>CAWUFW010016355.1:0-314012 GCA_963921515.1 Calotriton arnoldi
TCGTAATGGGCCCCTATATTTTTACAAACGATATTAAACACTTCGATATTTTTTACATCAATATTACTTACCTAAAATCGATATTCTTGACCACGATATTTTATCTGATGATATTTATGACCCACAATATTTTTACCTCGATATTTGTGCAAGTCGATATTTTTACATCGATATTCTTACTCTGCACCCTCATTTGGCCACACCAACAATTTATGATTGGTAGCTTGACTTATATACATACCATTTGTAAACTTTAACTACCCGTCTCCATTCTCTATTTAAATATAAAATGACTGCATTTGTAAGTACCAGTTTTTCTTTTAATGGGATTTCTGGAAAACAATAGGAGCTTAGTAGACTGCAAGCCACAGTTGCTGTGGGGCTTTGTAATGTAATGGTTAGCAAGTAGACGTTATTGCCTCTATCCCTCTAACATTGTCATAGACTGACAAGCCGGCTACTGTTGGTCATGTTATACAAACTGCAGCTGCTGAAGGGACACAGTTTAGTATTCCAGACATGAGAGTGGCTGCTATTGCACTGACTACACAATCAAAGGGGATTTTAGTCAGGGTCTCTCCCTTATCCCAGGTTTGAGGGGTACAGGAAAAATGTGGCCAGTGATGCACATGCACAAGGCCTGCTAGTTCAACAGGACTAACAGGAATAGCACATGCTCATTTTGTACCCTGGCTTTTAAGGGAGCCAAAAGGCTCCTCTTCAGTGGTTGCGAGACCGGCAACATGCGTACAGTGACCACCTCACTACATATCATTATGGACACTGTTTCCAGTCCTGGACTTTTCAACTACAAATAATTGTTATCAGGTGTTGAAGTCTAATTAGATCAGTGGATGCAAACCAAGACTACAATACCCAGTATGCATTAGGTGGTGACACAAAAGACCAGTACTGGGGAAAATCTCCATAATGACATGGAGTGAGGTGGTCAACTTAACACAACCTGACCAAGCGGCTGATCAACCCATTGTTTTTTCATGGTGTGCTGCACTATCTCCAAAGTGCGCATGCACACACGCGCATACACATTTGTATCATACGCACAACACCATGATCATATTTCCTTTTGATCTATATATGACACCGAATATCTATTCTACATTAAAGTGATTTGCATAAAAACGCCTGTATTGCAAATTCATAAGTTTGATCAATAAAATATGCCATTCAAACTGATCTGACAAAATCATGAGCCATTTAGCTTTTTTCATAGACACCTGTCACATCTTTCTGCAGGTCACCAGGGATCACAAAGTAAAGGAGAAGAAAGAGAAGTCCAACCTAGGTCTCAAGGGAACTCAGTCTGTGAAGAAGAAAAAAGCACTTAATTCTGCAGGTAAGTTTCCTCAGCATTTTAATGTCCATATTGCATAGTTGAGACAATATACCCTCACTATATCGCATGCGTTATATCACATGACAAAATATTGCATGCACTGCATCAACCTAGAATTAGTAATAGTAGGAATAGTAATTATATGCTAACCATGAGATCTACCATAGGTGATGTGGTGAATGCGGTATTATTGAGGGTTAGTATTATCGGCCTTGATATAGTGTCATACAGATGGTGAGCCACAGAATCAGATTTATTTGCAGTGCTTTGCAGAATGTTTATCTGTGAGGCCAATACACAGTAGTTAGAATGAACCTAGAGCAGATTTTGCCGATTTGCATCTGTGCTGAGCAGAATGGAGTACTGCTTTCCTCACACATTGACCCCTCATTCATAGTTGCACTGCAACCAGGCGTGCATGCCTAGTTCATCTCAGAATATATAGTAGTACCCCACTTTGAACAATACTTTTTCTTTAGTGTGCCACTATTTAATGCCCCATCTGTCTCCAACTGTTGTTCTTCCTACAATTGTGCCAAAACGTTTCTGCAGTTTCTTGACTCTGAGATTTCAACAGTTCATAGAAACACATTATATATGTACCACTTACATGAATCAGTTAAAGGCATTGTAAAACGTGGGTAGAGTAGATAGTTTGTTAAAAAACACATGAGGCAATGGTGTGTCTACAATGCTTCATAGAATACAAATATAGTACAGGAAGGTGACTACGGGGGTGATTTATATCTTGGTGGTAAGGATACTCCGTCGCAACGGCGATGGAGTATCCTTACCATCAAGATAATGATCCGCTCGCCCGATTTATATGTGGGCGGACCATTGATGTAAGCATGGCAGAGACTCCTCCGTCTTCACCATGGTAAGATCCCTTCGACGGCCTGACAAAGTAATGGACCTCGGAGAATTGTCTACATGTATTTCCATCTGCCCAATAAGCTGGACGGACACAAAGCATTTTTTTACTGTCCATCACTGCCAGGCAAACCATGGTGGTAAGGAACAGTAAAAAATAAATAATGCCACCCTCACCATGGGAGGTGACTTTTTTTTTGCTTTACAAAAGAAAACCCTGTTTTAGGATTTTCTTTATGAAAATAAAAACAAAACAGTTAGGTACAAGGCTCCATCATGTTGATAGTGCCATGCACCAAACAGCGAAATGCATTGACAGGCACTACCGTGACATGGCTTCCTGCGAATGCTTTATAAATGACTGCCATCTTGGTGGTCACTTATAAATCTGGCGGTTGAGACCTCCGCCAGAGCGATGGAGGAATTTGCTCTGTCACCCTGGCGGAACAACAGCCCTAAGTATAGTAATACTTAAAGGTTAACTAAAGTCATGGCAGACTAAATAGGACATGGCCTACTAGTATTTTGTTCTGTAGTATGTCAGCTTACACTTATCAAATTAGTTTGTAAGGTATTTGTAGTAAACTTGTCCCTTGACCCCCATCCTGCTCAGTCACACACAAATCCACTGTATGTGAGACATGTTCCTTTTGGTTACCATGCCTATTACTGGCAACACACCTCGGTCATGTAAAGCAGAGCCCTCCTCTACACCAGTCCCCATGGAGCTTTGTTTAAAGTGATATGTCTTTGTAATGTTTAAACTGGTAGCAATGCCCGAAGAAGGAGGTGGGCTGTGGGTTATTGGTTTTGACCATAGGCAGACTGCTGATTTTTATACTATTTCTGCAGTCTCAAGCCTCTGATGGAATACCAACCCATGCAGCAGATGATTTCCATTCACAAAGAGGATGCTGTTCTTGTGAGACAACTTAAACAGCATGAACATCAGCTGTGGTCATCGGAGGGAGAAGAGCAAACAGCATTTCAGGACACTGCTGCTTGGCCTCCCCATGTCCCTCCACGTCCTTCGACTTTTTTTTTTAATTGCAGCCCCTGTCGCTATACGGGGCTGTGGCTGCAATAGGAGTATTTTGCAATTGAGAATACAGGATAGATGTCTGCTATTACTTCCAGACCTCCATCCTTGCACTCTCAGCTATTCGTGAGAATTCGCAAAGGAAATCCTGCCTCATTAATATATATATAAGACAGGAAATGTGGGAATCCTTCCAGTTGGCCATTTAGCATTGTGCTGAATTGGTAGATCCAACACAATGCAAATGATGAATCATGCGCTTCAAAGCACTGTGCAAATGTGGTATGTTCACAGGAGTTTTCTCCGATCATTAGCACACACCATCATTAGAAGAAAGTCTCAGATTGGGTCCTCAATGTTGGTACATGTTATGTATTGTGCCACTTGTCCTTCTTTAAATATTCTGTCCTATATATTGATTTCAATGAGGACCTGGAACCTGCTGGTATCCCAAACAAATCCCAATTGCCAAATAAAAATGCATTAATTGCTTCTTAAGCTTTTGACTTCTGTGGACCCCCACTAAATCACTACTGGAAGTACGCAACCCCTGTCTCAAATTTCTATGATTTGAACCTCAAAACAATACACAAAAATATACATCAAACAAATATATACAGTTATAAAATATGCTATTTAATTCACAAATCAAAACTGATGCAAAAATCAAAAATTTAATGGGAAGGTTGGAGATTTTTAAAATGTACTTTTAGTTCTAATAGATGAAGTACTATGCTAGACCTTAGCATAACATTTTGTCTTTTTTACTCCTAATGCAGGCTCTGTTTTTGTCAGTGCATAACAGTGCTTCAACTGAGACCACCAAATCATCCATAGAAGATTCCATTTGCCGTACTTGTCCGCCCGCCACCGTAACGGTAAAAGGGACCGACCGCCAGGGGTGCGGCGGTCCCGCTAGGCCAATTAGGATGCGCCCGCCACCCTGGCGGGCGCATTCTTGCCATTAACATTGCGGCGGGCGGTGCTGTAAACAGCACCCGCCGTAATGTTAAAGGTGCATGTAGTGCATTGCAATGCACGTGACAGGCACCGCGCGGTGCCTGCCACCTTGTGTATGGCAATGAAGGGGGGTACCACAGGTACCCCCAGTGCAGCCACCCACACCCCACTCCCCCCCCCCGGGGACCCCCAACGGGCCCCCAAAACCAATCTCCGCATGCCTTTCTATGGCGGAGTCTCCGCCATGGAAATGCATGCACACCTGCAAGGCACTGACACCATATTGTGTGCCTTTTCCGCCCGGCCGGCAATCCAACCGGCGGAAAAGCGGCGGACGGTCTTTCCGTCTGCCGCGGTGCCCCTCGCCATACTAATATGGCGGGGGGTGACACAGGGACGTTTGGCGGGTGGATCGCCACTGCCGGCCCGGCGGTGGCAATCCGCCCGTTATCCTAATGGGCCCCTTAATCTTTATCATTAAATTACAAATTCCTTTACAGTTACAAGGTAACATTTTATTTTTTGTATACATATTTTATGAATCTGCTAATATCATTTAATTTTCTAAACAGGTGTGGACCCCCTTCGTAGGCATTGTGGGCCCCAGGATAATAACCTACGTACTAATGTAGCTGGGAGTGTCAGTCCCAAAGTTTTATCTTTGAAAGGCAGAGGGTAGTTAGGAAGAGGGTGGAAAGCCGGGCCCTCCTCAATGATGACAAAATGATCATTGGAAAATTTAAGTTGCCTGTTAAAACTGTTAGATCAGCTTTTAGAAAGATGCTGTATAATTAGATTACAGTGAGTATGGTGTACCAAGTTCTGTTTAGCAGGGGGAAATTGTGACTTGAACCCAAGTATTGTTTTTAGTGCTTCCTGGTTTTTCCTTTAACTAAATATATTTTCTCATGTTCAGATTTCCATGTGTACTTCCCTAATTCATAATAATAACCTCCATCTTTTCCTTACTACAGCCCTGCTTATTAAACGCACTACTATTGCTTTAATAGACTTTGGTTGCTTAGCTTTTCGTAACTGAGCTGACACTAGTCAATAAAACGTTTAATAAAAGTAATGGCTTGACTGCTCTTACTAATCACCCATGTCACTACCTGCTTGCTATCCTGTTGTTGTCTTTAGAGCGATTTGTCCAAAAGAACCAAGCCAGTTCTCATGAAGAAAAGATACATAAACTCAATAAAGACAATGCAGAAAAGGCCACTGATCTACTGCTTGAGAGCAGCGGCCTGGGAACTCTCACTGTGGGGCCAAAGGATGAGGTAGAAGCTGTGCATTTAACAAACCTGGTTGAACAGAGCACAACATCTGTTTCAGATGACGCCGATAAACACATTCTCCACAAAGATGAAGATACAAGTAGTAAAACATTCAGTGCCATTCACGAAGAAGATGGATTGATTGAGACACCTGTAGTAGAGGGAGAAGAGAAAAGCAGAGATGAAGAAGATGAATTGGAAGAGGATGGAGAAGAGCAGGAGAAGGTAGAAGATGACAAAAAAACATACTTAAACCAAGCAGAGTGTAAGCTCAGTGCAACTCCAGCTCCTGAGGAAGAATCAGAGTCGGTGCCGGTGTCAGATGTAAATGAACATTGTAAGGCATCACTAGAGGAAGACCAGGACCACATAGCTGATACAGATGAAGAAGAGACAGCAAGCAATTCCAGTGCAGATGACAAAGACCAAGAGTGGACCACACCAGATACCACTGTGGAAGGATGCACTCAGAACTGCACAGTGCTACTTGAAAGGTAAGGTTGAAAAAGTTCAAAAAGTTAATTGTATTCTCATCAATTTTGGTAGCCGTGGATATGGGTGATCAAGGTGAGCAAACCGTCAATGTAATAGAATAATTGTGTCAGTGGAGCTAGAATGTGGGCACCCATTGTACATTCAGGATCGCCCATTCCATGCAGATTTTTTGAATATCCACATAAAGTAAACATGAATGTAGTGAATCAAAATGAAAGACAATTCCATTGTGTATGGTATTCCTGAAAGAGCGGCATGCATTTGGCCTCCCTGACCTTTGTTCAGCACCCGTTAGTTTGAGTATTGCCAATGGATTTCCATACACTCACCAGTGTTGCCCACATTTCTATATTTATAGTAGTAAGTCCAAGGATAAAATAATTTAGCCTCTTTTACATTACACCAGCAATGAACAAAGAATACCTACATAGATAAAAAGCAAAATGTACAATGCTTTTTTATACTTTCTTTTGAATGTATATAGGTGGTTTTGCTGTTTTTTCAAACGTTTGATGCAGACAGGAAATCTTTCCCTATGGCTTTTTGAAGGGTGATGATTATAAAGGGGTCCTGGCAATCATAGTTCTTTTAAAAGTGCGTAGCATATGAATGAGTCCTACATAAGTGATTCCCAACCAAGTGTAGAAGAGAATGAGTGAGTGGCCTCACTCGTTCTGTGAAATTGCCCTTGTGTGAGCCAGACAAGCAGGCTGAGGCAGGGTCTGTGAAGCACACCTGTAAAATAAAAAAAAGAGACACCTAACCCCAGGTACTTTTTAAGACCTGGACAAAGTGGACAGTTATTCAGGGCCCCACCTTTCAAGGGCCCTCCAGGTAAAAATGATTGGGACAGGCTCAAAATCTCTCTCTCTCTCTAGCTCTGTTTCTGCCTCTATTTCTCTATATTAAACACTGTCGGTCTACCTCTACAACTGACCCTGTCTCCCTCCACCTACCCCTATGTCATTACTCACTACCTATCTCCCTCTCTTTCTCTTCCTCACCCCTTTCTCTCTTCATATCATATCTGTCTCCTAACCTTTTTCACCTCTTTTTACCACTCTGTCGACTTCTCTATCACCTTCTAACTTACTCTAAGCTCCGTCTGTCTACATTTACTATTTCTCAATCTCTAACCTTTATTTCGACCTCACCTTCTATACTTAATCTCTCTCTCTCTTCTTTCTCTACCTCCCTATTTTGTGAATATAATCTCTCTACTTCTCCATTCACTAAATCGTCACCATTCTCTGTGCCTCACTTCTCTATCTACTGTTTTGTCTGTCTCTGTCACTGCTCTCCCACATTGTGCAAAACTTTCTCGACCTCACCTATAATTGTATCATATCTCTCTCCTTACTTCACCTTACTGATTCTACCTCACACCTATCTCTTTACCTATCTCTCCTTCTTTACTTCTCGGTACATCTCTGACACTACCTTCTATCGCCATCTTTGCTCGCTCTACCTCACCTCTGTCTACATCACCTCTTTTTTCAATAGATCTTCCTCTACCTACCTCTCTCTACCTCTCTGTAATGATCTAAATCCTCTATCACTCGCTGTTCTTACCTCTTCATCTTTTTCTCTGTATCTCCTGTCTCTACATCAATTCTCTCTATACTCAGCCCTCTCTCTGCACCTCACTGCTCTAGTTCCATCTCACCTCCCTGTATCTTTACTCCATGTCCTTCACCTCTCTCAACATGTTCTCTATTTACCTAACCTCTCTGTCTCTCTCTGTCTCTCCATACCTTCCCTCTCTCTGTCCTCCTCTGTTACCCTTCTATCACTACCTCACTGTTTTCTACCTCACACCTCTCTACCCTATACCTGTCTGTGCCCGTATCTCTCTCACTACCTCATATCTCTCTACTTCACCTCGACCTCTCTCTCACAATCTAACCTCTCAGTGTACCTTACCATTTATTTGCTGCCTCGCCTTTTTACGGTCCCTGTCTCTTTGTACCTCTGTTCCTGCTATTCTAGTTCTCTCACTACTATACCCATTTTTCAACACCTCTCTTTCACTTCCTGGACCTCTTTTTTCTATTAGTCATTACATTCTCTCTCTCCATATATCTCTTTTGCTCTGTCTCTTCACTCTCTGTACCTGTTTCTCTATTTGAGCTTACTCGCTCTCCTCTCTCTCTACCTATTTCTCTTTATTCATCTTTTTACCTCACTTCCCTGTTGCTACCTCTCTCTTTGCCTCACCTGTTTCTCTACATCACCACTCTCTTGCTCTACCTCTGTTTCACCCTCACCTCACGTTCTCTACCTCACATCTTGTTCTCCACCTCGCTTCTTTTCTCTTTACACTTCATCTCTCTTTCTACTTTTTGTCCCCTCTCTCTACCTTGCATCTCTTTAATATTTGCTTACTACCTATCTTCATCTACCTCTCTCTGTCTATGTTGCTCTCCAACACACTCTCTACTGTACCTTTCTCTCAACCTCAGCCCTGTTGTCCCCTATCTCCGTTTAGATTTTTTTTCTCCCTTTCTTTAGCATTCGGCCTCACTCTAAAACCTTTCCTGTCTCTCTGCCTCTAATTTTATATCCGCCTCTTTCTCTTTCCCCCTCTTTGAATCTTTCTTTTGGGGTATCTACATTTCTCTCTTTTTTAGGTCCTCCAGCTCTCGTTCACATTTGTAGGTCTACCTCCTTTTATCTCTACCTCACCTTTGTCACTACACCCTTATCCTTGCCAGTTTACCGCTCTGTTCGTTTCCTGTCTCTTTCCCCCTTTCATTTATCTTGCTTAGTAAAACCAGCAGTAACTCTCCAGCCATCTAGAAAGTGGAGAGGAGGGAAGCGGAAGGGAAAGACTTTTAAGAAGAAAATTATTGAATTTCACCAGCAAGTTTTAAGAGGGATTTATTTCATTGTGAATATTCAAGCTAAAATATCATGTGCTGTGTGCATATTGTCCACTAAACATAAACAAGTCACCCTAGCTACAAATGGAAAAATAAGTTGTTAAGACACTAAACTTCATGTAAAATGTTGTTGCCTCATGAGAAAAAAATACAGATCGAAGCCCACAAAATTTTTATTTTTCAGTGCAAATTCAAGCCTTCTTTTGGTAATCTTTGACTGGAGAACGTCTGGCAACTTGAGCTTTCGGCTGCTTTGCGTGCTTGTCAATGTTTCAGAACGTTAAATGTATAATTCACTAGTGTTTGCCAACAAGAGGACTTGAATTAGCTAAAAGTAGGTAACAATTAAATAGTAAAAATTATTAAGTTGGCACTGCCTAGACCTTGCAACCCGTACTATGGCACAAGATAAACAAGGTGCAGAGGTGAATGTGCTTTGTCTAGCATAGGATTTGACCTCAACGCATCCCTCAAGCCCAAATTCCACTGCGTCCAGTACAAATTCCCCTGCATAGTCACATTTCTGAAGGATCCCCAGCACTGGATGTGTGCTATGCACTTCAGCACTTCAGCACACATGGAATGCATGTGTTCTTTGGAGAAATGACAACATTTTCCATTGTTAGCACTGTTCTCAAGGATGCAAAGCCCGGCCTGGCTCACATCTTGCTCGACCAAAACTAAAAAGTAGGGCAAGGGCTTAGCGGCGTAGTTGGGGATGTTGCAGAACAGGATTGATGCACTTGAAGGCGTTTGAAGCCAAGATTTGTAACTTGGAGAGGCTGAAGCTTTGAATCATCTGCTTCATTTATAAATGAATAGGTGCCAGGGCACAAATGTTTGCTCAGAAGCCCACGGCTAGTGCTATTGGAGGTCAGGTTGCCAAATACCAAGGCTGAGTAGTCTTGTTTCCAGATCATGCCTCTTTAATCCACCGCCAGCCACTCCCTTCTTCCAGGATTGGACTGTCCTATAGGGTAATCCAGCAGTGCCTGGCCTGGTCTGAGAGGTCAGTGTGTGGGCCGTTTTTTTGACAATTTATGGGCCTGTTTTATAGTCTGGTGGACCGTTTTTAGGTCGAGCCTTGGCAGCACTCATGCGCTGTCTGCAAGACCTGCTGTAATCAATCTACGGAGGAAAATTCCGTCTGCTGCTTACCATTGGTTCACACCTGCGTCGGTCTTCTTTGGTGCCTCCTTATTGGTTGGCACTCCCGATACATAATTTCCGGTTTCTACTTAGGCGCACCGGCCAACTACAGTTTCCTTATGCTGTAGCTGTTTATTTGTTCCTTTGGGGACTACTTCAATAAAGCGCTGGAAAATGTCACTCCTTCCACCCTCGCTCTCCGCTGTTCCTCACTCTCCAGCTCTGCTAGGACTCTGCCTTGTCCACCCCGCCTCCACTTTTTTAAAATTTACTTTTCAAAACTTTTTTGTTTGTCGAGCTGCCAGTCTCAGCGCCTGTGCCATGGTCTTCCTGTGCCTGCTTTGTACTTTAGTGGCTCTGATCATCTCTGCGCTGGGGGACCTGAAGTCCAGGAGCTGGTCGGAGGTCTGCAGAGCTTACATTTCCAAGTGCTTTCACCAGAACGATGTTCCCAGCCACAAGATTAACTGTGAGTGTATGATTTGAGGAAAAAGAAACTCCGTTCATACAGCACCCGTGGAAACTGACTATCAGTTTCAAGTGTCTCTGGGACCTTGATTGCCAACATCTCCCTTGTCTCTGGGCTCCAGAGTACCCGCTTCCGTTGGCTTAGGAATCCGACTGCGTGTTCTTGTGCGGTGCAGGACCCCTCCTTACTGCCAATTTCCCCTCTTTATTGGGTTCACGCTACACTGTTGACTGCCAGTTCACCCATCCTCTGGCGTGAAGACTCAGAGTAAGCCCCTCTCTCTAGCGATACTTCACTAGTGCCTTTATCTATGGAATCATCACTGAGTAAAGGATCCTCTCTGTCTGTATGATCGTGGCTGTCAGCCTCCCTGTCTCTAGAAACATGACTGCCGCCCTCAGTGTTCCTTGTGTCACAACTGTCAGCTTCATGTATCATCACTCC
This sequence comes from Calotriton arnoldi, assembly GCA_963921515.1. Classification (NCBI taxonomy): domain Eukaryota; kingdom Metazoa; phylum Chordata; class Amphibia; order Caudata; family Salamandridae; genus Calotriton; species Calotriton arnoldi. The sequence continues at coordinate 10,946 of CAWUFW010016355.1, forward strand.
CAGCTTCCGTGTCGCTGCTACCATGATCGCCTGCCTCCATGCTTGTAGCTTTGTGATTGACAGTCCCCATGCTTCTCGTATCGTGACTGCCATACTCCTTGTCCCCATGATTATAGTATCACGATTGTCAGTCCCCAAGCTTCTGGTATTGTGACTGACTCCCTCCCTGTTTCTAGTATTGTGACTGCCAGACTCTGCGGTCATGACTGCCAAGCCTCCCTGTTTCTAGTAGCGTGGCTGTGAGTCTCAAGTGTCATGACTGCCAGTCTCTGTATCTTTAGTATCATGACTGCCTACCTCTATGCCTCTGCTTTCATGAATGTCAGCCTCTGGTATCATGACTGCCAACCTCCGTGTCTCTAGTGTCACGACTGCCTGCTTCCGTCATCCGTTGTCTCTGTTTTCCATTTTTCTCCTCCTCCATCATTCCCCAGTTTATGTTTTTCTCCCTCTTGCTCGGGATCAAAGTCTGTTGAGGAAAAATAAGTGCTGATCCCCACAAAATGAGTGCTGGTGGGCCCCATTTAGCACTGCTGGAAACTAAGTAATCTAAGGACAGGTTAGTGTCTAAACCTTCCATCGGCCTTAATCAGTCCTCTGTGATAACTTTACTTTGCTCTAATCTCAGGTGCAGTCTGGCTTAATCTGAGAATTTGGAGAGTAGCCAAAGTTAGACCACATTAATTACTACTTTTACAACAAAAATTGCTACCTTCCTAAAGTTGGCGAATATAAAACGATAATGTGTGATCATTCTGAAAAATTACAGGTTGAGAGAGGTAAAATATCTTTCAAAATGTGTTTTTTTGGTAATTCCACCTGCAGATGAAGTTTGAGAAGATGGGAAAATGTACATCTTCATAACGTTCAAAACATTCTTACTTTTCCTGCAAAGTTTGTCACATTTGCCAAACTTCAGTGTTGTGATTATAATTCCATACTTTCGCAGTTCAAGCACTATTCATGGGTCAGAATAATACCCCAAAAAATTCTTGTCTCCCTTCTCTTGGAAGTTTTTCTCTCTGTAAACAGGCCTTCATTATTGAATCTTCCTGTGCTTACTGGTGGAATAGGTTAGAAACACATAGCATTTTTGATAAACATGCTGCTGATGATATACCTTCTTCTGTATGTATTCCATCTCAAGTCTTTCAAGGCCTCTGGGCTCATTCTTACTAAGGCTTTGCGCTTTTGTAAAATGACACAAAGCGACACCTTGGTGTTTAATTTCCAATGCAAAAGGTATTTTGCTCTGTAAAGGTGCCCTTTTCTCAGAGCAAAAAATGCTTTGTACTGCTTTGCATTACTTTGTGTCAAGGGGGCATTACTGGTGCGTTACTTGGAGCAGATCAGCACAAACACCCATAGGTTTTGATGCAACCCCTGAGTCAAGATTGCCAGACTGGGCTTGGCAATCTTGAAGAAGGCGTTAACAAGAGAGAATGTTTTAATTTATCCAAAGAACATGTGCATTCCATGTGTGCTGAAGTGCACAGCACACATCCAATGCGGAGGATCCTTCTAAAATCTGTCTATGCCGGGGAATTTGTACTGGATATAGCTGAATTTGAACTGGATGGATATGCATTATGGACAAATCCTATGCTAGACAGCGCACACTCAACTCTGCACCATGTTGCGAGGCTTTGCATCACACAAGAAAGTCTAATTAGCGCACTTTGGATGACAGAAGTAGCAGTCCAATTTTAGTAGATATCACTCTGTGCTGTGTTTTTCCCCATGTGCAACTCAGCTCAGGAAATTTGGTTCCTCTCTGCATTGCATGAAAAATAAGTAAATCTGCCCAAGGTACGTACAACTGTCTATTTGACTGGGGGAACCAATGTTCCAATGCAAACCTTGCTGGTTGTTGGTAGTCCTTTCGACATTCAAGAATTCAAGAATGTAGTTGAGGGGAAAAAAATAGCAAAAGTGGACACAGTAGCAATGGACTGTATTTTATATCCACCATAGAATGCTGCACAATAAATGTGTTTTTATTCCAATGTTATTTTGTTTTGGCCACAAAACCACAAGCCAAAGATATATTAAGTTTGAACAGTTCAGTGAATGTTAGAACCTCTTTCAGAGGGTCACAGCTCAAGGAGAAGCTACTGGGCACAACTGTGGGGGAGGAGGCCTTTTACTCGTGATGTTCCAGGGGCCGACTTACTATGGGTCCTAAGAAACTGGGCCAAGTACCCCTTCAGCACTTGACTGTCAGTAGTAGCGTGGGTCAAGCAGTCCAAGGCTTCTTGGAGGGCAGGTAGATGCAGGGGGATGAATACAGGCCCACAACTCAAAATATGTTCAATATCAGCAATAAATGATTGTCCAGTCAAATACTTGCTTTTATGAAAAAAGGATTATTTATATATGAACACAAAGTAAATATCCCGGTTAGACTTATCCTCAGGGTCGTGTTGATGCTCAGAGGAGTCCACCTCTCGATAACCCCAAGTCTGAATTGCTATTGTAGCGCAGACTTTTGAAGTGATCAAGCGGGGGAAGCAAAGGTAGGAAACGGCAGGGAAGGAGATCTGTAAATAGAAAGAAAGAAATATAAACATACACTATGACAAGATAAGACGGGCAATACAACTCAACTGGGTAGCAATGGATAGATGTGCAATATATATATATATTGAGGTACCTGTAAAGGGAAGAAATCAACTCATCTTTAAGAGTATGCTAGGTACGTTATCAGGCCTCCAGCAAGTGTAATGAGAAGGAAAAGAAGCACAACACGTAACCAGATGGAATCGTATGGCAGCTATCAATAATTGGGTCAATGAAAAGAGCAGGTCTATCAGCACACCTACCCTCGCATGTTTAGGGCTTTGGGTCACAGGGGACAGTTGAACCAGCAATCCAGAAACACTCCACTGACCCCCTGTTAATGTACACAAAACATATCAGCCCATATTAATTTTCCATAGTGCATATTCGAATAATCATAGCACAACATATCCATGTGATCAAAAGAAAATCATTACATATTTGAAAGGAAGTTGCTGCATAGAAGTATCAGTGAAGAATCGCTTCCTGAATTCTCAAACGAGAGAATATCCCACAAATTCCAAGAGTGGAAACCTTTCGATGTAATGGAACCACCAGAGTTCCTTAGCTGCACTCTCTCCTTAATTATCCTTCAGTATATGAAATACCTCTCCTGCATGAGCCGTAATGGTACGAACTTGTCAACGGAGGAGGATCGGGGCAACCAGACGCTGTCCTCAACAAAGTCTCCTCTGCAAGAGTCACAGGACAACGGCTCTCCAACGGAGGAGAATTAATCAATGCTCTCACTGGAGAGCGATACACGGAAGCCAAAGCTTCCGCGGGAATAGTCAAGTTCCCCTCCGCATGAGCCGGCAACAAGGCAGACTCGCCGGAGGAGAACGGCGCAACGCTCCCGACAACAGCAAGACACAGGAGTTACGGTTCCAATGGGAACGAGACTACCAGACAAAAGAATTGGTGCAAAGAGCACCCTTACCCCACCATGCCTGTCCGCAGCGGGTCCCAGATGCCAGTAATCCCAAATAATCGGCAGTGCTGCTTGAAGTGCAAACAGCTTTATCGTCCGTTCTGACGGCACATGCACGCTAGCGTGTGATGTCGGTATCGCAAGTCTTGCTGGGAATTGTGGTTCCCGACAATGTAGTTGTCTCATCGCTCCTCCCGATACCCGTAGTCCCAGCCAGTCAGTGTTCACATCGGCCGATGCGCTCTGACTGTAAAACATGGCATACACATATAATCCATACAGTCCCTTGAGGTCAGTACTCTAGTATTCATTCCCACTTCTCTCTCTCTAATGGTAGTGGTTATTCCCCTTTCATGATAGGTGGCATTCAGGTTAGGCCCCACTAGCAGTCTGAATCTCAGGAGTCCTGCTTTTCCGACACTTCCAAAGCCAAAGGTGGTCCAGCGGCTAAAGCGCTATGAGACAGAACACATTCCCTTGGGCCCTGCGATCAGTCTTACCCGCTCAGGCAGGGATTACACTATTGGAGTCCCCTGGAACTTTTCTAGTGACCATAGTGGAGGGCTGCAGCAGCTGCTGACGGTGAATAGCACTCTTGGCTTTGCAGGGACGGCAGCTGTTCATCCACAGTCCTTCCTCCGATGACACAGTAAGATCCTCTGATTCTTCTTGCAGGTTGGGAGACCATCTCTCTGGTTTGGATCCTTTAGTCGAGGTTTAGGTATGCACAGGTCACCATGGTGTTCGAAGTCGGCTGAACTAGGCAATGATCCTTGTTTTTCATGGCGGCCCCTCTCTGACATATGGAGTTACGAACTTTGCTCCACACATGGGTGACGGCCCGATCAACACAGCAGTAATGCACTCTTCACGGTTGCCCCCTCTAGCATACAGGGTCATGACTTCAATCTGCACATGAATGCTGGCCCAAATGGCACAGAAGTAATCCCATCTTCATGGTGGCCCCCTCTGGCATAAAGGTTGTTCACTTTACACTGCACACGGGCGATGGCCCAATCGTTGCTGATACTGCTAATTTTGAGGCAGCCCCCACTGGCATACAGGATCGGTGACTTTAATCTGCACACGGACGGCGGCCAGATCGGTGCAGCAGGCACCTCCACACACCTCACGCTGGGGATCCACTTGCCAGGATACCCCACTGAACCTCGCTCCCTTCAAGCATGCTCCTTTTCATCACAGGGCACACTGGTCTTGGCAAGCAGGCATGCGCGGATGCTCCGGGGTCTAGGGCAGAAGGTCTTGGATTTCCCTGGGTAATGTCCACTCACCCTGCTGGAAGACTGGCAGACCTTGGCCCCAAGTACTGGTCACAGTTAGAACTCTTGCAGAGCTTCTCTTCCTCGAAAGATAGCCCAACTGGCTGCATGACAGTTGACAGTTTTGGGGGCCTTGAGCTACCCTTCTTATAATCTATTTCCAGACAAAAAATGTGATTTAGCATCTGATCTTTTAAAGCTTGTGTTGGGGGTCTGCTTCCGTTTGAAGTGCCCACTCCTCTGCCCTGCCCTTCCTCTAGAAAGCAGTCACATTAGAAGCGAAACCAAATCTGATAGAACCACAACACAGGCCATGAGAGTGACTAGAGGTTCACATCTTAATGTTAGCCATGGGCGTCCGCAGGTGGGGTGGAGGGGAGTTTGCTCCTCCCCACCCCGGATTTAATTAGATTGGGAGATTTCCCATTCAAACAAGCTACATTTTTCTCATTGTGCTGGAAAAAGCATCACGCGCTGCAGGGTCACTCACTGGCTGCCTGGTGAATTTAGAAAGTGCTGCGAACACTACGGCCACCGTAGTGTTACGCTGCACTACTAGTACGGTGCCAAAAACAGTCCAGGTTATGGGTGGGGGGATGGGTCCTGGCGACAGGCAGCTACCACTGTCATTGGTAGCTGAGCGCTACCAGTGACAGTGCGGGTACATAGCCGGTCTCCTCCTACCATGCAGAAGCCTCCTCACGTGTCCTGAATCGGACCAACCTGCGTCTGACCTCCGTCCCCTCCACAAGTTCGCCAGCCCCCAGCATAGTGCGCAGGCTCGCGCCTCAGAGACAGACAGGACAGAGAAGAAGAAGCATATTATTTTATCAGAAACAAGGGGACCCCAGTAATCTGACCTGGGGTAATCTATATTATAGAGAAGAACACTGGTGCTGTAGAGGCCGCACGGGTCCTCGGGTAGCGTAGGCTACTATTACTCAAAATCGCATTGGTCAAAAGAGACAAGAAATAAGTCAGCGGGGGACTTGCTAAGCAATATATGGCGGGACACAAGGTTGAAGTGATATCACATTTATTAACAGCATAAAAGGAGTATCACTTTTTGGTAAGCAGGTGGTAGTTCTGGTGCTCACACAAATATAGTGAAGGTGTGTGAAGTGAGGGGTTGGTGACATTTAAAAATACATCACATTGACAACAGTAAACAAAACTCCAATTGAATTAGTGCAATGGAGGAGTTTTGGTTGTAGAAAGAGGTTGACGGCGTTTCGATCTAATTTGTTTGAGATCATCATCAGGACGAAAATAGTGTGAGCAAGTAGAATCTACGGAGGGGAGAGAACAATGTGTCAACCATCGGTCCCGAACAGTTGGCATTCCATTTCATACAGACAACAATAGATGGAAAAGAGAATACAGGGATAGCCAAGGGAAAGGGCTCCCTGAACATGGAATTGATGAAACATTGAGACGCAATAATTGTACAGAAAGCATTCAGAGAACAATATATGGGAGGGAATGCAGGGAAAACCAGGAAAGGGATTCCTGCACAATGAGTAAATCAGACAGTTACCCACAATAAATGTATTCACTATATTTGTGTGAGCACCAGAACTACCACCTGCATACCAAAAAGTGATACTCCTTTTATGCTGTTAATAAATGTGATATCACTTCAACCTTGTGTCCCGCCATATATTGCTTAGCAAGTCCCCCGCGGACTTATTTCTTGTCTCTTTTGACCAATGCGATTTTGAGTAATAGTAGCGGTAGAGAAGAAGAAGCAGCATGTGTAGAGCGCTGCAGCAGCACTCGGCACAGGACTCGTTCACTGTGGCTCATAGTGCTTTTTGGCACCCGATCCGCTGTAGCATAACAAACTTCCATCATAGTTTGCTTCCTGGCACTGGAAATTTGAAAATTAGGCTGCGCTCATGCAAATCACCAGTGGCACGTTTCAGTGCAGTGGGTGGGTGCCACATGGCCATGGCTCCTAAAGCTGTGTGATACTGCGATAGAGTGAGAAAGAATGAAAAAGGGAGAAATATGGAGAGAAAGAGATAAACAAGATAAAGCATGGCAGGGCATGGGTGAGAGAGAGCAAGCGAGAGAAAGGAAAAGTAAAATAGATAGAGCAAAATAGAGACAAAGGAGCATGGATGGAAAGAGAAAGATGGAGAGAGAAGGAGCACGTGATAAAAAAATAAGAGCGACAAAGTAAAGTGCGACAGCGAGAAAGAACAAAGGAGGGAGAAACGGAGTGAGACTCGGTGGCTAAACAAAAGAGCGAGGCACAAAGAGCAGGAGAGAGCAATTAAGAGAAAGAGAAACCGAGAAGTAATATGAGTATGATGCGGCCAGCATTTGCCTCATAATAGTGCTTCTTTTTTTTTACTGTCAGCTTTCTTGTAGGAGGTTACCTCCGGTTGGGAAGTTTAGAAATGATACCCTGCGCTGTTGAGGAAAAAGCAAGGAGAAGCAGTGAAAAACAAGGGCAAGCACTCAGAAAAACGTGGGAAAGGAAAAAGAAAGCAGTAAAAAACGAGGCAAAGGCAGGAGAAAGCACTCAGAAAAATGGTGGGAGAGCAAGGAGAAAGCAGTAAAAAAACGAGGCAAAAGCAGGAGAAAGCACTCAGAAAAATAGAGGGAGTGAAAGGAAAAGCAGTAAAAACAAGGCAAAAGCAGGAGAAAGCATTCAGAAAAACGGGGGGAGCGGAAGGAGAGAGCAGAAAAAAACCGAAGCAAAAGCATGAGAAAGCCCTCTGAAAAATGGGGGAGAGGAAGGAGAAAGCAGTAAAAAACAAGGCAAAAGCAGGAGAAAGCAGTGGATTTTTATATCTTGTGCCATGGGGGGTTACATCTGGTGTTGTGGGGTTATACCTAGTGATGTGGGATTATATCTGTTGACGTGGATGCCATCCAGTGCCAAGGCAAGTGCTATGGGTTTACATCTGGTGCTGTGGCAAGTGTTTTGGGTGCAATCTGGTGCTGTGGGTGCAATCTAGTGCTGTGGCAACTGCTGTGCGTGCAATCTGGTGCTGTGGCAAGGGAAATCTGGAACTACAGTGTGTATATATATATGTGATCAAGGCCCGAGGCAGGGCTGAAACGCGTCATGGCTGTAGAGGTGTTTGGGGAATAATAAAAAGACACTGCAAAGATAACATGTGGTCCGTGCTCCGTCTTTGAAAGAATCAAGCTACAGCGGAGTTTTCTGGATATATATATATATATATATATATTCCAATTGGGGGGTTGCCCTAGGGCTGAAGAAGCACTCCACAGCAGTTGGATTTTCCAAATCTTTATTTGCTTTAAAAGCAACCGGCGTCTGCTCTCTGATATTTTTCTTTATTTCTTTCCCTGACGCGTTTCGGAGCTCCCCTCGCTCCTTGTTCACAGGGTAAATGAAATTTTGCGACTCTCACAAGCACCTGATGCATGCTTTATTAATTCCTTATCACGCCCTCCAGTGGGCCTCACAAGTGAGTGACACGGTATGTTGCATGCTGGAACTTCCGGTACTCGTGATAAAATTCTTACCCTCAAGTGGGTGTCGCTCCATGCCATTAATTTAGTTCATTGATCACTGCCCTCAGGTGGGCCTCAGATAACATCGGCACAGTCAAATAACAATTTTCATCGCTTAAACTGCTGTTTCCACAAATGAGAAAGCCCTCTGGAAAATGAGGGAGAGGAAGGAGAAAGCAGTAAAAAACAAGGCAAAAGCAGGAGAAAGCAGTGGATTTTTATATCTTGTGCCATGGGGGGTTACATCTGGTGCTGTGGGGTTATACCTAGTGATGTGGGATTATATCTGTTGACGTGGATGCCATCCAGTGCCAAGGCAAGTGCTATGGGTTTACATCTGGTGCTGTGGCAAGTGTTTTGGGTGCAATCTGGTGCTGTGGGTGCAATCTAGTGCTGTGGCAACTGCTGTGCGTGCAATCTGGTGCTGTGGCAAGGGAAATCTGGAACTACAGTGTGTGTGTGTATGTATATATATATATATGGCGGACATGCTGGGCACTGAATAAAGCACCACGAAATTTGCACTAAGAACTTTGGGTCCGCTCTTCGTCTTTTCTGTATGGAAGCGAGCAGCTGAGGAACTGCTTGCGGCGAATCCTGTTTTATATATATATATACATACCGTGCGGGTGTCAGTGTGTGTATATGTACCCTCACACATACACTTTTTCAAGTTTCTATTACTGCATACACATAGGGCTGTATTCAATAAATAGTGCATTGTAGGTGTGTTTTATTTGAAGTTCACATATCTCATCTTACCAATATAACTATGCAAGGAAAGCTTGGTTCTCCTTGCAGGAGAAATTTAAAGGGGTTTTTCAACTCCCTGCAGCTCATCTACAACTCACAGTTTATTCAATACAGCCCGGTGATGAGTAGAGTATTTAATGATCCCCATTTCTTTTTAGAAATGGACATCCGCAAATTGTTTTCCAATTGAATATTGGATGATTTAGAATCTGATAAGGAAGCAAGAAAAGAATCTAGACATGGCGATCAGGAGGCAGAAGAACCAAGCACAAGCAGTTCTGCAGGTCCAGTTTCAGCTCCAACAGAAAGTAGACATGATGTTGATGCTCATGTAAATGATATTGGATTCTATTTTAATTAATCAAACAACTGATCAGATGATTTTAATTTCAATCTACCAATAAATACGTACACCCCACCAGAAAAGTATGACTTCAAGAAGGATTAAGGTGGACCATGCTGTTTCCGTTATGTTTGGATTAATAAATATTCACCATGGCTTAGCCACTCTCCACAATTGAAAGGTGCGATTTGCAAGTATTGCACAGTTTTTCCACAGCCAGTTCATCGTGGGACACAAGGAGCATTCATAACTACACCTTTCACTAAATATAAAGACTTCCATGAAAGTGCACGCAACCATGTTTCATCATCTTGGCATAAAAAATGCACAAGTGGATGAAACTCACTTTTTGGTGATAAGAAAGAAACCAGAAAGAAGTATTGTTTGCCAAATAGACAGTGCTGTGAAAAGGCAAGTGGAAGAAAATCCGAAAAATGTATTTCCAATTTTGTCTACTATCTTATTTTGTGGCATACATGACATTGCTTTATGTAGGAAACAAGGTTCAACCGGAAGCTTGCAAAGTCTGTACCAATTTCGCATTGAAGCAGGAGATGTGATCCTAAAGAACCATCTGGAAAATGCACCCGTTAATGCACATTATACATCAGTTTGAGTTGAAAATGAATTGATTACATTATGTGGAGAAACATTAAGAGAAGATCTAGTATCCTTAAGGCCTTATTAAGCATTTGGTGGTCGCCCGCCCAAACACCACGGCCGCCAGGAGTCCATATTACAAGTTTACTGCGGTGCCTGCTATGTGGCTGTGGAGATTTTTCAGTGGTGGTGATTACTTTTCCATATTTATAGTGGCTGTGTGAGCATTTCGACTGCATATGTATCAGATGCACACATATGCATGATGCATGTGGAAAATACTACATACCCATTGCCAGAGTCTGGTCCTTATGTGGGCAGTCCAGGCAATGGGTATATGGTACAAAAAGGGTTCACCTGTATATTGCTGCAAACAGGGATGTAATCCTCGGGGTGAAGATGCTGCTGTGAAGGGAGGACCTGAAGAAAGGGATCCACGTCAAACTCTGACAGAACGAAGAAGAAAGGGTTCGCACCCCAAATCCTTTGTTTCTGCTGACTTGAAGCTGGCTGTCTCACCGCTGTGGTCAGTTTGTGGAAAAGCCAACTCGTAAAACAGACGGCAGTTAAAGTTCTGTGTACCGCCCTATGGCAGCTGCTTTTCCCCGACCGCGACCCCGGTGGTCTGTGGTGTGCTGGCGGTGTCGGTGATTCAGCCGCGTTCTTTCCAAATGCAATTCACCCATGTCGTAATACAGCAGTCAGACCGCCGAGCACGCTGCGTTTGGACCGCGATCGTGAGTACGGCGGTTCACGGACCTCCAAACTCGTAATAAGGCCCTTAGTCAATATTTCAAATGGATTGATGTTACTTGGAGTACGTTTTGTAGACACAAGTAGCACCATAGCTGCAAACTGAGAAGAATTTCTTGGATTTGCAACCATAAAAGAATTGGATGCTATCTTAGCTGCAAACATGATTATGGATACATGTTCTAAATTTGGATTAAACTTAGAAAAACTCACTGGCCAAGGATATGATGGATGCTCTATAATAGCAGGAAAGGAAGGTGGCGTTCAAGCCATAATAAAGAGAAAATATCCTAAAGCAGCTTTTGCGCAATCTCATGCACATAAACTTAAGTTGGTTGTTAATGACCTGAATGCTGTTCGTGATATACCGAGTTCTATTGGCACAGTGATAACTTTGGAGAGATTTTTAAACAATTAAGCTTACTGGTTACTACAGCATCATGGAAAACATGTCAGGATGCATATCAGTTGCAATGTTCCTCAAGCACAGTGAGCTTTCTTTTTTGCTTGTCCATAATTTCAATTTACTCATCAAGATTGGAATCTGTAAGCCAGGCTCTCCAAGCTGTTCAGCTTGATATCTTCAAGGTATGTATTCATGTGCAAGACCTTTTGACTGTGTTCCATGTTCACAGACAAAAATCAGAAGAGCAATTTAAGGAAATTTTTTCAAATGTTCAAACAATGGCAGATAAATTGAACATTGAACTTTGTGTTCCGAGACAATGTGGCTGGCAAGTATTTCATTATAATTTTGGTTCTTCTTCTGTAGAAGAATACTATCAGTCTTTCTATGTGCCATACATGGACTCTATCATCACTAACCCTGGGCAAAGCACTACGCTACGCTCGCGTAGTTTGCGAAGTTTGCGCTACTTCGCACAACGCGAATTGCACGTAGCACAGTGCAAACACGCGTAGCGTAGTGCAGCGGTCATTTTTGCTTGCTCGCGGTCCTCAACGTCAAGTTGGCGACCGCGAGCAAGCAAAATGACATCCCGGCGAGACTTTTTCCTCGTTCGCGATCAGCAACATCAAGTTGCCGATCGCGAGCGTGGAAAATAAACCTCCCGGCGAGATTCTCAACGCGGGGAGGTCAGGTTTCTCATTGCGAGTGGTCGCGTATGCTCGCGACCGCTCGCGATGAGAAACTACCAGTCCGCGTTGAGAAAGCTGCCGCTCAAGTAAAAATCTACTCGAGCGGCAGTAAAAGACAGCTCGCACTGTGCAAGATGCCGTTTTCAATGATTGCACAGTGCGGACAAGCACCCGGCACTGTGCAATCATTGCGAACAGTGCACTATGCAGTTCGCGTAGTGCTACGCGTAGCTCGCGTAGAGCAAACTGCACTTTGCGTAGCTTCGCGTAGCGCTACTTCGCGAACTACGCCCAGGCTTAATCATCACATCATTAGAAAGCTGGTTTGGCTATGAAAACAAGAAAAATTTCAGTCTGTTTTCACTTTACCCAAAACACATGGCAAAAATGACACTTGAGCAATACAAATGTCAGATTGCAATAATCAGAGATTTTTGCCCCTTTGAAAACTTGGAAGCCGAAGCAGTCACATGGTTTGAGATCTGATCAACGAAGGATGAGCAGTTTGACTATGGATTTCTGGATTTACTAAACCACGCAGATTTATTTCAGTCCAGCAAGCAATTCTCATTGCTCTCACATTACCAGTGACCACTTGTACAGTGGAAAAGTCTTTCAGCAGCACCTGGTTGAGGTTGACAATGGCAGATGAGCCCTTATCGGGTTTGTGCATGATGAGCATATATCAAGCAAAAACTGATTAAAAAAAACAACTGATTGAAAAAATAATTGATAAATTTGCACAAGACCACAGACGTGTACAGTTCCTTTTTCGAGATCACTAACCAGTTAACAAAAATGGTTTAAAACTACTCATTGAAAAATGTGGTTGTTAAATTTGAGCAAGAGTCTAGATGTTTGTAGTTTCTAACCTGCAACAGTTATCCAGTTTAAGTTTATATGTTTTATTTTCCAATTTGGTTGAGAACAGTTATTTTATTTAAGTTAATATATTTACATTAATTTATTTTAATATATTTATGTTAATACAGTTTCAAAATAAATACATTTGTCATATATTTAAATTGTCATTATTTTGTGCACGTTAACACCAAATGCACATTCTACATTTTTTTCATAGTTCAGTTACTGTCGTGTAGTTCCTAGGAGTCTCCCAGGACCTGCGCATTTTGGATGACCTAAACTGAGGGCTTGGTGTCCAACCGCTTCCGGATATGTCAGTCGTTAGACCAGCTAGCTCTACAGTACCACTACCACCCCCCTATATTCTACAGTGGTGTAGGTAGTCTCTGGCAACCACTGAACATGACAACCCTGATTCCTCAGGGATCGAGGAAAACAGTACAGTATGTTTGGCTCAGACACTCGTGCTTGCTTTCTCTCAGAAAATACACAGGATGGCGATTAGGACGTTTCAATAAGTATTTATTGGTCCAGCGAAAACCTTGTGTAAAACATATGTGTGGCGACAATCAGGAGACAGAAGCATACGAAAGAGATTGCTAGTACCAATATAGTAAATAGTAAATACATTTCTACCATAGTGCTAATAAGATGAACATAAGAAGTTCAGATAAAAACAGTAGCACTTGCATATTCCTAAAATGCGCTCCCTAAGTAATTTGCCTAAATGTACCTAGCCTAACCTGGATGTGTAGGTGTATATGTGTATAGCTATGTGTATCTGTAGCCAAGAAACCCCTAGGGAAGAACCAGCCCCCTCACCTGACGGTTTAGAACGAAGGACCCCATCTCTGCGTCGAGGATGACAACCCGCAAGGGATGTCAGACTGCTGCATGTCTGAGATTCGGCATGCATGACCCCGTGTCAGTCTGGAAGGAATTCTCCTCTAATTTGTAGGGGGGAGTGAGGGTCTTTTATACTAAAGTGGTCACTCCAGGGTTTTTTTCTAGAATCGATATGTTTTTAAAACAACCATGGATGTTTTGAAAACAATCATAAATGTTTTGAAAACAATCACCGATGCTTTTCTAAACAAGTGTGATCATGCACAGCTGGCTGTTGGCCAAGGATGAAAAAAGTGGTAACCCTTATACAGAATAAATTTGCAGGGCCTGGGGACATGTTTATGTATGTCAGGTACAGGGATTATGATAGAATACTTAGAGCCTGGTGTCGAGGAGACAGGAGCAAACTACTAGGTAAAAGGTCACCTGTTTAGAACCGTTATTGTCGTGTGGATGGGACAATGTATGTAAAAATGGGGTATCAATCGATGGGACTATCCTAAAAGACATGACATTATAGTGCCTTGATCATGAATAATCTGGTGCATTCAATAGTGGTAACATAAAAACAGATTAGAAAGTGCTAATCAGACAATTTGCAGCTTGATCCTTCTATTAAGCTTATGCATCAGTTTTCTCAACCCTTTGCATGCCTGCGCTTTATGTGATAATGACTATGCTCCTGCCCTTTGACATTGCCAAAAAGGGTCAGAGGATGGATGACGTTAAAATTATGCCCCCTCCGAAACAATTTCTGCAGACGCCCATGATGTTAGCCGCAGTGATATGTGCATCAAAGGGTTATCCAAGGGCCCGAGTGCTACTCTTTATAATTCTTTTATCAGCCCTCATCTCCTCTCAAATATGTGCCCAAGCCCCTTCCCAGGAACCTCTCTCCAAATCAGAAAGCTCCCTTTGAAGTGTACTGAAGAGCCTATATCTTCCTTCCTACAGTGTGTGTCCCACCCAGCTCTCAGAAATGCAGCAATCCACAAATATGTCCGGGGGAATCTACCTCCTCATGCTTCTCCAGTCAGCCGTGGGTCTCCCCAAATAGAACCCAGAGTCTTCCATGGATTTTACCACTCACAGGCACACATACACCCAGCACCTGTATGCAACTACACACGCTGCACAGCACTACATACTAACTTCATGTAGGCCAAGGGTGAGTTAACGACACAGCAGCAAAACTTTACGTGAGCGGGACTGTAGGCCTCACTACAGAAACACAGGTAAAAATGCTTGTTCACTCTTGCTGATCACCACACAGTATGCTGCCACCATTGTGCTCGTGCTTTGGGCGCTCGTCTCGATCCAGCAAGACCGCAATCCGTGAGACAGGCCTATGTCATGACACACACGCATGACTCGTCTCTGCCCATGACACCAAAAATCAGCACGAGGAATCAAGATACCTTTGTTGCTGGGTCACTCAGGGGTACATGTCCATTACCTTGCTAGGGACGTTTCTGCCCAGCAGTGAACAAAATCAAAACCTGGTTATTGTTAATTTATAAACATTCACAAGATAAAATCATTTTCCTATTTTAGCAACATGCTGTGTCTTGCCCAAGAAGTAGTCAAACTTCATACAAGTTGCTTTAAGTGGGTTTATTAGTAATCCTAGGACCATACCAAACAGGTCCTGTACAATCCCCAGTCTCGCTCCAACTGTCAGCTCACCACCCTGCAGCATTCGACACAGAACCCAATGACATAGGGCCACTGTTACCTCACCACAACAGCGCTGGTACTTAAAACACTACAAAAGGGGATGATGGACGGAACGTTTGAGCCAATCAAACACTCACCCCCAGTCAACTGATCTGGGTTTAATCCATCATCATTCTTTAGCTCACTCCACCACCCCAGTTCAGACATGGCCATATGCAAATCAGTCTGACCCTGTGCCTCATGGGAACAGTCCAGCCCGAACTGCCAAGCCATGTCTTCCCTGGACCGGAAACAAGCATCCTAGGACCGGTTTCTGGCATTTCAGCCGTCATCAGCCAGGCTTGCTTGAATCCAGTGGCAAAGTGAGCAAGGGACCCACGTCTGGGCATACCCCCGCCAACTTAGGGCGACCAAAGCGATACAAAAGGGGATGATGGACGGAACGTTTGAGCCAATCAAACACTCACCCCCAGTCAACTGATCTGGGTTTAATCCATCATCATTCTTTAGCTCACTCCACCACCCCAGTTCAGACATGGTCATATGCAAATCAGTCTGACCCTGTGCCTCATGGGAACAGTCCAGCCCGAACTGCCAAGCTTTGGTACTTAAAACACAACACATCCCCCTTCCATAATATAGTGAACAAAATAATACAATGTGAGAGTCAAGAAAGCATAATATACAATTCATAACCTTATACAGTGGGAAAGGCAAAAAATTATAAGGGTACAATATGTACACATGAACACAAGATAAAACATTAATATTGCAAAAAAACAAGAAGACATATATAAATTAATGCTCTTCAAAACAAAGAGAACTTGCTTTCATTTTCTGCAATAATCCTTTAACCATACAGGAGCCCCCACTACTCTTGGTGGCCAGTTTCCACCACCTGCCCGTGGGCCCATGTCCACCCGCTGCCTGTGAGTGTCAACTACATTTCCTTGACCTCTACTACCCACTATGGGGCCGATTACGAGTCTGGCAGTCCACGGACCGCCAGACTCATGGGGTCGCGGTGGCGGCAGTCTCCTGAGAATCACAGTTGTAGTTATGATCAGCATGAAACAGAAAATCTCCACAAAAAGCTTAAGGAAAACAAAGAAATCACCGTAAGTAGTAGCTTATGGCAAGTCGGGCTAGCACAGCAAAGTGTCAGGTGGCATGGCAGTGTAGGCATACATCGAATGCCTCGAGATGAGTAGAGCAGAGTGTCTCTCTAGCTAGGAACTCGCGCTATATAGAAAGCAACTAAACATGATGCAAAAGCAGAGGAATGTGTCCTCGGTGTCCAGTGGTGAGAGATCTTCCGATGATCCATCGTCTTCGTCCTCGATTCCCACAGTAAACGTTCATGACAGCATGAAGTCAGTTAGAGATGGGTACAATGTATTACAAAAAGTTACATCTATGAAGGTTTTTATGAGAACCTTTTACAAGCCTACTCTGTTAGCTGTCTGGTGTCCCATCGTATAACAACTAGCTCCCCTGTGAATTGAAATATTCAAATTCTGGTGTGTCCTGGTTAGATCACAAAATGTAAGCTGCAACGAGCAATTTCTTTTCATTAATTCACTTGTTCGTTATGTATATGTTGCAAAGAAAACAATTTAAATACAGTGAAGTCATATGGTGTGAGGAAAGAAGGAATACATTTTTCAGGAAACAGCACATTTCACAAAAAGTCAAGCCCAGAGTTTGATTATAATGTTAAATCACTATTTTATGAAAAAGACATTGATTTTCTTAAAGGGATAGAGTAGAATAAAAGAATAGTGCGACCTAATAAGTGGAGATTGATAGAAAGGAAAGCTTTCTGCAGAAAGTAAACAACATTTCTCACATTTGCATGTTAAGTAAAGGCACATTTATTAACGTTCAACTTATTATGCATTTTTCATGTTAATATTTAGCGCGTTTCTATATTATTCTATGGTGAATTTTTTCTAAAAATGTTCAGCTTAATCAATTTCTCCATCTGATGATTTGTAAAAACATCACACATCTACCTTTTTCACATGAGTCTGTTTCTGAGTGCACCTTCGTCATCAGTTGAGTCTCGCCTTTTTCTTTTCAAACCCCGAAATTATAGTGAGCATTTCATCGCCTTTCATTATTCCATGTAAACCCAAGCTCCTTTCATATAATTTCTTTTGAAATATTTCTTGTCTCTTTTGGAGTATGTATCTGCAGCTCAGAAGTAGAGCCTAAGGAATTAGTATGCAGTCATACTATTACTAGTGGCATTAATATAGCTTTCAGTATACTTTTCCCAGCTGTTGAAAGACAGTTCCCAATTATGGCAATCCCTTTCCCAAAATTTACATTCAAGCTTGATGTTTCCAATTCATGTAATTCAGGTTTTAAACCCGAAATGTTTTTTGCAAATCTTTCTATTTCCCTACTCTTGTCAGGTATGTATGTGCAACAGTGAGTTAATTTAAGCATCTGGCAGATTCCACCCTTTTTGGCAAGTAAAATGTCTAATGGAAGGGGGTCTTGTAAAACCATTGATCATATAGCTATTAGTTCTGTATTTATTACAAGCAAAGCTCCAGATGTACTAGTTGCCATTTTGTCGACAACGGTTAACAGCTTTCTAATCTTTTCACCATTTATAATGATTCCTACAGGTGGAATGACAGCTCCAAATATGATTCCTACTAACCTAGCTCCTGTTTCTGTACTGTGTCTCTGCCTATATGCGGGTGTTAGTTTACATGATACATTTTTGGAATTAATATGCCTAAATAGCAGATCCCATCCCAGTCAGCCAGCAATAAAAAGTAAGCACTCTGTCCACAGATGAAATAATCCCTTGAAATAGCATTCTCGTTTCCCTGCAAAATTTGCCAACGGTCCACCCGTCAGTTCGAAAGTGTGTTCACAGCTACTAATCCCTACATGTCTAGTTCTTTTAGGTGTCCGTCTTCTGTACACGCAAATGTTTCCTTTGTGTTGGCTGTCAAGTCTCAGTTTAGGGTAGACCATCGTCTTACTAAATTCATTTTCCTCCTTCCTCCATGTATTCTCTAAAACATCCTTTTTGTCAGTAGCACATGTCATGTTAGTGTATCTTTCTTCTAAGG
This sequence comes from Calotriton arnoldi, assembly GCA_963921515.1. Lineage (NCBI taxonomy): Eukaryota > Metazoa > Chordata > Amphibia > Caudata > Salamandridae > Calotriton > Calotriton arnoldi. The sequence goes on from CAWUFW010016355.1 coordinate 29,240, forward strand.
CAATTATATAAACCTTTTCTATCGGTCGCATTAAACTGATTAGATTATCTTTATATGCCTTTACACAATCTATAGGTCTATGGGGAAAGAAATAGTACCAGGCTGTATCCATTTCCTTTGCTTGTGATTGTAAGTTCATGATTTCTATTAATGGTACTTGGGAAAGTATTCGAAGATGATTAAAATAAAAGAACTCAATATGTCCTCTCCTCTAAACTAATGATAATAAAATCCAGCAAGAAATTGCATAGGATAAAGACATGCTGTAGTAGGTAACATCTTCTGACACTGAAGCGGGTAAGAGTGTGCAAACATAGCAATCCTCTGCATTAGTTGCGTTAGAGTATTCTTGTACTAACCTAGAATAGACATTAGTGGAATAATCATCTTTCTTGTAGCTTACAAATGAGTAACTAAAGGGTTCTTCCCTAGTGCTGTAAGTATGTGAATTAGTAACGTTCTTGTCTTTAAGCTCTGATTCTTGTGCAAAGTAAAATCCTATTAGTACTATAGTGATCATTATTATTATTATTACAATAATTGAACTCATAATATATTTACATTTATTTCTAAAGCAACACATTCTCTGAGTCAGTTCACTTCACTTGGTTCAATAGCTGGTGATGAAATTTAGTTTCTTTAGTACATTTTTCTTTTTTCTTTTTTTTTCTTTCTTCTTCAGTTAAGCTCCTATTCAGACAATCCTTAGCCCTACTCCGTGTTCTTCTAAAATGCTATCGCTATGCTTCTGTAACTTTCAACTCGGACCTAGGCTAGTCTTCTGTAATATAACAAACTAAAATAACAACAATCTATCTGACACAGTTCAAATCTCCTTCTTCTGTTCAGTCTCATATTATTTCTCAATTATTTTCCCCTTTGTTTTATTTTGTTTTCCTTTCAGGGAGGTTTAAATTATTCAGGGTTCACATTGCACAAATCCTACAATGCAACATCCAAAGCAGTGTTTATAAAGTATGACCATTCAGGTGCTGAATACCTGCAACAAGGCACCCGTGCTCTTTTTGATCTTCTCATGTTTTCCTGATTTGGGTCACGGCTACTCTCATCACTAGACTCGGTCTCTTCAGGTATCGTTTCTGGTATTCGAGCTATTGAAGTACTTCTCGGATTTTTATAGCCTTGTGGCCGTTCTGCTCGCTAATTGCTTCTCCTTATTCCAGTGCTAGTCCTTTCGCCTGGATCATCGTCTCTCAAAGCCACATTCGAAGCACTTCCTCTTGGTGACTCGAGCTCTGCTTCCCTTTCATCAGAGACCTCCACACCACTCTGGGTTATTTGCACTTGTTTTTCTGTCCACTGTTCTTCACCCCTTTCTTCTCCGTCTTGCTGAACTGTCAATGGTGCTGCTGGTCTAGGCGGTCTCTCAACTGGTGGTGCAACCACCAATGCTCTTCACTCAGGATCAAAGACCAAAGGTGCTTCTTCTTCAGGATTGCTCACTCTTGTGGTGTGCGAGGCATGAATCCAGTTTGGGGCTCCGGCACACTTAAAAGCCGTGTGTGGGGCCTTTTCATCTGGGTTCAAGACTAGTCTTCCGAACGTGCTTATTGATCACGACCCAGTCACCAGGTTCGAGGTCGTGGCACTGTTCTTGATGCAGATCTTGTTTGGTAGCTGAGACCTGATGAGAGACAGAATGGACTACATCAGCCTGTTCCTTACAAAAATCCAGGATAATATCAGTTATGTTCAAGGAACAGCAGGTAATCTCATCCCCTGCCCATCAATATTTCGTGAGGAGATAACCTTGTCCTCCTTTCAGGTGTACTCCGAATACTCATCAGCACCAGTGGTAAAGCATCTGGCCATTTCAGAGAGGTGGGTGCATAGACTTTGGCCAACCTAGACTTGATGGTACTGTTTATCTGTTCAACTATATAAGAGGCTTCTGGTCTGTAACGGCAGTATAATCTTTGTTCGATCTGTAAGGCTGTGCAGATCATCTTCATGACTTCGTTGTTGAAGTGTGTTGCTCTATCTTACTATAGAGAAATCGTCATGCCGAACCTGGGGATCGATCCACTTAATAGCAATTTTGCTACAGTGAGGCTGGCACATCTTCTAGTTGGTTAGGCTTCCACCCATCTTGAGAAGACACACATCTCAGCCCGTTATGGACAGGTATCTCGATAAAATCCATCTGCATTCTGTTAAAGGGGCCACCTGATCTTCCTCGGTGTGTCAGTGTGACGTGTCCATTTCCCTACGTTTAGCTGTTGATCCATGGCATACCTCTTCTGCCAGCATCCTGATTCCGGGGATGTACCAATTCTGTCTGAAAAGTCTCACCATTGCATCTCTCCCCAAATGTGTGTATCCATAGAAATATTGTGCCATTGGAAACAACAAGCTGTCTGGTAGTACTAATCTCCCATCCAGATATCATTAGCATTTTTCTCACATCCTGCTTTTGCCCAATTGTTCTGTTCTGCTCCAGGCATATTTTCCTGCACCCTCTTCAGCTCACCCCATGTATCACCTCAGCAACTTTCATGAAGATGGCAAAATAACTCTCTTTTTCAGACTCACATGTGAAACCTCCATTAAACAGGCTAACAGAGCACAGTATCTGGCTACTGAGTCAGCGTATTGGTTGCTCATGGCAACGTATCTGCTTCCTTCTTGATGTGCTAAGCACTTTACCACAGCAATTTCTCCTGGCAGCTGTAGTGCATCCAGTAGGTTCTTGACATGCATCCCATTTTTGATGGGGGTTCCTGAGGACGTAAGAAGGCCCCGCTGTGACCATAACTGTCCAAAATCATGGACAACACCAAACTCATACTGGCTGTCAGTAAATATGGTGACTTTCATTTGAGCAGTTAAACTGCAGGCTCTAGTAAGAGCAATCAATTCAGCAACTTGGGCAGAGAACACTGTTTGAAGCAATGAAGCTTTGAGCGCATCATTTATGGTGCACACGGCATATGCTGCTCTGAGTGTGCCATCATTACCTCTCAAGCATGAGCCATCTACGAATAACACATCAATCAGGGGTTCATCCTGTGTGGTGCACAATTCTGTAACTTCTAGACAGTCGTGCTAACTTTGATCACAATTTACATCACTTACAGGCAATAACATTGAAGGATTCAACACTGTGCAACGTTTTAAAACAACATTTTCAGTGGATAAAATATTCTGTTCATATTTCTTCAACCTGTTATGGGTCATGTATTGAGTCTTTGTTCTGGCTTGCAACAGTTCAACAGAGTAAGGGACCATGACAGTTAATGGGTATCCCATCACTATATTCTCGCTATTTTCCAGATTAGTACTTACCACGACCACTGCTTTAAGGCAACCGGGAAGTCCTGCCACTGCAGGGTCAAATGTAGTAGAAAAGTATGCAACAGGTTTGCAAGATCCACCATGTGTTTGTGTCAAAACCAAGAGAGCGCACCCATCTCTCTCACTGCAAAATAGTGTGAACTCTTTTGTATAATCTGGCATTCCTAGTGCCGGGGCACGACACAACTTCTCCTTCAACTCTAGGAATGCTTTCGTACATTCATTGTCCCATGGAATCGGATCAGACACAACTCTGTGTGTCAGTCTCAGTAGAGGCTTTGCCACCAAGGAAAAGTTTGGTATCCACTGCCTACAGTAGCCAACCATTCCCAAAAACATCCTGATTTCTTTCTGAGTTCGTGGTGGATTCATCTGCAAGATTGCTTCCACTCTTTCTGGTGACACTTTTCTAGCTCCTTTCACAATGATGTGACCCAGATATTGAACTTCTTTTTGACAGTACTGCAGTTTCCCTGGAAACACTTTGTGTCCGTTCTTAGCCAGGTGATTCAGGAGTGCAATGGTGTAATTTTTACATGCATTCTGTTTCTGAAGCCACAACCATGTCATCTATATTTATTGATTGATTGATTTGATTATTTGTAAAGCGCAACTGTCACTCCGGAGGGAGCATCCTGGCGCTATGCGGAGTGGGTAAGGGGACACAGGAAGACATAAGAAATATTGATGTGTATCAGTTAAATTATTGAGAGGCAGAATGCATCGGTGGACCCAAAGATCCAGGTCTTCAGGGATTTCCTAAAATGAGTTTCTGATTCTATCAGCCTCAGTTGAATTGGCATGAGGTTCCATGCACGGGTTCCTAGGACTGCTAGTGTTTTACCTCCTTTTCTTTTAAACCTGTAGGTAGGGGGCTTAAGCAAGTTGGCTGAGGAGGATCTAAGAGTTCTGACAGTGGTGTAAGGGGAGAATCTGGGCGATAGGTATTTTGGTCCTGAGGGTCTGAAAGCTCTGAAAGTGATTAATAGTACCTAAAACAGGATCCTTTTATGAACGGGCAGCCAATGTAAGGTTTTAAGGGCTGCCGAGGCCGATGATTTACGAGGCAGTTTTAGCAATAGCCGCGCTGCTGATGTTGCACAATCTGCAGTTTATTTAATACTTGTTTATTGGTTCCTGCAAGTAGGCTGCTGCAGTAGTCTAATCTGGATAGTATAAGAGCTACCACCACTGTCTTCCTCGCAGAGAAGGGAATGTAGTCAAAGAGCTTTCTAAGAGTTTTAATAAGGCTAAAGCACATCCCCGCAACTGCGAGAGCTTGAGGCCAAAGCGCTCTGATACCCTTGGGTCCAGCCAGCGCTATATAAAACCTTTAAAATAAAATGTTCTTAGCCACTTCCACTATGTTAGGGGGGGCCAGAGCGTCATCTGGCCACCACTGGATTGGCTTGAAGAGATTGTCCTTCCCTATTAGCAAGATCTCAGTTTTATCAGTGTTGCATTTAAGATGATTGTCCTTCATCCAACTAATAACCTCTGTGAGGTATTACTTAAAGTCAACCTCTGCTTTATTATCGTCTTTATCTAAGGACAGTATCCGTTGTGTGTCATCCGCGTAAGATGTAGTCGCGATGTTAAAAGAAGATATTAATGAGATAAGCGGGGCCATGTAAACATTGAACAAAAGTGGGCTAAGGGATGAACCCTGTCGGACGCCTGAAGTGATGGAATGTTCAGTTGAAAGAAATGGTCCTAGGGCTACCACTTGTCTACGATTAGTGAGAAAGGATTTTATCCAGGACAACACGGTGCCAGATATGTTGAAAAAGAGTGGATCTTTCTGGCATTACCAGGGTCTATAGATTCCTTTTTTAAATCTGGTTAAAGATAGATGGACTCTCTGTATACCCCTGTGGGACACAACACCATGTTAATGTTTTCTGCTGGAAGACAAAGGAAAATAAAAATTGGCTCTCTTCATGCAATGACACTGAGAAGAAAGCCTGACACGGGTCAATTACGGTAAACCATTCTACAGTACATGGAATTTGAAACAGCATGGTGGCTGGATTCGGTACCACAGGACAACAGGGCACTACAATTTAATGTATTTTCCTTAAATCCTGAACTATCCTATATTACTATTGGGTTTCTGCAAACCCATGATTGGAGAGTTACATGGACTTCCAATCAGTTCTTTCAGGATCCCTTTCTATAACATTTCATCTATCACTGGTTGTATTTCTGCTATAGTTTCATGGGGTCAAATGGTACGGTGGTGATTTAGGGTAAACAGCATTTGGTTTCACCGTATTTCAGACTGGTTCTACACCTTTAATTAGTCTGATGTCTTTCCCTGTAAAATCCCAAACTTCAGCAGTCACTGTTTCTCTCAGATCTTCAGGTAATTCATCAACTGTTAACCAAGGAAATAGCCTCGGTTTGCTGTCCGATCAGTTTAAAATCCAAATCCTCATCATGTGTTTGGAATGATACACTATACGGTGTACAGTAGATTGTGCAATTTAACTTGCCAACATATCTCTCTAACAGGTTCACAGGACTTGAATTGCAAACAACAAATTGGTGCTTCTCTTCAAAGGATCCTATTTATACTGGTACCCTTTCAGAAACTGGATTTCAAATTTGTCTATTAGTTGCTCCTTCAACTTGGATTGTTTTCCCAGAGAGAGGTAAGTCTGGGACTTCCACTGTTCTAACAGTGGACCGGGAAGCACCAGTATCAATGGAAATCATACAGGGTGGCTGTAAACCTCCGCATCTACATATGGCCACTCTCGTCTACCTCTACGACTGCGCCAAGTACTCAATCTTCTTCCTCTCTCAGGAACCATCATTGAGAATTCTCTGAACCAGAACCATCAGTCTCGAATAACAGGAATTGTTGCAAGGTATTCTGGTTTGGGTTCTGGAATTGTGGTATGCCATTCTGAAATTGATTTGTATTCATTTTTGGCATCTGATTTAAATTAATTCTAGGATTCCCCATCTGTGCACGTGTAATTGGCATTATTGAGACCTGTCCCTGTGCTGACATTTGCACTCTCTGACCGGGCACATTTTGTATTTGCATACCTTGTGGTATTTGCATATTTCCTCCAGGATTTTCAGGATTATTTCAACATTCCCACTTCCAGTGCTCAATTGTATGACAGATGTGACAAGCGGTAATCTTTTTCATAGCAGCAATAACTGATCCAGATCCTGTAACCACAGAAACACCTCTACCTCTTCCCTGTGACATGGGCATTCCTCCTTGACTTCTTGAAACCCTGATTGCGGCATCACAACTCCCTGCATATTTCCTTGGTTCCCTACAAAAGAAGGGTTCTGAAAACCTTTCTGAGCCAGCTTCGTCTGAGCCAACATTATTTTTTCTTTTATCCTTTTCTGCTTCATGTCTAACTCATTGCTACAATATTTAGCATATCTCAGTATTTCGTCGAGTGATTTCTACTGCCAGCAGATCACGCTTCGGGTTATGTGCCGACAGATCTCTGGCTTCAACCTTAGTACAAACTGGGACACAAAATCCCCATATCCTATTCCTCAGGATATTCACATCCACTATGCTGCTGGAATACCTGCAACAATCTCTCATAATATTCATGTACAGTCTCCTTTGGCTCCTGGATAGTTTACTTTTGAGCCCAACCAGATCTTGCAGAGGCACTCTCCCCTTCAAAAAGGTAATAACTGTTTCATACTTCTCCATCACTATAGGAGACTGCGCATTTGTCCCAGCCACTCTCACTGGTTCCTCTCTAGGCCACTGCACTGCAGTTTTACATTCTGCCCATGAATCGGCAGGTACTGCAATGTCAAAAAACTTATTAAAAACCGTCCACAGCCCCTTTGAAATCTTAATGAACCTTTCCACTTGTGCATACCACAACACCGGCTTGTCTCTCAATTTGGGAAAATTGTTTGTGTATGCAGCCAAATCACCACAACTCCAAGGAAAATGGACAAATGTTCCTCCTGCTATTTCTCTAAGTGGGTAAGCTGTCACTTCTCCCCCACTTCCTTCATATTGCTTCCCTGCAATAGCTGCTTCCCTCTTTTTCTTCTCATGTTTCTTGGCCCTTTTGACTTCTAATTTTTGAAACTCACCCCACCTGCGAATGCACTTAAACAATTCTATAATAAGCAATCGCAGTCCTGTAATCCTGATATTCTCAAATGTCGGATCATCTAATTAGACCCTTATGCTTCTGTGTAGATGCACATTTTTTGTAATGTCTTTCTCATATTTCTGAGCAAGTTCAGTTAATTTGTCATGAGTTAAAGCAGCTCTCCTCGTAACTTCCTTGCACAGGTACATAAATTCTTTCCTTTGATGCTAATCTAAGTGTTTGAACACCAGGCCCCCCTTATTTTTCTTCCAATTCAACTTTCAGTTGTGAGTTATTTATAGGCTTTTCTTTTTTAATCTCTGATCTCTAAGGTGTCCCCACATTTTCTGCCTTACTAGATCTTGCTGTTTCCTCAAACCAAGCTGGTATATATCCTTCCTCAGTCGCAACTATTTCTTCTGATGATATTGGGGCTGTAAGTACTAGCATCCCTCCATCTATAAGGGCTTGCAATGTTAATGGTGGCTTCCAGGCAACTATCTGTGAGTTCTGGGAAGTTGGGACAAATCCTGAGGTAGATACTCCTCCGGTGACTATTTGAGTCTCAGGTCTTGTTTCTATAAGTGGAGTAGCACTGTCTACCACCCGAGTTACAGATGGAGTACTAATAACAGGTACTGGTGCTACTCAGGGCACTATGGCTGTAGAAGTCAACGTTGGAACAACAACTTGTGGTCGAGCTACTACCGGTGAGGCGGTTTGCAATATCTGCATGGGTCGTTCAACTTGGGATGCACTCGGCTGTACTGGAATGGTTGGCACAATACAACTAGTATGAGTGCCTGAACCATTCTGCTGTGCTGGGGTCATGTGTGGTGGAGGTCTCAAAGTCCACATCTGTTCCAGTATTTCATCTCCTGATTCAGTATCGCTGCCCTACTAGTCCTCTGGTATTATACCCTCTCCTTTTCCCTGGCCATGCATTAAATGCTTCGTACTGAAAGGATCTAGGTGGTGGCTTCATCTAATGCCCTTTCCTCTTCAAATGATCACAGATTCTGGTGTTTAATATCCCATATCTAGGAAAACTCAAAGCACCTTCCTTCTCAGTAATCCTTTTTCATTGGAGAAGCCAAGTACATGTATTTAAACCATGTTCTGTAGTCATAATGAATGCAGACGTACCCTCAGGAGGCGCCTCTTCACCTTTGCATACTGTAATAGTAACATTTCCTCTCACCAAACTTTTAAGCTCTTTAAAACATTTCATGATGACAATTTAAACCTGAAACAACACAATTTATCAAATGTTATGATTTTGTTTCCCTATGCGTCAATTGTCTGCTAACCCAATTAAGTTCCGCCTACTTTTTCCACAGTCTTTTGATAAATTCAAATTCAAGATTCACTTTTAGTGCTCCAATCCCAGCGCGACACTACAACATCATCAACCAATCACAGCGCGAAAGCACACCAACTGACCAATCCCACCGCGAAACACTATAACGCACAACCTGACTCCTCGCAGCGCTCACCCTCCTTTACAATTTTCTCCGTACCTACACAATTAGTTTTTATTGACTCTTAAAACACTTTGTTTGCTCTTACTAAAGAATTAAAGTTTTGCATTCACCCAAGAATCACCTAAACATTCGACAGTGATATCTCGACCAGCCTGAAATCACCTATGATCAATACAGTTTCCCCCATTTGCGCAATTCGGTTCAACTAACACTGATCAACATTAATCAACCACAACAACTTAATAACCCTATGTTACCCGTGTAGGGGATGGTACCTCACACACCACACCTCAAAATCTCTGCAAATAAGTTTTCAATTATTATTTTATCCCAGGATTTTTCACCTACAATGAGTATGAAATCTTCGAACACCTTTTTCAACCAATTGTCAGACTATTTTCCTCACCCACTCATTCTAATCGAACGTCATCCAAACCAGAGAAAGTACACAATCACAGCCACAACACATTTGGCCTATTAATACTCACACCTTTAAACCGCATCCACCTTCGATTACCGCTTTGCTGGATCTTCAAGTTCTGGACATTGAATTCAGGAGTCTGGAATTTTTATAATTATCATCTGGGTACTATTTTATAGCTCCATTCAGGGCGTATAATCATCCTCTGCTACCAAATTTGTGAGTGCAGAAATCCTTTAATAAATTTACACAAATGATGTCACCTTAAAACTTACTTAGAGAACCTGGAAGTTCCGCACTTTTCTAGGTCAATGAATCTTTGCCACCGTTTTAGAATAGGGCTTTACACTACAATTAGATTAATAATTGCAGTTCACGTTCAGTCAATAAAGAGAGGGTTGGTGAAGTTTTAAACGTTTATTTTCTCTTTTTAGTTGATTAGTCGGTATGTTTTTGTTCTTTTTATTCAAATCAGTGGCAAATCGATTACAGAAATAATAAGAAATAAGATTGGTTAGAACAAGCATAGAGAAATATAAACAACGTGTACCATTCAGAGTATAGTCCCTATTCTAAACTAAAGGACCTATCCTATTCTAACAAGAACCCATAAAGAGTTCCTTCTGGAAAGGAGCAAGTTAGAGCAAAATTAGATAACTAAGGGAAAGATCAAACTCCCCATAAAGGGTAGTTCTAGAGACTCAGCTGAGTTCTCCGGACAATTCCAGTAGCAACCGTCTATGCAGGTGAGAAGGAAAGAATCACAGCTGTAGCTATGATTGGCATGAAACAGAAAATCTCCTCACAAAGTTTAAGGAAAACAAAGAAATCACTGTAAGCAGTAGCTTATGGCAAGTCGGGCTAGCACAGCAAACTTCCATGGGGCAATGCAGTGTAGGGATGCATTGATGCCTCGAGATGAGTAGAGTAGAGTGTCTCTCTAGCTAGGAACACGTACGATAGAATGCAGCTAAACATGTTGCAAAGATCAGATGAATGTGTCATTGGTCTCCAATGGTGAGAGATCCTACGATGATACACCGTCTTAGTCTTCGATTCCCACAGTTAACGTTCATGTCAGCATGAAGTCAGTTAGAGATGGGTACAATGTAGTACAAAAAGTTACATCTATGAAGGTTCTCATGAGAACCTTTTCCAAGCCTACTCTGTTAGCTGTCTGGTGGCCCATCGCATAACAATGAGCTACTCTATTAAATGAAACATTCAAATTCTGATATGTCTTGCAACAAACAGGACAGGAGGTCAAGGCACTGGAAGCCTGCACCAGTCAGTCTTAGTGTATAGTAGTTAAAGCAGAAATGTGGTGCAAAGAGCCGGGAACGTGACCTTCCTACGTCCCCACTAATTGGGAAGCCCAAAAACACACAGAACAAGCTAGCTCAGCACACAACTATTATCATTTACAGTTTTTAAAAATTTACAGTAGTCCACAGAAATCAGTGGTTGAGCGTTACCACGGTGTCTTCCAAATGAATCAGATAAGTCATCGGATTACTAGAGACATATTCTTGTTTTATTCTTTTATTCTTTTGTTCAAGATTCTTAAAAACACATCACAGAATTCATAGCCAATGCAGCGCGTTTCGTCCCAACGGGACTTCTTCAAGGCTATAAAAATGCATACAAAACAGACATTAGTATATTGAATTAAAAACACAATGCTTACAAATTATTTACAATCAATCTGTTTGTAAATAATTTGTAAGCATTGTGTAACGCTCAACCACTGATTTCTGTGGACTACTGTACATTTTTAGAAACTGTAAATGATAATAGTTGTGTGCTGAGCTAGCTTGTTCTCTGATATGTCTTGGTTAGATCAGAAAATGTAAGCAGCAGCGAGCATTTTCTTTTCATTAATACACTTGTTCATTATGTATATGGGCAAAAAAAACTATCTAAATACAGTGAAATCATATGGTGTGAGGAAAGAAGGAATCCATTTTTCAGGAAACACCACTTTCAGAAAAAGTCAAGCCCAGTTAAATCACTATTTTATGAAAAAGGTATTTATTTTCTTAAAGGGATAGAGCAGAATAAACGAATAGTGTGGCCTGGTAAGTGGAGAACGATAGAAATTAATGCTTTCTGCAGAAAATAAACAACATTTCTCAAACTTGCACGTTACGTAAAGGCACATTTTCTAACTTTTAACTTATTATGCATTTTTCATGTTAATGTTTAGCGCATTTCTATGTTACTGTGTGGTGACATTTTCGTAAACATTTTCAGCTTCCTTAATCTCCTCTGCACATTAGGTCTAGAAAGGTGGAAAGGCAGCATTTCTTTGCCCTACCTAGCAAGAAAACACTTGGATCAGAGCAATTGGCGACCTCCAAGGTCCTGTTCAACAATTAAGCCGTTCTGTGCTTCCTAGAAGTATCAATTGTACTAGGGAGGGTTGTGCTAAAATCTTACCTGTAGTGGGACAACAGAAAAACTTGCCTCGGGCTGGTGACCAACTCATGCACATAAAAATGGATTGCCTGCATTTCTGCACTCTATTCAGATACTCTGTGTAGAGTCTACATAGAGCTTCAAGTCGTACAAAGTGCTTTCACTCACCCAAAGTTCATTCACTTTAAGTCAGCACAAATCACATATAGATTTCAGCAGTTAAAGCTCAAATCAATGTCTTTTAGATATTATCTCACATCATCCACTAATGTTTGTAAATAATTTGGAAGTCATAATTTGCTTCCTAATTTGCATATTTCAACTTTTTTGTCAACAAATCTATTTTAGTTTACGTCCAGTGTCTCTTGAGCAGCCACAATGCTTGTTTTCTATTACATCCCGTGCCTTTTTCCCTAGTTCTGCTAAAAGAGCAGTTAGTCAGCATAAAAAGACACTCAGGAAGGCTTACTCCCGACATAAAATTTGTGATTCGTGTCCGTATAGTAAAAGAATATTATGCCAACAGCACCAAGACAGATATTCTAACTAGGAGGTGCGAAATTCACAAAATTTTATTTTATGTAATTGCGTAAAATTTCCGAAAAATGATGCAAAATTACACAAGATGTAAACCACATTTAGCAATATATTTTTGTGTGACATGCATCCTCGCACTACTTTTGGATTATAAAAATATAGTGTGAAAAACACAAGTGCAGCAAACATCAGACAATCATGTTCTGTTCAATCGCATTGTACACATGCACATGATATGATTTTTATCTAAACAGCTTTGAAATTACCTATAATGGCATGATGGTGTAATTTCGGGAATTTCACATAACACACACATAACAGAAATGCCGGAAATTATGAAAATTTCACTCGGAACTAGTTTTAGTTAGAGTTTATGGCTATGTCAATTCATAGAGGGGTTGAATCCGTGCTGCTGCGATAGAATGTTTACCTGAACAGAGTTAAAATTAAGCAATGTGGCATAATGGTCAAATTTCGGGAATTTAATAAATAACAAGTGTAATGCAAAATGTCAGAAATTAGGCAAGATTATGCTGATGTAACAAAAATTTCACCCATCGCTAATCCTAATTAGAGTACATAGTTTTGTCAAATCATATTGGGGTGTTGACTTATTAACAAAGCAACTTAATGGGTATTGATAATGCTTTTTGCATGATCACAGTGAAACTATAGCTCATAATATTCCAGGGTTGTAAATAAAATGGGCTACAGGTACACCAGTAAGTTTGCAGTAACACAATAGTACTTACTGAACAACGCCTGCATTCAGCTGAAAAAGAAGAGGTCGTAGTACTCAGTTGGTAATTTTTTGTTAGCTCCTTTTAAGTCTGCAAGTGTTGAAAGTACTTTTGCCCTAATGTTAGTTTTAATGATATGTTCTTCTCTGTCTATATATCTTTATCATAGAGACGAAGGACCTGATTCACAACGATAAACTTACACTTGTTTAGGTTTCATTTTTTTTTGGCATTCATAAACTACGAGAGAATAGTAAGTTTGCGACTGTGGAGACTCTGCAGCTGGGGCGGAAAGCTCTACACATAAAAATATAGGACAGGCCTAATCTTTTTATGTGCTTAGTTCTCTGCCCCAACTGTGGAGTATCTTCAGTCATAAACTTACTAATAACTTATAGTTTGTGAATTCCAAAAAAAGTTAACCTACACAAAAGTGTAAGTTTACCTTTGTGAATCAGGCCTTCAATGTCCACACCAGGAGCCAGAACGATAAGCCTTTCATAGCTTTTGCCATTTGTATTCTGTTCTGCTCTTTCTTCTTGAATTTATACTTAAGCTATATGGAACAAACATGTGTCTTTTGCAGGTATGAGGACAGTGACCAGGAACCAGCATTGTTGTTGATAGTCGATGAGGACAAGGAGTTGACACAACCTCCTGAACAGGGCTGCCTGCTGGAACACAGTAGTGCCAGCAGCAGCAAGCGTAGGGTTACTGAGGAAGACCCGATCAAAGACGACACCAAAAAGAGTAGGGTTGACACAGAACCGACTGAAGCAGAATCCAGCACAGAAAAGGTTACAGAACCAAACCAGACTGTAAATATTCCAGCACAAGGGTCCCAAGAAGCAGATTCCACTGAAGACCATCAAGAGGACCTCCCCACAGAAGATACAGATGCAGGGTTCTTAATTGGTAAGAAAAATATTGCATCAATCTAATTTTTACAGATTGAGTCAGTAATTAATTTAGCACCAGATGTCATATTCTAACATGTTGTGCTGTGGCCTCCAAGTGTGAAAGCAATGGAGGAAGCCTGGCCTGTTTGCTTACGCCCATTATGCTAACACTAATTTAGACTAATTGCTGCTTGAATACTGACAATTTATTTTGTGAAAGTAATGGAGGAAGCCTGGCCTGTTTGCTTAGGCCGATTATGCAAACAATAATTTAGACTAATTACTTATTGAATACTGACAATGGACCAGGGCCTCTGCTCTCCTGCCAAAAAACTGACTGCCATATTTAGAGATCTTTGTGTAGAAGGTGGAAATTGCTGTGACTTCAGAAGGCACTAATCTACTGCCAAGAGGGCACTATGTTTGATGCACCTGCTCTGGCAAGTTTTTTGTTTGCTGAAAACAAACTCCCCAACCAGGAGCTGGTTTTCAGAGAACAAAAAATGATTGGCCCAGTGCATTAAAACACTGGAAAATCCTACGTTTTCTCACCAGTATTTGTGCAAAAATAGTTCAGATGTAAAAAAAATTTCAATCAGATTTGCTTGGTACGCCACTCATTCAGCAGTCTTAGCAAGTCAGCCACAGCTATAATTCACCAGTTGATTCAAATCTTTACTCTATGTTGCAGGCATTATCATTTCTTTATATTTCCTCTCCTTATGTAGAATCTTGCATCAAACAAACCCATATCTCCCTGTACTTTAAACCATTGTCACATATTGTAAACATTCTATTTGCCCTAAAGTGAATTCTTTCAAATCTATTGTTTTGCAAAAAAACAGATAGGCTCTCTACAGCCATCTTTTTTTAACTCTTCAGTGGACTTTAAAAGCCTACTGTGCAGAACGTCGCTAAAACAGCAACTCTTCTAAGCTTATGGTGAAACATGGATTACAATGTATAGGAGTCCCATATTAGTAAATAGTTGTAGAAATTGGTGAATTCAAAGACCTCCTAATTTCCACCTCAGAGACCCCCAGATTATCTGAAGGCATTTAAGTCGCACTGTTGAAATAACTGAACATTTCCGTATATTGGCTACAATAGAAGTGGTGTAAGTCAGTAAATCAGCTGGGGGTAGAGGGCTACACCAGTCAGAAAGCCACCCATTATATGTTCTTCCAAAAGCCTCTGCACTTGTACTTGACATTTCTGCATATTGAGCTATATTAAATAGTAGTTTCTAAAAGATTTATTCAGTAATCTATCACATTCCAAATTCATTTATAGTCAAGTCAGATAGATCTTTAGAATGTAAAATGATAAAACATTGAAGAATGTGAGAGAATTGATACTAACTAAAATTAATTGAGTTCTGGTTTCATCATACTGGAATTGAGGGGATTTCCCTCTATATCTATAGTGAATAGAATCTATGCAATCATACATTGATTCAGTTCAATTTCTAAAGCACACACTTCCAATTTGACATTTTCAGGAGTCTATGGCTGTTTTCTTTCTTTTGCAGTAGTGACTTCTGCCTGGCTGAGCACTAGTCATTATCAAGCAGTAATGTCCAAGTGGATATTCCAGGTCAATTGAGAAGGTTTCCCCAATGGAGAGTAATTGGCAAATGCCCTTTGGTTAATTAAAAAAAACTCAGTGCATTCCAAGTTGAGGTCTGAAAGAATTTCAAGCTGGTCAGTAAAATATATGTTTTATGAGAAGTTTGTGGCAGGAGTAGTGACTAGGCTAAGGATTATTTTCAGAAAGGATGACAGGAATCAAGGAAGCCACCTGGAATATGAATGGGTTAAGTTGTAAAATGATGTGTACAGTTTTCCTATTTGATCTAATTTAGGGATTTCTTAAAACAATGCAATGCTGGAGGAAAAAGTTATTTGTCCTAGATACAGTTGGAATGGTGCTCATCTAACACTTTGAGCGAATTCTAACACAAAATAAACCATTGAATTAACAACCACTGCTCCCTGCATTAAATGTATTTATGCAAGACAGCTTACAACAGAGCCTGTTACAGAATTTTGTGAGATGGCATGAAAAGTTATTTAAAGCTCAAAAATACACAGAACAAGAAAGAAGGGAAAACTACAACAAATAACAACGGTGAACAAATGGAAGAAGGTAATAATAAACCTTTTAGCACAATTATTCACACCCCTTGTATGTAACTATCCCCCACTTCTCAACATCTCTATGCACTTCCCATCTCTCTATCTCAGACTTACCCCTGTCTACCTCACCTCTCTTTCAATACAGTGGCCTCTAGCCCAACTCTCTCTACCTGTATGGCATGTCCTAACCATTCAACCCCACATTACCAACCAAATAGGACAAAAAGAAAGCTTGAACAAGCATTATCAGGGTCCATTTCTTTTTGTACTTGTCTCTAGATTTTCAGCTCAGATTTCTGTTTTCAGCTCAGCTTTCCCCCCATTTCTGGAAGTTTAATGTATAATTCAATATTTGGCATAATGACTGCTTGCATTAACTAAAAATGGGTAACAAATTTAAGGGTGATCTGAACAGGATGCATGAAAATACGTACTACCCAGGACCCCCAGTATCCTTAAGATGAACCTGATACCAGTACCCCTTCTGCTGCTCTAGCAACTCAGGGTAGAAAGTAACAAATGAAATGAATGAAAGGGGAAATGTCACATATCCAGCTTTTAATTAACTAATCATAATGATGAGTTAAACTAGTAAAAATGTGTGAACCAAATAAATGATCCTTACCTTTTGAATATTTCCCAGGTGTCAGACTGGACATAGTACCATTGCGCACCATACGATGGTACTGTGTGGTTCCGCACTGATGGCGTTCCACCCTGAAATTAACATATGGGGCCTATATAGATGCCACTCCTGCCCGCTGACATCAGTTCCTTTCTCTCTGCACCTTCAGATGCGAATCCGGAGCCATTTCTCGTCTCTGGGAGACCTTTACCTCGAATGTTTTCTCTCACACAAAAAATGTTTTTAGTGTGCAAGGGATTTCATCCTTTAAGATGATAGGTTTTGAACCCTGTAAGGGTTTAAAGGCATCTGTTGCAAACCGATGTCTGTGGTGGATCCTCACCAGGTATGGCTGTGGTGTCTGGGGTCGGGCCACTACTCCAAGACATGTAGAAACTGCACGTCAATAAACCCGAAGGCCATCAGGGAACGCTAGGCAAAACTATGTCGTCAAGCAGATGTTGCGTCAGGACTGCTCCAAGTTCCGCTCCAAGTCCGAATTCTTGGTCCCGGTTCCGCTCTCGGGGTTGACAGTGCTGCTTTAGAGGCCAGTCTTGGTTGTGTTCCAAGTCGTCTGGTAAGCATAAAAAACACAAGAAATCAAAGGGGAGTGTACTGTTGTCTGGATCCCTAATGCTGATTTTCTTGCCATAAGTATGCATGGATCATGCTTGTGCACCACGACATAGGCCTGTCTCATGGATTGCAGTCTTGTTGGACTGGAAGGGGCACCCAAGAGTACTACCCTCGTAGTGGTGGAAGGCTATCACCTTTACCAAGAGTTAAGCAGCACAAGCATACCATGTACTGATCAGTAGTAGTGTACAGGGCCTTTTTACCCTGTGTCACTAGAGTGGGGCCTACAGGCTCACTCACCTTTTTAAAAAGTTCTGGTATTTTGTGCTTAATTCACCCATGGCCTACGCTAGATAAATGTCGAGTACTGCATAGAGCAGGAGTAGTGACTGCACTGGATGTATGTGTGCCATGGAAGGATACAGTACAGGGATAGAGCAGTTCTGTGCAGTATATGTGTGGCTCGTGCATATACTGTAGTAGTAGCATGTACTGAGTGTATGTAAGCCTGTGAGGAATAGATTACATGAGAGATGTAGTGCTGTGCAATGCATGCGCGAAGAAAGAATGTGCTAGGTGTATTTGTGCTTGCATGCAGGGTGAAGTGTTGTGCAGCGCACACATGGTGAGTGTGTGCTGGCAGTGTGTTTGTAAATAGCACACCTTGGTACAATACAGGAAGGCTACAGTACTGAACAGAGCACGCAGACTGAATGTGGGTGCTGAATGTATGTGTGTTCTGTAATGGCATGTATGGAGATAACAGTGCTGGTTAATACGTTCTGTGAATGTAAACCGGGTGCAAGTGTGCATGGAGGAACTTGGGTTCAATTTTATGAAGCCCAGACCTGCCTGGTGACAACTTGAGGAGTAAAGGAATCCCCCAAGATGGAATTGTGTATTGCTGCATTCCTGTGAGCTGTTTGGAACACACTGGAGGAAAGGAAGAAAAGACTCCCCTTTACTCTTCGTAAGGTTGCTCTTTGATTCAGTGATAGATCACAAGGAAGGGCCCTGGACAAATCTCAGGAAGGAGATGGGGCTGATAAGGAGATCATAAAGAGTAGGGCTGGGAGCCCGGGATTAACCTTTAGATGCCCATATCACTGTGGCTGAGATCCAGGTGTGTACTCTAGTCACTCCCATGAATTGGGTTGTGGGTCAATCAGCTTTAGTGTTTTACCTTCTGTGTCAGACATCCTTTCAAGGAGAAGAAGAAAAAAGAAGTGTACACTTCAAAAGAAGCAGAACTCCAATCTAAAAACTTTAAAGATTCAGACCCTAAATCACATTTTGGTGTCTGGAAATGAACTATAAGAAGGGGAGGTTAAGTCCCCAATCTTTGTCATCTGCCAAGCAGCCAGACTGGCTCTGCAAGAATTCTGTCTGTGACCAGGACTTGGGGCAAAGGCCTGCTAGCCTCCCTGCTGGGTGAAGGGACACCACCCGGTGAAACCAAGACCACCTGTCCTGGAGACTGGAGCACCAGCATCTGTCTGCTTGCCAAGACCAGTGTGCCCTTGAGGGATGGAAGAGCATTGGAGGGAGCGAGGTCCAGTGGGGAGCCTTTTTGAGAGGACTCCCTGAGAGAGGTGTGAGGGAACGGCTGCTCACTGATCGGGTCATTGCCCATGTGCAGTGTCAGCTTGGTGACCCCCGTATGCCAAGAGAGGGCCGCCGTGGACTGAGTCATGAGCTATGCGCTGTACGGGCCTTGCCAAACCCATATCACTGCGCTGCGGTGATTCCGTATGTCAGAAAGTTGCTGCTGTGAGAGCGCTGAGACTCATAACCGCTGTGGTGGATGCATTTACATCAGAGGAGTCTGCGCACAAATTATAAAGTACCTCTGCAACTCCGAATACCAGGAGGGGCTGTGGGTACCAACATTGCCAAGAAGTTAGGCCCGTCACCTGAGGAAAGACTGAGGCTACGTTTGGCGGGTCGACTGCCCCTGACTGACCCCCGAGCACAACAGAGGACGCTGTGGACGACGTTGCACCCTGGCTGGGAAAGCTGACTTACTGTATCTTCATGAACTGGGTGCTGCTCCGATAGCTGGAGAGTCTACCCGGGGGGGGGGTTGCCCCCTGTGCTGCGAGTAGCCCAACTCTCTTAGCAGGATTAGAACTTGTGGGTTTTTGCGCTACAGGCATTCACTGCAATGCTGTACGATACCGTGCTGCAGGAGTGGGTGAGACTTGAACTGGGTTTGTTGGGCCTCAGGGGACTAGCTGGTAACAGTACTGCGGCACCATAGACACTTTTGACTAATTCCTGAAGAGTCAAAGGGGAAGTCTTGAGTGCAGCCTATCGGTGGGCATTCCCTGGATGTGGCCACCAGTGAATGGGGAATAATCCCAAACATGTTACAAGGAAGAACTTGGGACAGGGATTTACAACTACTGGAGCCTCGACCTCAAGGAGATTGTGCACGTAGCTATTATTTTGCATATTTTAGTCAAATAAAAGGTCTTGGCTAACAACAGACCTAAAAAAGGATTCCGTGTTTTGGTCAGCTTGCCAATAATCTGCAAAAAATGGTACTAATGGTGTAATATCTCAGTTGTCTCTTCCCTCATAGCTGCCGTACATTAGACTCCGTGAAGTACATGGACAGGAGTGCCTTCATCCGCCTGTGATGCCCACCTGCACTGCAGACATTAAAATGCCCTGGGGGACAACCATAAATGCATCCCAAACCTTGGGTTCCCTTCAAAAACAACTGAGCAGTCCCTATCGATAAACCATAGCCGCCCTAAGCACTTTAAGACTTCTGTAATCCGACAGGCATTGGGGACAGCCCCCGCACCAACAGTCATTCTCTTCTCTAGGTTTGTAGCTCTCAGGTGCCAATTTAGGCTTGATTACAACTGCCTTATACAACGCTTTTAGTTTGTTGTAATGTTGTATGCTGGCAAAATGCTTAGAGTTATTATGAAAGTTGAAACATATGTACACTTTAGTAATATTTTGTCAGATTTTGTCAAATTCTTTAATTTTTCAACTTTAAAATGGATTACAGGTGGGAGCGGCACTACCACACAAACATTGATATTGTGATAACATGATATTTTTAAAATCATATTCATAATTAGAAGCAGTATTTATAAGTGCTTTAACAGCATTTCATTATAGCAAAAGAAGTTGCACTTTATACATATACACACTTTCTACCTTCTCAAATTCTTCTCAACGGTGCTAAATCGGAATATAAATTAAAAGTTAGCAATTAATCATTTTCATAGTATTCATAATACTATGATGTGTTGTTCACTTCACTTAATCTTGTTATTTAATTTCATGAACATTCGTGTGGGCACAACGAGAGATGACATTGCAGTAGAAATTGATCACTATGAAAACACATGTTTTAAAAAAAGTAAATGATCATGAAATGTTATTTCATATATTTATGAATGAACTACAAAAATACTTCAATGTCAATTGGATGATACCTAAACAAAACGTGTGAGAAACTTCATGTTTTTGCTGTGTTTTACTTATTATTTCTTTACTTTTATTCTCTGGAAATCTGGTATTTGTCCACTGGAGTAGCTTCGACCTGCTGATCAAATTACAGCTGCATGTGCTCTGTAGTGGTATTTATAGAGTGCAGCCCTAGTCTCAGATGGCAGCAACACAATGTACATAACAACAGGATACATAGGCTACATGACATGCAGCCATATTCACAAAGAGAAGTCAAGGTGGTGTAAACTGAAAATGTAAAAGAAAGCACATTTTTCAATAGGGAAGAAGGGTAAGAAATGCACACGAAGCTAGGAATATTGTGAAGAAGTGAGTTTTCAGATCTTTCCTGAATTGCATCCATGAGGGGTAAGGTCTGGATGCTAAGAGAGGTGGTTCCTGATCTTGGTCGATATGCTGAAAAAGCCGGTTAATAGGAAAAATTTTACTTGTTTTTGCTTTTAAATTGCTTAAACCAACACTTCAATAAATGAACTGCACCAGGGTTTTGCTAAGTTGCATAAAATTCACGATTTTTTGTTTTTTTCTACGTGCCGCTAAATGGAATAAAGTGTTTAAATGCACATTTTCTGCAGCAGGCTATGAGTGCCTATTGTTAAAATTGTCACATTCATAAAAAGCCTTGGTTTCCTACTGTGCGCTTGAACAATACTACAAATGACAAATTTGCAACATTAAGGTATATAAGTGTGACACAATCAATTGACTGAGATTATAAGTACATCAGGTTAAAAAATGCACCCTTACTGCACTTAGGGGGTATATGGTGATCCTGAATGAGAAACAATTGTTGAATACCATTAGATTCCAGAATTAGGTAATGCTGTCCCTGTAAAGGTTCACTGTGGGATTTCCTCGACCTTTTGACATTGGGGTTGTAGATGCTATCTTTAATAATCTCCTAGATAATAGATACAGGGCCTCATTATGATACGGTTCAGGCTGCAACTGACAGCTTGTCGGTTGTGGTCCGAACCGCATCTACTGTGCAGTCCGACCAACGCATTAGGATGTGTATGGTCGGAGGCAGCAGTCGGAGGGACCGACCAATGCCTTCCGACGGGCTCCACATAACACCTTAAGGATGGCATTTCCGCCATCGGGATTATGATGTCGGTTTCCGACAGCCTTTCCATGTTGGCCTTTCCGACATGGAAAGGCTGTCGGAAAGTGACATTGGGGGCCCCTTGCCCCCTGCCCTCCGCATCTGGAGGGAACCTATGATGCCCCTCCGAAAATCCCTGCACCATGTGGCAGGCACCTCATCAATAGTTTGGCCACTGTCACGTTGTCATCTCACCTAGTTGTGTAGATTTCCACCCCCATGGAAAACAAAGATACAATCGCAAGGATGTATCTAAGCCTATTATGAACTGACATCTCAACAAAATCTAGTTGTATCCCAGTGAAAGGACCTTCAAACTTGCCTATGTGGTTTATCGTCACCAAGGTTGTCTTCACAGGATTATTCTGCTGACAGGTAACGCAACGCTGACACAAATTCTCAGCAACAGATCCAAAGTGTAGAATATATCAGCATTTATTAAACAGTCTAACTGTAGAATCTTGACCAATGTGCGTTGGACCATGAATTTGCCTATTCATTTTGAACAACATCGAGTCAAACAGAATGTATTGTTTCTCAGCTGTCACCCACACTTTGCTTGGACGTTTGTACAACCTGCTGTTTACCATTTCATTTTCTCATCTTTTGGGGCCTAATCTTGGAGCTTCCTTTGCTCACTTAATGTCTGAACTGAAGACAACAAGTTATAATTTGCATTCGCAGTTTCACATTGCTCTTGTTCATTTGAATTGATCATAGCAGATTTAAGAGCACAATATTTTGCTACTTCATCCGTGTAGTGATTTCCAAATGTAACCATATCAGTTCCTGATCTATGGGCAGCACATTTTACAACTGAAATATCTCTAGGTTGCTGCTATGATTCTAACAAGTTAAATATGCTTGTTCCATTCTGCATAGGGGTACCAGAAGATGTCATAAAAACCCTTTGTGACCACAATTGTCATGGACCACTCCAAAACCATGCTAGCTATCAGTGTAAATTGTAATACACTCCACTGGTGTTCCCCAATGGCCCCTCCGACAGAGGCATGGAGCGGCACCCTACATAAGTGGGGTGCTGCGGAGGAGGATGCCCTTCACTGCAAGAGGTCCGAAGAATGCGCCGGAGGCCTCTCTCCCCGCAGTGGGCCTCTCTCCTTGTACGTTTCTGGCAACTGGGCGGTGATGACTTGCCCCCGTGACTCCCCAGCATACACTGAGCATCAGACCACTGCCCTTCCCTCTTCCCCGGTGTAGGCCCACTCTAACACGATAACAGATGTTCATCTCCAACTCCCTGATACTTGTTCACAACTCGTCCGTTCTCAGCACCATTCACATTGCCAATGTAGCCACATGTAGACACGCCTGCCCCCCCTCCTACTTACTGACTGTTTATTATCCCCCTCACGACATCAGCCACATCTGAGACTAGATGCAGACACCAGCCTCCTGGTTACGAAATGATTCTGTGTAACACAGTACACCAGAGTTCTCATATGCTATGATCTCTGCATGTAACTGCCTGCTATATTATTCTCTCCTCTGTTCTTATGTTATTTCACCATGATGGATCATGCATTGTCTGATGTGGTCACACTGTTTATCTACTAAAACCAAATAAAAAAGATTTATTAAAAAAAAGTGTAAATTGTAACACTCGATCCTTCAGATGCAGCATGCAAGTACATTTAATGCTGCTACTCATGCGAAACTTACACCACACAAGTATGATGCTTTCACAATATTTGATATGTTGCAGACTGCATATGTACCACAATGGTCTGCCAGAGAAGAACCATCCACAAATAGAATCTGATCGGCCTGTTCAAGTGGAGCACCTTGCATATCTGGTCGTGGCTTGGTCACACTTCTGCCACATCAATGCAATCATGATCACTGTCCTCATCATCACTATCCCTGGCTGCAATTGGCAAATGCACTGTGGGATTCAGTGTATTTCATCTTCTTGTCATTTTGATTGAAATATTGTCAACTGCCAAAATAATTTGTTCATATTTAGTAAGGAGACTGTTTGACATATACTGACTCTGTGTATGAGTCAGCAAGATCTCAACTGAATGAGGGACTAACACAATAAGTGTGTATCCCATCGCAATCCTTTCAATATGCTGACAAACTACTGCCACCGATTTTAAACATCCAGGAAGTACAGCAGAAATTAGATCTAATGTGGTAGAGAAGTAAGTCATGCACCGCATGATTTCACCATGTTTTTCGGTTAGAACTAACAATGCACACACTTCTTTCTCTTGACAGAACAAGTAAAACTCTTTCACATAATTTCACATTCCTGGAAAGGGTGTGCTACAGAGTTTGTCTGAGCTCAAAGAATGCACTCTTGCATTCATGATCTAAGAGAACGAGATCAGAAACATTGCTGTGAGTAAGCCCCAGTAAAGGCTTTGCAATGAGGGGAAAATTGGAAACCACTGTCTACAGTAGCCAACTATTGCCAAAAACATCCTTATTTTCCTTTGCTTGTTTGGAGGATTCATTATCATAATTTCAGACATGCGTTCTTTGGACACTTTTCTCACCCTTCTGCAATGTAATGACCCAAATAGTTGATATATAATACTGAATTTTGTGGGAAACACCTTATGCCCATTGTCAGCATGATAGCGCAACTTGCAATCTTGTTTGGTTTTAGATACAACCATCTGGTGATTTATATACTGCACCAGCACTGAGCTACAGGGAATAAAATGACAGCAGGATTCAGTGCCAACGGACAACATGGGACTACACTTTTATTACTTTTTCTTAGGTCTTGGACCACTCTCCATTTTCCGCTTGTTTTCAAATCTCCTATCACAGGAGAATTGCAGGGACTACCTGGCACTTCTTTTAGATTGCCCTGCTCTATCATCATTTTGACTACGGGTTTCATGCCTTCCTCTGCTTCACGTGTAAGCTTGTGCTGAGTATTTCGAGACTAAACTGCATTTGGTTTTACTGTAATTTCCACTGGTTCTGTACTTTTAATCAATCCTGTCTCTTTACCTGTAAAATCCCTACCTCATCTTTTTCTGTGTGTCTTAAATCAGGAGACAAATCAACTTTTGTGAGAACTGGGAGCAAATTGACTTTTTTCTCTTGCAACTTTATTTTAAATTCTAAGTCTTCATCCTGTGTTTGAATTGCCAAGCCATCCTGTGTACAATATCACACAATTCATTTTGCAGAGAATATCCCTACCGAATAGAGTTACAGGACTCATACTACAAATTATAAATTGTTGAGCATTTTTAAGTGGGCCAATTCTAACAAGGAAATTTGCTGAGACCTATTTAGTTCTTTGTTTATTACTGATACCAACAACTTGGATTTGTTTCCTAAGAAGGGTAGGTTGTAACCTCATAGGAAGAACCGTGGAGAGGGTAGCACCTGTAGCAATCAAAAATGATACTCTGTGGCCATTAACATCACTATCTACATATTGGCCACTCTGGTCTACCTCTAGGACTGCACCAAGCATGCAATACTCCTCCCCACTCAGGCACCACCACTGTGAATTAATTGCAGTTGCTGAAAATTGTGGGAAATCAGTATTAATTATTAAAGGACTTTGCTGGAAGACAGACAATTTATTTTGGATGTTTTGCTGCATTAACTGAAGCTACAGTCATACTCATATTGAATTGCTTCTAATTCGGCATGTTCTGTACAGAATCCAGTTGGGCTGTGTCAACTATTCCAGTTGGCTGCATCTGGTTTGAATTCTGCTAAATTTGGGGAGAAATATTATTTTGAATGATATCTGGATTCTGTCTAGTTTCTCATTTCCAGTGTGCAAGATGCCCACAATAGTGACATGGAATGATCTTCTTGAGCATATCAATGTTCACATTTATCCTATTCGAGTTAGTCACAAAAGCTCTACCTTTACCATGAGGAGCAACATTTGACACACTATTTCCCTGCTCACTTGCTCCCTGTATGTATGTTCAAATTCGCACCATCAACAGAACCAGAATCAAAACCCGAAATGATCACCTGACTCCTGCAATTTATCTGGAAATGCTTAGTCTGTGCAATCAGTACCTTCTCCTTCAATTTCCTCTGCTTTACATCAAAGCAGTCACTACAATAGTTCACGTATTTGTGTGCTTCATCAATACTCTTACACTGTCAACACATCACACTGCTGGATATGAGAAGTAAGCTCTGGATGCAAATGAATCTGATAGTGCCTTCTTTTGTCGGATCTTCAACTCCACGGTACTGTCTATTAATCTGAATTAGCCTCTCTTAATAGGCATGCACTGACTCTTTTGGCTCCTAAGTAGCCCTCATGATCTTTCACCAATTCACTACTTTCTCCTGAACCTTCTGTTTCATATGCACAATCACCTCCTTGTACATTTCCATAACAACAGCAGCTGGGCCATTATAAGCAAGCCTTCTTGGAGGCTCTTCTGTTGGAAATTACAGCCACTTCACACTCAGCCCACAAAACCTTTGGGACAGTAATTTCAAACAACATATTCATATCTACCCAAAGCACTTTTGAAATTGTTACTAGGTTCCCAAACTTTGAATACCATTTACCTGAATCTTCCTTAAGCTTTGGGCAATCTGTCGTAAATGCAAGGAGATCAGACCACTGGCAAGGAACATGCAAATATTCACCTCCATGCACTTCTCGCAAAGGACATCTAGACACAACCAATCCAATTTCAGGATCGCTCGTGCTTGCTTTAGCTTCTCTTTCTGATTTAGTTTTTTCTTCTTTGCCTTCACCTTTTTTACTCCATTTATCTCTCTGGCTTTTCAAATTAAACACATTTTTAATGCTATTTATTAATTCTTTAATAAGTGCGCATATTATTATCAAATCCATTGCTTTCACTTCTTCATCAACCAGAATCATTCTACAGGATCTACTTCGTCATTCTTTTCTATTATACATGTTAATATCATACATTTCTACCAATTCCTCAAACCTACCATATGCATCACACACACACCTACCTGGTTCTTTGCTCAGAATCCTCAATTCATCCATATTATAAGGGATCAGTTTTCTATACCAATTGTTCCCTGCAGAATCTCTGCATATTCACCCTTTAAATAGAAAACATTAATCTTTCTACTTGCTAGTTCACGTTTTTGTACTATATCCTATTAGTAACTGTAGAAATAGTAGGCACAGCTGTAATAACAAGCAAATTATTAGTATTACTAGTATGAGGAGAACTAATCCCACTAAGACCTGCTTCGTTCTCGGGTGGTGCAGTAGGCACTGCCAATGAATGTGTTCCTGTGCTCATCTCTCCTGCTCCCATATCTTGAGGTGGTTTAGGTGTTTGTAAAATATATGGAAGACGTCTTGAGTCTAGTACATTATCTAACAAATATGCTCATCTGAGTTGATATCTATATCTTTTTTGTTCTTCCCATTCATATTTTCATTGTTTTTATCATCAATTTTCTTCTTCTCAGTCTCATGACAATTGCAGGACACACATCCACATCAAGCATCACACCCCATCCCCTTTTTTAGTCTAATCAATGGCTCACGTCACATCTATCTTGCTCTTCATTTTCTTTTGTTCTTTCTCAAATGCCGCACTATCCAAATCATTCAATGCTTCAAACTACATGATTATATTCTGTGGTTTTCTCTCATACATCACATGCCTCAAATAATCAAGTTTTCTCACATTAACAGTACCCTGTAAAACAAATTGCACATTCTTGTTATTCAGTGTGACCTCATTCCATTCTTTTAACCACATGCATGTTTGAAGACCCAAATACAACATCATCTCATATGCAGGGGAATTTTCTGGTTCTCCTTCTATAATGGAACTTTAGACTATTTAAACATAGAACCCATTTTTGTTCAATCCAGCTCAACACAAAACCATGTGATATCAACAAAGATAATCAACCACTCACAAGACAATTATAGCAGGAGCCCACCAATCACAGTGTGACACTATCATGCAATGCCACTATAGAACTGTCACAGCGACAGCTAACCAATCGCAGCATGACTCACTGTGGTGTTCTGCCAATTGCCATGACTCTTTATGAGGAAATTATGAAGACACTGCAGAACTACAAACAAATTAAACAACAAAACAATTCTCTTGTCTGCCTTATGTAAATACAGGTGAGGAAAATAAGATGAATCAATCTCACTCAAGAAGAGAAGGCAAATTTCCAACCAGTGGTAAACTCATATCTTTGATTAGTGCATTTATTACTGTGCACCAAACACAAATCTACGTTAAAATGCATTCCTTTAAACACTTTAGTAATTCAGGAAAGTCCCTATCCTAGCGTGTTTGTGGTGCCTCACAATAAACAAACCTACTTTGCAAACAAGTTCAACAAAAATGAATATGTCTTGAGATCTTGGATTTTGACGAATCCGTTTACCAACCTAAAGAAATATTAACAGTATTCACAATAATTCAGTACACGTCAACACATCTAATTACTAAAATTTCAACACATTCGACAATAGCACAAAAAAATGAGCATCAACAATCTATCCACAGAAATATGACAAAATCATCATAATCACAAGAACTAATAGCCTAATTATGACTCCAGCGCAGTTGCGCCGGCTCTCCACTGACACAGCTGCGCCAAAGCCGCACAAGTACCGCCTGCCTTATTACGAGTTGAACTCGTGTAAGGCGGACGGTCCTTTGCCTTTCCCATGGCATGCCTGAAAAATAGGCACCGCAAAGGGAACAGCAAAAAAAGTTCCAGCACGGCATGGACGGTGACGTCCATTCCTTGCTGAAACTTTGGGGGAATACAGACATGGGGGCACATGTTGTGCCCCCCTGAATGTGTCCCCATGGCAGGGAGGGTATGGGGGCCCTGCAGGCCCCCCTTTGTTCCTCCACCACCAGCCTTTTCACGGCAGGACTCCTGCCATGAAATGGCCGGCGGTGGCAGAACTTGTAATATGCTCAGCGGGACTTCGCCAGGCCCGTTGAGCATCTTACATTGTGGCACAGCTCTGCCACCGCCAGGTAACAACTCTTGCCTGGTGCAGCTGGTGTTCCTCCACTGCAACGACTTTTACAGTCATAATGCGACAGGTGGTGGACTGCCATGGTGGACTGCCACAGCTGCGCCACCGCGAATGCAGCGGTCGCAAGACCACCGCACTCGTAATTAGGACCATAAGACTCCAAATAACCCACAAATCAGATCTGCATAGGCAAAAAATTTGCATGCACTGTAATTCATGACACCACAAAAATGCACATGCATTCAAACTGTAAGCCCCACAATTAACAGGGACAAACCAGAATCCATCACAATGATTCCACCCTATTAATACTCATTTTCCTCTGCTCAGGAACTACTCAGGAACACCATAACACTGCAAATAATCCAATGTTTTTTCTCTAGATTTGATCTAATCTGTCATCTGATCTGTTATCTGCGTTGCCTGCATTCTCCACCAAAACTGTGTGGACACTATCTTTGATAATATGACAGATAATATGTAAAGCATCTTCGCTGGATCAAGGGCGGTGTTATCCTCATGAATAGATGAGGTAATGTTCCCCATAACCGAATCAAAATCATTATGGAATAGGCAGTAAAAAGTGACCCATAAGACTCAAGTTTATTTCTTAGACCCTTTAAGCAGATAGTAAGTCAGTCATTAATGAGAGTTCAGCCCAAATAATCTCTTTGTTCATGAATTTCATTTTTCATCTAATGTTTATGGTGACAGAGTCCATCATCTCCTTGTGTTTGCAGAGTTGGAATCATGGCTGAGCGATTATAGCAACATTTTCAATCAATTCATCACATCAGTTGCATTGCTCCACACCAAAAACTCTAAAATCAGTTGTTAAATCATAATACATGTTAAAAATCGCAAAAGACTCCAAATTGAATATTCATTCATTTTGAGCACCTTTTGCATTTTCAACTTTTTTAAAACCTGACCAACTTTCGGATCACCTATATAATAAACGGTTTTGTTACTAGCAGATAAAAGATACTGATAACTTCACATAAGCTGCAAACATTATACAATTGAAATAATAAAGAATACTGCTCTGAACACCACAATGCTTGAAACTGGCAAAGGTACATTACATGTATACACACAGAAGGCCTGAGGAGATTTACTGACCAGCAGGGGGCGAATCCCCTCTAATATAATATAACGACACAAAAACAGGCCATCCTGGGTCGAAGAAAAAAGAAAGAGGAGTGCGGGGGGTTCCCTTTTATAGGACGAATTCCCTCACCCACCCGTAGTTGGCATGCTTCATCATCAGGAACCTCCTCGCACTGCGAGCCTGGTTGCAGTGCGGGCTACAACCCCCTCACTGTGAGGGAGGAGCTCAGGGATGTTTTTAGTTGTAGGTGACAAGAGGTATACTAAAACCTTCAGATGAGCCGGGTGTGGCCGGAGTAAGTGAATATAGTGAATGTAAAGTTAAAACTAACTCTCTTGTATGTTAAAACTCAATTTTAATAGAACATCCGGGGGTCAGGGCTAAAATTAGTATGTGAGCCATGCCTGGATAATTCAACCTTGAATGGTTCGGTGTGGTCATAGGGTCGACATGTTTCAGCCTTGGTGCCCTCCGCAGAGGTGCCGTGGCTTTCTTCAGGACCAAATGAAAAGAAAAGAGTGTGAAGACGTGACACCGTGCCAACTTTGGTTGGTGTGAAAAGGATACAGACAACTGATGAATTGGTACATCAGTCGTGGTGGGCTGATGTTCAGCGGTGTCCCCGGCTTGTGGGGGGAGCTAGTGGCAACTCATCCTTGGCGCACTCGAGGAGGGTTCCAAAGCCTCCGCTTGGAGTCCTGAGCACTCCAGTAGTGCTGCCGGGATGAGGAAGGTACATTACATACCTAATACACTCAATTTCATATCAGACAAACAACAACTTATCTGTTTGTATTCCTACTTAATCCTTCCTCTTCTTCCACAACTTAGTATTGCTGTAATTGGTAATGAAAAAATAACATCTTAAAGTTAGAACTATAAAGACCGTCATTTACAGTTGAATTGGTGCAGGAGGTACATGTTGTGCCCCCCTATGCCTGCACTGTCGTGCGCGTACTATGTGCCATGCACAACATGGTGCATGGCAATAGTGCGCGCACTACATTGCAGGTGCTGCAGTGCGGCGGCGTTGCCTTCAGGCTCTCTCTGAGAGCTGAAGCATGCCACCGCCGGAAGAACGCTGCCGGCACACCGCCAGCCCGGCGGTAAACTCAGAATGCGGCAGTCGGAATGCCGTTGGTTTGGCGGCGTTCTCCTGACCGTCGACGATGCTGCCTGGGGATCCGACCGCCAAGGTCGTAATCAGGGCCTTAGATCCAATTCCCGTACTGAGTACTATGATTTTAATAACAATATTGTAGATAGATTTCAATATTTTTGGTATGGACTGTATGTTGACATATCTATCTTCACACTGCCACAGCTTACAAAGAATCACATACCTATCAACCATTTTAAATATTGAATTTTTCACACCCACATTCTCCTGATATACAATATCGGAAACCCTGGAATCACATAGTAAATAGTTGAATGGAAACCCAACCCTATAGGGAAAACCTCAGTGGAAATTGAGTTCTGAAGGCCCAAAGTTGGTCTCATTTGTGACTCAAATTTGCCCCAGTTAAATGTTGTATAGAGTTACCTGGAACCAAAGAGCTGAGGCATTAGATAATAATGGTGGCACTTTCACAATGTAAGATACTAAGAATGGACCGGATGAACAAACCCAAACCTATTATTAAATCTGTGCAGCCCATTCATTATAGAACATGTAGAGATATGTTTACATGTATGTTGTCTAAGATAGATCCAGATAGTCTACAGTCAGCACTGATTCCAAGCTATTTATAATAAGCCACAGACCCAAAATGTACTCCTCTGCTCTCCAAATCCAACAACACTTTCTTTCCCCAAAGAATACAGTAGCCGATTTACTTTGACTAATTCCAAGCTTGTTCTCAATGCAGTGTTCAGCCAACATATCTAAGGCTCTTTTGAGGCAAACTTTAGTGTGATTAAGGAGAACTGCATCATCAGTATAGACTGCAGTGGTTAGCCAAGCCCCACGTAGAAGGATTTAAGTTTGCCCTCAATAATGTCATAGGCGTATCAGCAATATAAAGATAAAATAACAAGCTAGAAAGCACATTCCTGCTTTACTGTACTTTGAATAGCGATCCATTTTGTTTACACACCCTTTTAGACCTCTCAGCACCCTTTAATATAATAAACCACTTATCACTCATAGGAATTTTGGAAGAAAAAGTGGGTTCCAAAGGTACAGGTTTGAGCTGATTCTCCTCGTATCTAAAGGATTGTTTCCACAAATTAAACTTCCTAATACTATTTCCAGGCCCTCCAGTCTTCATCAATATGTCCCTCAAGGCTCCATACTCTCTTCAACTCTTTTTAATTCTATTTTTTATAATTTAGTTAGACAACATTTCAAAAACATTTAAAAGAAATGTAAATATAAACATCCAAAATGATGTAATATTTCAGGAACCATGAGACCATTGGGGTCGATTCACAGAACTAATCTGAGACAAACTCCTAAACGTACTACTTTTGGTATTCACAGACGGCATTTAGTAGTAGTAAAGTTAGGATTTTGTCGTAAGTTTGACTTAAGACAGACTTAAGACAAACTTGGGACAGACTTAAGACAGACTTAAGACTGACTTAAGACTGACTTAAGACAAAATCCTAACTTTACTACTACTAAATGCCTTCTGTGAATACCAAAAGTAGTAAGTTTAGGATTTTGTTTCAGATTACTTCTGTGAATCGGGCCCTATATACTTTATTTTGGTGTCAAAACATAGGTTTTGTGGGTCAAGTATTCTGATAGAGACAGAAAATAACTCCTCAGAGCAACCCTTCCACCATTTTCAAGAATGGCGGCTATAATAGAGGAAGAAGCGACAATAAATAGAAATGAAAAAAATAATAATGTTTTTTTAATTCTTTTATGTATACACCAAACAATGTTTAGTATCTGAATTTGAAAAAAATAATGTTTATCACTCCTGTTTTAGACACATTTTTATAGTTCATGTTATTTATTTGTTTCGGCAATCGCTTGT
This sequence comes from Calotriton arnoldi, assembly GCA_963921515.1. NCBI lineage: Eukaryota > Metazoa > Chordata > Amphibia > Caudata > Salamandridae > Calotriton > Calotriton arnoldi. The sequence goes on from CAWUFW010016355.1 coordinate 62,176, forward strand.
GATACATTTGCAGAATGTTCAATCAATCAATCAATCACAGAATTTGTAGAGCGCACTACTTACCCGCGAGGGTCTCAAGGCGCTGGGGAGAAAAAAGGGGGGGGTGCTGCTACTGGTCGAACAACCAGGTCTTGAGTCGCCTCCTGAAGGTCAGCAGGTCTTGGGTCTGTCGTAGGCTTAGTGGAAGGGTGTTCCAGGTCTTGGCGGCGAGGTGGGAGAAGGATCTGCCGCCGGTGGTAGTTCTTCGAATGCGAGGGACGGTGGCGAGGGAGAGGTCGGCGGAGCGGAGCTGGCGGTTGGGGACGTAGAAGAGGAGTCGTCTGTTGAGGTAGGCTGGGCCAGTCTTGTGGAGTGCCTTGTGTGCGTGGATGAGGAGTTTGAAGGAGAAGAACATATCGACAGGGACATCTTTTTGTCTGTATGTAGCACAGGTTTTGCAAGTACATGTACGTGAAAGTTCTGTGGGTAGAGGGTTTAGAAATTTTGTAGGTTTTAGCACCCCATCAATATATCTTTGAAACCAAATTCACACAGATCTTTCTCTACATATGCATGATCCAAAACATTTACTCATCTTCTGATCAAGTAGAACATTCTCTTAATGTGCCCAAGCACAAAATATGACATCGGTGGAAGGTCACTTAGCAGGACTGATCTCTTGAACTCACTGTACCGAAGATCGTCAAATGTGTGACAGTCAGAACTCATTTTCCACACACTCACAAGGTATTTCTCTACGTCTTTAAAGTTGCATTCTTCCTCTGTCGCAGCAAATTTTTCCACTGGTTTGGTTGAAGCCTCTCTGTCAAATAATGCATTTGTTGGAAGAAGATCATGCGACAGAATGTCCTTGATAAATTCACCCCTTTCTTTTGCTACATCCATCTCTCCGTGTGCTTGCGAAAGTTGATTTTTTTGTAACCTGTTTTGTAGTGGCTGGTTGGACGAAACTCTTACTATGGCAATTAAAGGTTGGAAGTTTAGCTTTAGTGATTATGTCAAACAGCTTTTTCTCTTTCAATATACATTTCTCCTGCTTCAGTTCTGCGTTTAGTTTCGATCCATGTTCCAGGACATCTACATGTGACTACACAACTTCCTGACCATATTGTTTGGTCAGGAAGTTATGTAGTCCCACAGGCTCAGTCATTTCAAAGAGGTTTCCCAGCTGCTGGATGAAATGAAGGTGGCGGTCAAAATGTTTATTAAAACGTTCCCCTCAAGTTAGTAGTGAGGAGCAGTTTCTTGATGGTCCATTAATTTGATTTTATCATCTCTCTGAAAACATTGCAAATAGAAAGGACTTCATGGTAAACTAGTTGCTGTTGAGCAACATATTCACTTTTACGTGTCTGACCAACAATTTCCCTAAGCTTTTCTTTGATCTCTGGATCTTCTGTTTCAGTTTCATATCTGGAGCCACAGCATTGAACCTTCCCTCTCTGTCCTTCACCACAAAATGTCTTTGGATGAATTTTCTGTAAAGGTATGATAGATAGATAATAATTTATTGTTTTTGATTAATTAAAACCATTACAAAATACACATTGGTAAAAGTCATATATATTAAAACAGTTGGAAATATGTTTCTAAAAACTGAAGGAACTCTGGTATAAGAGAAGCTCTTATTCGCGTTGTACTGGAGACAGTCCAATATCTGTCCTTACAGGTTGCAGTTATGAAGGCTAAAACCCTGTATAGTTTTTGCAATTACTCAGGGTGCCGCTGATCCTTGCTTAGATGCTGCTAATAACAGGAACTTTACTAATTTCCCATTTAGCTGCGGGTCCTTGGGATCGAAGCAAGCAATCACAGCCTGTCTCCGAGTTCGAATCCCACGCTCGTTGAATTGTGCTTTTAGTAGGCCTACCCTTTCCTCTTTTAATTCGTTGCAAGAACATATTAGATGTTCTGTATCCTCATTTCCGTTCCCACATAGCCTGCATGAGTTCCCATGGTTCTCTCTCTGCCAGGGTGGAAGGTGCGGTATGGCTGGCAGGATTCCTAACCTATATTTTAAAAATTGCTCTCGGATCTTCCTTGAATTCCCTAATTTAAAATATGCCTGTAGCCCCAGTAGTTTGTAACTGCTTAATGTCATCCATGCATGGCTCCTACGGGCAAGGGCAGCTTTGTCTTCAACAAGGGAGAGCTTCTTGAAGACCTTGTTTACTACATGCTTGAAGTAAGAGTGGGTAGTTTGGATTTCCCATAGGTCGACTAATCTGGTAATGGCCAGTGACTACTCCAGGTATTTTTTGGCCGGCGAGGTGGTTGTGCTGGACAGTTCTTGCCAGAGCTGATGATTCAATGTATTCGTGGGGGAGTTCTTAATTTTATGCCAACACTTGATGTAAGAACCTCGCCTTGCAAGAAGTTGTTTGGTTAGGCCAAACTCGAGTCGAATCTGTGCAGGCGGAACGTAAGACGGGAGGTTTAACATGACTCTATATGCTTTGGCCAGGGTGGTATCCAGCAGTTTTGCGTCCCTGCCCCTCAGGGCTTCGCTGCCGTAAGTGATCGAAGGTGAAATTTTTGCTTGCGCTACCCGAAGCAGGGGGGATAATATAGGCCCAGTGAGTTTTGTTTTAAGTTGCCTTAGTGTTGTCGCTATCGCCATCCCTTTCCTCTTGATAGCCTCAAATTGGTTGGTGAATTGGCCACCTTTATCGATAATTACCCCTAGATATTTGTACTCGGGGGTGTTCGCAATTGGAGTTTTTTCAAAAGACCAGAGTGGAGAGGTGTGGTGCAGCGGCCAGGGCAGCTGACTTCGGAGCACAGGGTTCACGGTTCGATCCCCGGCTCCGGCGGCAGCTCAGCTCAGCACCATGTGACTCTGGGCAATAGCTCACTTAATTTCCACTACGGCCCCCAGCGCCTTGAGACCCGTAAGGGTGAGTAGCTGCGCTATATAAAAACGGACTTACATTTAGGAGTGAGACCGTCGTTTGCCGTTTATTGTCAGGGTTTATGTTTTATTAATATTTACTTCTAGGTGGTTTTCAACTGCATATTCGTGCATCTTATTGAGTAGCTGTTGTAGACCAACTTGAGTATGGCTTGCCAGGACAACATCATCCGCGTATGACATACTGGGGAATGCACGTTGCAAGTGCTAAGGGCTGATATCATGTCTGCTGTATAAAGATTAAACAGAGTTGGTGCTAGCACGCATCCCTGTTTGAGTCCTTTGGTAGTTGGTATGCGCCTCGAAAGATGGGAACCGTTACCTAGTTTGACCTGTATCCATGTGTTGGTGTGTAGATGTATCAAGAGTTTCAAAAGAGATGGGGGAATTCCCCAGAGTGCCAGTTTCTTCCACAGTATTGCTCGATTGACATTGTCAAATGCAGCCTTAAAATTGATAAAGCAGAAGTGAAGTGTTTGTTTAGATGTTTTTGCCTTGTCGATAAGTAGTGACATAGTTAGTATGTTAGTTGTTGTACCAGTATCTTTGCAAAACCCTGTTTGGTAAGGGGGGATTATTTCTTTCTCTTTTGCCCAGTCCTGTAGCTCTGCGGGTAGAATGCCTGCAAAGTATTTTGCCTCTACATCTAAAAGTGCAATCAGGCGATAGTTTTTTGGTGAGGTTTTATCGCCGGTCTTATAAATCGGTGAAATAATGGAGCCCTTCCACGATGCAGGTAGGAGCCCGGACTGCCTGACAGTACAGAAGAGGGGGGCTAGTGTTTCTGACCAATATTCTGGGTCTTGTTTGAAAAGGGCTGGTGGGATCCCATTTGGCCCCGGTACTCCTTCTTTCCTCCCTTTTGAAATTTGCTTCCTAATCAAAACAGCATCGGTTCCATTATCCTCTTCCTCTGTATTCGTCGCGGTTTGAGTGGAAGGAGCTAATTGATAGTCCGGAAATGCTTGTGATCCAGATGTGTGTTGATTGAAGTGAGATTCTAAAAAAGATGTCCATGAGTTCTCTGTAATGTGTGATGTTAAGCCTCCATGTGCCAGTTGTAGGATTTTGTTTATAGTGGACCAGAAACGCGCGCTATTGATTCCTTTGGAGTCATGGTAGAGTTTTGCCCAGAAATCGTTTTCGTTGGACCTGTTGATGTCCCACTTGAGTTTTTTAATTTTGGCCTTTCTGTTACGAAGTTGTTGGTTTAGATTCTCATCCCCTGGGCAAAGCCTCAGTGATCTTAAAAGTTTGTTTACAGATTTTTTGAGAAGTGTCAAGTCAGTCCTCTGTGTGCGCTTGGCTTTCCCTGCGACCAGTGGATCAATGGGAGGGCAGTATCTGACTACGGTTGAGAAGGAGTTTGTAAACAAAGCTGTGAACTTTTCCCATATACTAGTAGGGTTTTCAGTAGGGTAATTAAGCTCGTTTAACCGTGATTTCACTGCCAGGAGCACCTCCCTGGTGTTTGCTAAGGACGACTTGATTCTTTTTAAATTTATAATATGGCACGCGTGCCTACCAGCTGGATTAAGTATCGGTTTATGTGGGAGAGCTTGAATTGAGACTTCCTGGGGCACGATGGTCACTATCCCCTTTGTCTCCTATGCAGAAGCCTCTTATGTGTCAAAAACGTGAGAGAGAAACTAGAGTGTAGTGTATGGTAGAGTTTGCAAATTCCGTATAAAATAAGGCAGCCGGGGGAGAGTCGTCGGAAAATCTTCCGTTTAATGCCCTTAGGCCGATATGGTCCAGGTCTTCTAACAGCTGTAGGCCGCTCTTAGATGGTTTTCCGTGGCTGCTTTTGGTTTGAGCTGGTATGTTCCAATTGAAGGACTGGACCTGTATATTGTCATTTGTTGATGTGCCTAAGATTTGTTGGTTTAAGTCACCAGACAGAATAAGGTTAGGAGTGCCGTGCAAACTCATTGATTGAAGCAAGTGTTCAATTTAGATTTTTGACTCTTGTTTTTTCCGTTTCGGGTTTATGTATGTGTTGATCAATAGCACCTCCTCCTTAGAGCCGCTAAGGTTTAGCAGGATCTTAACAGTGTTTACAGATGATATAGAGGAAGGAGATTCCTGGGCGCTATTAATTTTTGTTATGTCAATGTAGGTGGCTAGACCCCCTGATAGGTGGCAATATTTGGATTTCCTCAGTGCTGGGGTGTGGAAGCAGATGTACCCCTCTAGTTGGAAAGGGTCCACTAACCATGTTGCCTGTAGAAGGACAATGTCAAAGGTTTTTAGATAAACAAGAAATTCAACATCTGCTACTTTACTATTCAACCCATTAATGTTCCATGAGCATAGCTTCAGGTTTGTTTTATTGTAGTCTTTCCAGTTATTAAATGGATTGGTTTGTCATTGTGACGGTCTGGCTGTGTTGATGATTCTAAGAATCTGGGGAAGTTCAGAAATAGTAGAATGATGGTAGTCAGTGCCTGTTTGTATACTCAGCCTATGCTCCCTGAGGGGTGACCGTCCTTGAGCTCCCCTAAGCACTGAGGATACTTTTTCTCTGTTGCTGGTCGTTCCTTCTCAAGTACTGGTGAGTAGTGGGAGCGGATATCCTATGTTGTAATGCGCAGAGGTTCGTATACCCCATGCTTTAAAAGTTTCCCATTCTTCCAAGACTTTGTTTGCAATTTGGATAGAGCCCCAAGTGGCTTTGGTGGATTCCCTGCCCAGAGCCTTGTCTGACTTTATGAATTCTATCGATAGAAGATCGGTTGTATTGATGCCTCTTAATGTTGGTATTGCTCCTAATAATTGGAGAATGTTCCCTCTGTTCAGGGTGTCACAAAGCCCTTTCGAGTCATACTCTGGAGTGAAAAGTGTGATGATGGAGTTTGTTGAATGTTTGACTGGAGGTGCTCTAAGTGAGTTTTCCCCCGGGTGGTTTTCCCCAAATATACAGAGGGGCTGCTGGGTTAGCCCGCTACAGTTATTCGGTTTTGGGTTTCTCGGCACCCGGGACCTAGGGAGGCTTCTGTGCCACGGTCTGTGCTTTTATTTTGATTTTGCAGTGTAGGAAGGCCCGGGTGCTCGGTTGTCGTTGTTATTGAACCGTGCAATGCTCCCTGCGCCTCCTTATGGGCTTTATTATTGTTGGCGTTTTCTCGTTTTGCTGCTCTTGACACTGGAGTTGGGACATGGGTAATACTGTGGGCTGGTATGGTTTTTCCACCTCTACGTTCTTCACAGTAATCAGTGAATCCAGTCTTCACGTGCAGCTCCCAACCACCTTCCTGATCAGCATGTACCAAGTTTTTCACTACAACTATCATGTGCAAAACATTTCCCCAGTACTTGCAAAGTTTGATTTTTCTTCACGTTCTTTAACAAATTCTACAAACTTGGTTTTCAGGTTTTCTGATTTTGAACTGAGTGTATTGAACATTGCCTGACTTTGCATTATGTCTTTTAAATGAAGTGCACTCTGTGCCTGGTTCACTTCTGAGATGAGATATGCAAAACCTAATTTGTCATTCTTGTTCCAGAAAGCATTCCAACGCAATGTTTCTATAGCCTCAGACAAGATGAGCATACCTTGTCATGAATGAATAAGTTCCGCTCAATACTGACTGGTCAGTTTTGCTTCCAAAACGTTCAGCCTCAATAAGCGCATTGTCTATGCCACATCCACTGAGATAACTTCCTGCACACCGCAACACAACTTTTGCCATGTGGAAAACGCCCATCATTGGATAAAGATCATCAAATTCTATAGGATTGCACATAAAAATGTCAGCTACAATAAGGAAAACACCTTCATCGCAGAAAAGTGGCAGTATAGGCTGGTCTTCAAGCACATTTTAGAAATGTTTTGGAGCTGTGTATACTGTTGCGTAGTTTGTGACTGGAGATGGTATTACTGGTAAAAATGAAACCTTCTTCAGCAGAACGGTATTCTGGGAGGTCAGAGCATGAATTCCAGCCCATGGAGGAACTGGCTTCTATTCATCCTTCAGTCCGCACCGAATAAGCAATATGATAAATTCAGTTAGAATAGCTTTGCAGACCGCAGCATCAAGTAGAAGAAGATCCATGTCCTGAGCCACTTTGACCATTTCTGGTAGATTGGGAGGTGTTGATGGCTTGTAGTGATTTTGCACACGTTGCCAAAGCAGTTGGGTTATAAGTTTGCAGCTTCGTTTGTTTATGCTTACAGCTGACACAGCTTGTTTTCCAGCAGCTACTTCATTGGTACAGTCTTGAAAAAGCACAATGGCAGTATTGTGTGCTGGATGTTCCAGACAAAGAAGAGCTGTCTTCAAAATCAAAATTATCAAGAGTAGCAATTGTAAATCCTTTCCTGATAAAGTGACTGGGAAGTGGTGTGCTGTTGGATTCACAAGATTTTACAGCATGAGCTGCTAACAAGTACCTGCTCCGTACTATGTCATTATAACTTGTTGATACACCAATCCTATTCATTGAAGTGATTAGCTCTCTACTTTTGCAGTTGTCATAGATTGCGTGGGCAGTCATCATGTGTAGCAGGGTTTTCTTTTTGCTGTGATGTAATTCATAAAACATGATTGATTTGGAAAAGACAGTACATTTGCACAGCATGAGCCTGTCTGTTCATGGGATTGTCTTCCACTTCTTCGCTTATATCTTCAAAGCCATCATCAATGTTGTCAGCTTCTGTTCCAAACTCAAGAACTTTAGTTTGTAACAGTTTTGCTTTGCTGATCTTTAAGAATGATGTAAAAAATGTTAAGACAGCATCAGGCATTCTTGTTGACACCCATGATTTGTGGAGCTCTGGGGCCTCACACAATTTTTCATTAAATCCAAAATCTAAATCTTTTAGGGTGTTTCTTAAAATGGTTCCTGCTGATTTTACTGCATCCTGTGATCTTATTTTGGCATCAAGAACTTCAGGAGTCAAATCAGCTGAGAACACGATAAGTGGCTCATTCTTTTTGTTAGACTGACAAAAACGAATCCTGTCATTGTACATTCTCAGCAGAAAAATCTTATATTCATGATAATGGATCAATACAGTTTCATCAATGTTTACCATGATTTCTCTGATCTCACTGAGTGTGAACCCGTGGCTAGCACTCAAGAGTGACTTTAAAACTTCATTTGCTTTTTCAAAAACTGCAAACTTAACTGAAGGCTGGGAGCACATTGTACATTCATATTTTCGAATGTATGCACGCATGCAGTTCGGGAGAACATACAAATCCGCTGCAAATACATTCACCTCACTGTTTAGATCAGCTACTCGGCTGAAAACTTCATCTTGGAAGAAACTGTCTGCAGATAAAAACATGTTTGCCCTTTGAGACTCACGTACTCTGTACTTTGTTCTTTCGTCAATCCCTTTGGCCCTTGTTCTGGCTAAACAACAGATAACACACTCAAAATCCTCTGCTTTCTGATCAGTTGTTGGAGGTGGATAAAGAGTAGCCATTGATCTTCTAAGTGGATGGGCATTGGGTTTGGTTGTTGTCACTTTCTCAGAAAACTCTGATTCTTGTTGTGATTCACTGGTTTCTGCAATTTTTTGACACATTTTTTCAGGCTTTTTTCCATTGTATACAACTAGTATTACTTATTGTAACAATGGTAAAATATTTGATCCTCTTCACCCATCAGTTTCAATCTTTTGTGAACTTCGTCTGATGTATTTCTGCAGCATCTTGAACTCTCTTCTGTCCAGCCGCAGTTGATGTTAGCTTTTCTTTCGGATTAGTTTGGCATATAAAGCATTTGTCTTTGGAGTCCTCAGATTTTGTAGTTGGCAACACTTTGTCAGGAGGTAAAGATCCTCTGCTACCACCTGCTTCACTCATGTTTATGAATTTGAATCAACGGAAAACCTGGAACAAAAACAATATTAAAATAAATTACCAATATGATGGCTAAAACACATCATTATAGAGCCGCCATTTTCGAAAATTGTGGAACTGTTGCTCTGATGAGTTTTTTTCTGTCTCTATAAAACTACTTGACCCCCAAAACCTATGTTTTGAAACAAAAATCAAGTATATAGGTCTTGTGGCGCCTGAAATATTGCAGAATTACTGCAACACATCCGCCATTTAAAAAAAATGTCATCCAGCAAAATTTGGCCCGGATCAGCAATGTCTACCCAAGTTAAATTACTTCTCTAATGATACAAAAACTCAATTATTTTACGGAGGTATATCAAGGGGCCAGGACTAACCAGGTTGATGCTTTCAATTCAGTATATCTAGAATCATAAGGAGCTAATCAAGCAATACAACAAAATTACAAGAAACTGTACAATGTCCATTGAGTAAGTATCATTTAATTCAAATGTCACATTCCTATTTATAGTCACGGAGTGAAAAAGTTGAAATAATATACAGTCCACAATTACAAAGTTTGCAAAATTGAAGAATTTCTAATTCCTAAATTATAGTTAACAACAAAAAAAAATCTAATTTTAAGTTCAATGAATAAAGTTTTCAGCCAACACCTGTTTCACGGCGTAACTTGTCGCTTCTTCAGGGCTGAAAAATGAACAGATTTACAATGATTTAATATACATTCACTGTGAATAATGATGCATTATCCTCTATAAGATATTCTAGCTGTGGATTTATGTAGTTAATTACCATGTGAAGGCTCATGTGCATCATTGATTACATTGTTTTTATATGACCAAATTATATTTGTGTGAAGGCTCACCCATAAAGCAAGAATAAAAAACACTACAGTATATTACATGATTCAATCATCAAAAAAGAGAATTTCGGACCATTCATACAAAGTGCAATGTTGTACTTTAGTTTCATTGTTTTGTTTGGTTCTCTTTTCCTAAATGTAATGGAGGCACAAACAGTCAATGGGAGATATTACACTGTCTAACCATTGACGGTTTGTGCCTCCATTACTTTTAATGTCCAACACCTTCCCTAAATTGGTTTAGTTTGAAGTGGGAATAGTAAATGTCGCCTCTTTAGTGTCTAACACCTTCCCCAAATTGGCTTAGATTGTAATGGCAATAGTTAATGTCACTTCTTTAGTATCCATCACCTTCTCCAAATTGGTTTAAATTGCAGCGGGATTTGTAAATGTCACCCCTTTAGTGTCCAACACCTTCCTCAAATTGTTATAGATTGGATTGGGAATACTAAATGCCAACCAGTTAGTACCCAACACCTTCCCCAAATTGGTTTAGATTGCAGTGAGGATGGTAATGTCACCCCTTTTGTGTCCAACACCTTGCCCAAATTGGTTTAGATTGGAGTGAGAATAGTAAATGTTCCCCCTTTAGTGTCCAACACCTTCCCCAAATTGGTTTAGATTGGAGTGGGAATAGTAACTGTTTATGTTTATGATTGGAAGATTTATAAAGCGCAACAGTTACTCCAAGAGGGACCCGGTGCTAAAGTAGGCACAAATCCCATAGAGATTGCGGAAGTTAGTGCCCAGAGCTGAACAGCCAAGTTTGAGCAATTAAAAAAAAAAAACAGAATATCCTCTGTAGCTCGCAACTGCCGTGGAAGGGAGTTCAGTCTTTTGCGACCAAACAAGAATAGGAACTGCTGTCCCATCTTTTCCTTCTAAATTTGGGGATCACCACCAAGATAAAATGTTGGAAGAGCAAAGGGATCTAGATGGAAAGTATGGGATGATCCTTTTAGAACGATAATGGAGGCCCAAGTGGTCAAAGGCTTTGTGTGTCATGATCAGACCTTTAAACCTCACCTGCTCTTTAATGGGGAGCCAGTGAAGATCTTTCAAATAACGTTATGTGTGAGTCCTTCTAGGCAGCTTTATATTCTGCACCAACTTTAGTCTCTTTACAAGGTAGGCTGGTAGACCTAAATACAATGAATTACCCTAATCCAGTCATGAAGTAATCAATTCCTGGATTACAGCTTTCTGCTGTGGGGTAAGAAGAAGATAAAGAAACTTCTTTAGGGTCTTTAGAAGTCCAAAACAAACTACAACTACATTAGCTACCTGGGATGCAAAGGTGACAGAACTGTTGAACTTCAGTCCCAGGTTGTGGGCCACCATGGCAGGGGCCGGAGAGGGCGATGCCCTTTTAGGCCAGATGTTAATGTCACAACCAGGTGGGAAATCTCACAAAGCTGAATATCCGTCTTGCTGATGTTACATTGAAATTACTGGAATACATCCAGTGGAACACTGCCTCAATCCAGGCCCTAAAATTGCTCAACAACATGTTGTTTTTATCAAATGTGAGGAGGAGTAGTTGATATCATCGGCGTAAGAGACTATTTATACGCCGACTGATTCAACTAAGGACGCCAGAGGGACCGTATACATGTTAAAAAGGGTATAGCTTAAAGCTGACCCCTGCGGCACCACAAAGCCCAGGGACTTTGATTCAGAGGGAAATAGATCCATCCACACAGATTGATGCCTGTCTGTGAGAAAGGAACTCAGCCAGGTCAGGACTGAGCCGTTCACACCTAAGTCGCCCAAATGCTGCAATATTAGCAGATGTGAGACTGTATCAAACGCTGCGGATATATCCAGGAGAATCAGGGCTACTTTACTCCCCTGGTCCACCGCCAGCTTGATAGTATGAGCGACTTCTAACAAGGTGGTTTCGGTGCTGAATCCTGGGGGAAATCCTGACTGGGAAGGATGTAGCAGCTCGTTCCTTTCTAGAAAATCAGAAAGTTGCTGATTTATCAATTTTTCCAATATGTTGGCAAAAACTGGCAACAAAGATATTGGTCTGAAATTAATGTCTAACATTTTCTTCAAAATGGCTTATTGATTATTTAATTTAATCATTTTAGTGTAAAATGCTTTTTTAAAATTTTTCCTTTATTTAGTAGGAGCAGTTTATGTCTTGTAATTAGTATTAGTGGTGTTTAGAAAGATAATTAAAATAGTAGTTGTATATTTGGAATAAATAAGATTATTATTTACATATTTTCATGGAATACAGAGGTAATACATTTTTCAATTTTTATTATTTTTTCTAGTTTTACTTAATGTATATTTTCACATTCTAAACATAAATAATTCTAGTTAAAACATTTATATATTGATAAATGAAACAATTTTTAATACATTTTAATTATTAAATAAACAATGTAATTCATATTTAATACTATTGTATGTTGTATATTTTCCATTATTAATCTATTTAACATTTGTTAACATGTTATAAATAATTGTTTATTTTGAATTCTATTATCATATGTATACTTCACATTTTTTTTACATTTTCTACAACATTTTTGACGATTTAAATGTTTAATAATTTTTTACACTTTTAAAATCTTTTTTTGAACATTTGTTACCTATTTTCCCATTCATTTCTATAGGGAAGTTGTGGTTTTCTTTTTGTTTCATTTAGCAACCAGTTTTTTTTTATGGGTACCTTCTATTTTGTAGTCTATTTATGTTATTTGTAGTCTATTTTCTGGGATTCAGGTCACGGTAAGGTGCTGCTGTATGTCGGAACAGGTAAGTCCGTTTTAAAGTTTTCTGAGGGTTTTGAGGGTGGGTAAGTAGGACGGAGGTCTACGGTTTAGTTATAGTGTTATTTGAGGGTTTTTTCTTAATTTATTAATATTGCAGTGTTTTTCAGTAGTTTGTAGGTTAGGGTTTTCTTACACTGTTTTAGTTATGTATCGATACATTACGTTATATTGTGTTTTGTTACTTGCTTCATGATGATTAAGTGCAATGTATATGTACTTTTGAGAATTTAATTTTGCGGGTGTGTTTCCTGTTTTACTTTGCAAGTTTGTCTCTATGAACGTGTCTTAGGTTCCGTTGGATTTACCATTTAATTTTTTTTAAGGAAATCTTTTTTGGTTTATAATAAACCAATACTTTTAACTTTGATTTCCTTTTTTCTGGTTTCGAGGAGCGTTTCTGTTTTTAAACACCTTTTGGGGTTTTTATGATTCCTAGATGCTTTGGATTGCTTCAAATGATCTCTATTGGATTGGTTTTATTTTTGCATTTTTTCGTGGCTTTTTGGAAAATATTTTCCCAGTTTTTGGTAGATTATACTTTTTGACTACGTGGATACAGATAATAATCTGCAGCTACGGAACAGTAAGTTATATTTAATTTATTTGTTTTGGGTGGGAAATGTTATATTTTCTTATTTGTGTAACTGTTATGTGATTGTTATTTGGAAATGTTTATTTTATGTATTGTAATTATTTTATGTAACAGATCGAGTTTGTTCTTTGAGCTTTTTGGTTGGCGAGGTTTAGATTTTTTAAATAAATAATTTATATGTTATTTTATTATAACAGTTGGATTTTAGAATGGAGTTTTATTTATTGTTTTGACTGATGTAATACAATATTATGTATATCATTTATATAAAAAATGACTTGTCATGTTGGTGAAGATTATTTTGCACTTTTTGGGAGTTTTGTAGATTAGCATTTTTTTTATAATATGCTTTTGGCTATTATTGCTATGTAATCTACTCCTTTGTTGTTTATGAAGAGTTTGACTTTAAATTGTAGCATGTCGTACATTCTTTTGGTTTGCTTGCTAAGTTTGGGTGCAATTTGGGTTACAAATTGTTCCATTCGTAGTTGTTGGTAGCTTTGCTCTTTTTTGTAGTGCTTCTATAAATTTATAGACTGTAGGTTGGGTTCTGCCTAGTGTGGACTGGAAGACATTGTGCCATCCTTCCACCGCGATGTTTGTTTTGGCGTCCTGTGTCAAGGTACTGTCTTAGACATTCCATCATGGTATTTGGCATCTGTGTCCAACGTGATTTAGTCTGCCAACCCAAGTGTCTTCGAAATAATTCATTAGGGGGCTTAGTTTGTGTTCATATGGTGGTAGGAAGGGCTTTCTATTAGAGGTGGGTGGAACTAATGGAAATCAACTCAGCGAAATTCCACAGAGTTACAAAAAAAACTCTGTGAGAGTCCACAGAGTTCCGCCAACGGGCAGAAAAAGGCATGCTGTGCTGCATGTACTATGGTTTAGTGCCAGGAGCGAGTTCCATGCTGAAAAACCAGCATGAATGGCACCACATGGTGCACCAGAGGGCGCAGCTGCTAGAGTTGACTTTGATTAACAGGAAAAACCTCTAAACTGACCTATATCTCTTTTGGTATGGCCACGGTTTGCTCAAAATGATCACAAACCCAACATCACTGTTATACAAAACAATTAATCACAAAAAATATGTATATAATTTTTTTATATAATTTTCTTTAATATTTCTTTATACAAAAAAGTTTTTTTTAATTAGATTATTTTTTCATTATACAAACAATTAAAAACCAGTAATACACATGTGGAGAGGTCCTTGAGAGACAGATACACCAGAGGCATCTGATGGGTGTGATTTATATCACCGACAACTACAGAATCTGTCCCTATCAGACTGACATCGGATCTCCCCTATGTTTGAATCTCTCTTTTATGGATGTTTGCAGGTTCGAATGAGCAAGTTTGAATGGTGAGAAGGATTTGTTGATGGCCTCTGTGGGGTTATGTATTTATTTACTCATTGATTTGTATTGTATTGCATCTAATCTTTGACCAAATGTATGCGCAGACAATGATGAATTTGGTTTTTAATTGTTTGTATAATGAAAAAATAATCTAATTAAAAAAAACTTTTTTGTATAAAGAAATATTAAAGAAAATTATATAAAAAAATTATATACATATTTTTTGTGATTAATTGTTTTGTATAACAGTGATGTTGGGTTTGTGATAATTTTGAGCCAACCGTGGCCATACCAAAAGAGATATAGGTCAGTTTAGAGGTTTTTCCTGTTAGTCTTCTTGCTTCCCCCTCCTCTTGACCTTTAAGCAACTAGGGGGTGCCTTTCTTTTATAGTTTAGAGTTGACTTTGATGCCTCTCTAGTAGATTTTCTACGTGAGCGGCAGCCTTCTGACTGCGAACTATCGTGACAGCCTGCGACCACCTACATTTGAAAAATCTCACCAGATGTCCTCCTAGCAAATGAAAATCATGCTAAGGGACGCCAAATCTCTCTTGCATTCGCCAACTTACCATTTTGGCACGCTCGTGAGAAAAAATTCTGCCATGCAGCAATTGTTGGAATTTGGCCAGAACTCAGCATTACAAGAGTAACGGAACTGAATATTTGGACCACCCCTACTCCCTATTAGTAAAGTGTAGTGATTAGCTACAACGTGAACATAGGCTAATGCTATCATTTTTTTTTATTTCAAAGGCAAATTGACTGTATTGTATCATATTCTACACTTAGTGGGCAGTGCTGCAGCGGTCTCATGGCTGCGGTATGTTAGGCTCATAGGAGAGCCTAATAGGCATACCTCTGCCGTGAGAGAGCCTGCAGCATGTTCCTGCACGGTGTGGCATGTACCATATTGTGCATGTCACACCGTGCAGGAACGAAGGCGCAATTCCAGTGGGGCACAACATGTGCCCCCCATGCACGCACCCCCATGGACAGATTTGGCCGGGGGCCCTGTTAGGCGGTGAAAATTCAGGTCATAATTTGCTCGGTGGTGCCGGCATCAGCACCGCCAGCATATTCAGGCCCTTTGAAGACTGCCGCTGCAGTGGGATCCTTGATCCCAGTGGAGGCGGCGGTCTTGTGGTGGTCCTACCACCAAACTCGTAATAGGGCAGATGGGTGGTGGTGGTCGGACCGCCACTGCAAGTACGGCGGTTCCAGGGCCGCCGTACTCATAATAAGGTCCTTAGTGCAGATTGTTGGAGGTGCCTCCATATGCTTTGATTGAAATGGTAGTAAAAGCCTTGTATGGCTGTGTGGGTATACATTTTTAAAATGGTTTGAATCATAGCTTGTTCCAAGTCTATGATTATTTTTTGTGGGTAGTAGTTATTTGTTCTATGTTTGATATGGTTTAAGAGTTCTTACGAAGTGCTACTCCGTTATTCAGTAGTAGGGCATATATAAAAAGGATATTTGTGTTTTGATATTCACCATGTATGGTGTATATCTGAGTGAATGGTTTTAGACACATTGTGAAGGTCCCACCCATCATCCAGGTTTGACAGTGGCTTAGTTTTAATAAGTTATCTGCTGTAGAAAATATTAGGATTCATCTCTCATTGTTTAGGTTGTCATATAACAGGAAGGTTTCCTCATTATGCGTAACTTTTAAGTGTTGAAGGATTTCTATATCTCGGTATTTTCTAGGGGCAGAAGGAGTATCACTGGTGGCTTTTTTAGTTCATACAATTACGCTTTTTAAAGTGGGTATAGGTGGTAGTTAGCCTGTGATGTGTTTGGGGACTTTAGGGCGTATATCTTTTAGGGTGTGGCTGTGGGCTCCTGGGAACTAGTGCTTGACTCTCTAATATCCTGCTATACTTCCTTTACTTCTATTTCTGTCACGTTTGGGGGATGGTTGTGTTCCCTTACATTAATTGCAACATCTTCTTTTGCAGTGGCCCTCGCAAAGCATGTATTAGAATAATATTTGGTACACATCAAATTCACATTTCCCATCAATGCACTTTCTTGGTTGTAGGTATAGGCCACGTGACTTAGTAATTGCTTTCCTTTCTGGGATGTTATGTATCTTGCGCTTACTGTCATTGTGTCTGAAAGTAGTGTAGTAGTATAAATATAACTTTAAGAAAGTTTTAGCTTAAATATAAATTGTACTTACTTTCAAAGGCAGTTGTTGAGATGTATATATTTATTTTGAAGGATCTGGTCAGAGAATCCAATAGAGTTTCCTCGTCTTGCAGCTTTTGCTGTTTTTGAAGTATTCAGCTGATAAAATTTGTGTGCTTTTATATTATTGATTTAATAGTGTGATTTTGGTGGTTAAGTTTGTTTATAGTTTGATTATATTGGCTAGTTTAGTTTCAGTTTGAATGTTTTTTATCAGTTATGTACTTATACTAATAGTGTATATATATTTTTTTTTTCTTCAAAGACCGCCAAAGATGATACAAACGAAACCGCACTCACTCGGGATTTTCTTGTGAAGATTTTTATTGCAAAAAGGCAATTGCCATGCCCAACGCGTTTCGGTCCAGTCACTCGGACCTTGATATTTATATATATACACACAACAACAGAATCCTTCCGTTTAGAAACTGCCAGGACACCCAGGAATGCTTAAATTATATTTATTAAAAAATGCCTCTGTACCAACGCGTTTCAGCTTTCGATACCGTGAGCAAGGCGAAGCCGAAACGCGTTGGTACAGAGGCATTGTTTAATAAATATAATTTAAGCATTCTTGGGTGTCCTGGCAGTTCCTAAACAGAAGGATTCTATTGTACATTTGGGCTGCTGGAGCCCCGCCAGGACCGCCGCAAATCTGAAGCCCCGGGCCTCCGGGTTGTGTGTCTGTTTATGTATATATATATATATATAGAAGCACATCAAGAGCAGCACACCACGCTTTCCTGGTACAGCTATTTTAAAGCTAAGTGAACAACCACAAGTGCAAAAAACATGGCTGACGCATTTCGCCTTCCTCCCTACTAAAATCTAAATATAACTATATATATATATATATATCCCAAACAGCTTCCTGCCTTCCTCCCGACTGCATCCACCTCAGGGGGTCGGTGCTGGGCCAGGACCCGTATATAAATAGCAGAGACCCAGGCGGTCAAAACCCGTCAGCCAGAATAAACTTTACTAATGAAGAACATCGAGGAGTGCGGGCGTTTTCTTGCGTGGCAGCGCGACTGCTTTTACTGTATATATATATATATGCCATGTGATCAAGGTAACGGCTGTTACCGAAACGCGTAGTGACAACTTGTGTGTGAACAATAAAAGAATTACGCACCGAAAAGTGGAGTTCGTGCCCTTCTGTTTTTGCGGCCGCATTGAGGAGGAAGCAAAGGACGGGCGCCGTTCGGTGTTCAGGATATATATATATATATATATATATATATATATATACATATATACACTAACAAATATATATATCTGTTGAATACATGTTTGTCATTTATTTAAAAAAAAATGCTTATATTATAATGTATTTTGTTATATATTTAAGTAATCATCCCGCACCACTGGCCCAAAGTATCCCATATGGAGAACTCTTACGAGCACGCCGTAATTGTAGCACCAATGAGGGCTTTATGAAAGAACAGACGAGGATGGAATAAAGGTTCAAACAGAGAGGCTATAGCAATAAAGTATTGCTCGAGGCCAAAAACAAGATGAAGGGAAAAACACAGAATGAATTACTTTTCAACCAGAGACCCAAAATTGATCATAACAAAAATGAGGCACCAAATATGATTACCACCTATAGTAGAGGTGCGAGGGCATTGAGGAAGGCAATGAAAGCTCATTGGAGCCTCCTAATAGCCGATCCTGTAATAGGCAAACACATAGGCAATTTGCCCAACATAACATATCAACGTCCCAAATCCATAAAAGATCGGTTGGTCCATAGTTACCAACAGGAAGGAACGACAAACAATTGGCTGAATCCAATGAAAGGATTCACAATATGTAATTCCTGCAAAGCGTGCAGGAAGAGCAAAAGCCGTAAGACATATACTACAGATTCAGGAATTGTCAAGACCATCATGAAATCGATTACCTGCACCAGTAAATTTGTCGTCTACATATTGGAGTGTCCGTGCGGCCTCAGATATGTCGGCAGCACAAAACTACAGTTAAAAACGAGAATTTTACAGCACTTATGTGTGTCACTAATCTTAATTTTAACTGTCCTGTAGCCAGACATTTTGCTGAAAAGCATAATAGCAACAACAACCAATTGCAGTTCTATGGAATAGACAGGGTCCTACCACACCAAAGAGGAGGGGATAGAGAGAAAAATCTCTGCATTCTGGAATCCAGATATATTATTGATCTAAATACCAAAACCCCGAATGGATTAAACAGTGGAGAGGAATTGGTAACTCATATAGGACGTTCGATCTAGTCGCTATTAGTAGCAGTATACTTCTTTCTGAAAGATTTTAAACAAGATCACTTAACTTTTAATGTTAGGAAAGTTCAGGACTTGCCGTTCCATATCTAACCCCCCGGGATTGAAGTGAGAATATAACTCTGGGATTCACACTGTAAGGGGAGCTAGAGCCTACAATTAACAGATGGCAACTCCCACTTATAGGAGGAGGGGGGAGATATTCTGGCAAGCCAAGGAGCCTCCTATTGCTAATTACGGGTGTGGTTCACTTGGGGTTTTGTTTTTGTTATTTCATGTAATATTTCACTCACGGATGTTCCATTTGGAACAAAATGCACCAACATGCCTATATTTCCCTTACTAAGATGACAACATAGGACAACGGAAGCGTCACTAATAGTACATTACTCATTATCACATGGCTGAAAGATACATAGTGTAGCACAGGATTGTCATACTCCTGTTGGGCAGTGTAAGCATACAAGATGCGATTCGATCAATAGGTGACTGTATGATTGTAGGAATACATTATTCCTGACGCATGCCAGAGGTATTACCTAAACAGGTTTGCAACGAATTTTACATAATGAATTTGTTTATCTTGAAGCACTAAACACGGGTATCGTTACGTCATAAGGAAACTTTTGCATATTTGTTTTAACCTTATTGATCATGGCTATGACGATCATAAAAATTATGTACTCATGTTAAAGCATCTCGAATTGTTTCCATTCCGTACGAAATTGGCGAATGCATGTTTGAATTAACTTTATTGATTGCGCCAACAAGAATGACAAAAATGCTGTGTCAAATCCAATGTACTGCTAAATGTTCCAATTTTTTATACTGAAATTGCTGAATGTATTTACACATTTTCTTGGATAATTGATTGGTTTGCTTTGTAGAACAGATCAGTACATATCTATTGTAGAAGTATGTCCTCGCTTTCTATGAACTGTCATTTGTATTTCTAAGGGAAATTGCATGCACTAAAACCACTCGAAAAAGGCTAATGCCGAAACGCGTCGTCTTGGTGCACAATAAACTATTGTGCAGTCTCCTGGTGTGCCGCTCTTGTTGTTTTTGGGATTACTTAAGGAAAACACTGGAAATACGTTAGATGTAATGGCTGCTGTCGCCGTAGCAGGCACCGACACCGCAGGAAGGTGAACTGCAAAGTACAGCAAACTACTTGGATATATATATATATATATCATTCCGAGCCTGGAAGGTGAACCAGTGACTAATGGGATTTATGGCTTACACGCATCTCAAGGTCCATTGGAGGGCTTTAAATAAATTGACAGTATCAATTATCGTGCATCCATCAGTGGAGGAATAATTATGACACAGACCACAAGGCCCAGCAGGCACTGCGTTGAACTCATTTGAGTAGCCCATCTGAGGGCGGTTAATTATCAATAAATACGCGGGTGTGTCAAACAGCACGAATCTCCGGTCGAGCCTCTGATGAGAGCGGAAGCTCAGGAACGCGTCAGGCTATAACTATCAACACGAGAACTGCGATCATATTGAAATGCGGAGTTTAGCCTTACCTGAATAAACGCTTGTAGCGAGCTGCTGCTTGTGCGACCTTGCTTGCGGGTAATTTGGAGCTTAGATATATATATATATATATATATATATATATATATATATATATATACAGTATACATATATATATATATATATATATATATATTTGTTGAATACATGTTTGTCATTTATTTAAAAATATTGCTTATATTATAATGTATTAAGTTATATATTTTATTGGGGTGAATTATAAAATAATTATTTTGGTGATGCAATATTTTTTTATTCAAACGTGTATCTATTTTTCAATGTTTAATATATTAATTTATTTAACATAAAAAGTCATTTTTTATGTTTATTAATGATAATTATTTTGCTGGTAATATTGTAGTCAATATTGTGTGAGGTGATTATGACAAATCAAATGTTTTGTTAAAGGTAACAATATTTTTTTCCTGATATTTGTGTTTCCGATATATGCAAAAATCGATATTTTCAACAGTGATATTTGTGGTCTTGATATTTGTGGGTTTATTAGTTAAGTATAGAAAGACAATATTTCTGTTAATGATATTTAATTTCCGATATTTTTGTGTTTCGATATTGCGTGCATCAATATTATGTCAGTGATCCACATAGCTGCCCAAACAATAAGACTCCTTTGTGCAAAAAAATCACCACCCCATGGCTGAAGATTTTAAAACAGTACACAACTGTTTATCCTTTCAGGAATTGATTACAGAAATGCATTACTGATGAACATCTTGAAACTTCACCTACCTTAGCTAAAAACAGCCTTTCATGCAGCAACTCGATTAGTTTCCTGATCCTAGAGATCCTCACACTAATCTTAATTACCCTAAAATGGCTCCTGATTAATGTTGAAAGGTTTTTCAAAGTTGCTTGCAGACTCCAGAAATCGATAAAAGTACTTTAAAGTACCTAGCAAGCAAACAGTCCAGTGCAGGATGTTATTGAGCTGTTTGAAGTGTTAAGGTCCATCGGCTGGAAACCCCTCTTTTCAAACATTTTCAGGTAAACCTTCGTTGGAAATTGTCCTGTAAAAGTTTCATCCTTC
The DNA here is from genome assembly GCA_963921515.1 of Calotriton arnoldi. Lineage (NCBI taxonomy): Eukaryota > Metazoa > Chordata > Amphibia > Caudata > Salamandridae > Calotriton > Calotriton arnoldi. Next base: position 83,557 of record CAWUFW010016355.1, read on the forward strand.
ACACAATAAGGACAAATACATACTACTCTACATAAAAACTCATAGATTGATCCAAAGCCACTTTATTCATTGACCATCTCCCAACCTATTCTAATCTGTATACACCCTTCAAAACTAACTCATGTTTATTTTCCATTGCAAACTTTTCCTTTGTCAATATAAAAGTGGTAAAATGCTCTATCCAATACACCTACAAAAAACTATGGATAGGAGCCTGCTCACTTATTCATCTTGTACTCCATCTACTAAGTTTCTCTATTGTACCTTTAGTCTGCTTATATAAAACACTGTGATACACAAGTAAGCCTGGCTTGCACTACATAAAACTAAAATAAATTAATACAATTATAAAATGTCCCTTTATGATTGAGACAATCTTGCTCCCAAGTATTGGATTGCAGGATCTTGAACATTTGAAGTTAGGAAATCAACCTACTCCACTCTGATAACAAGAGAGGGCCATTATTTTTAGTATGTGTGCAAAGGTAATTAATAGAAAGTCATTAAATCAGTTTACTATTACAGATTTCTCTGTCATGTGTGCCAAGAACTCTGCAGTTGTAAATTCCGCTTAAAGGGTGTGAAGTAGGCATTTCAAGTTGTGGCTTGCCTTGGAAGTTTGGGAAAGCCTACAACATGTATGTTTGTGGGCATTACCAATCACTTATATGACCCCTTTTCCAGACTGGAAATGGCTGTAGATTTAATTCCCCTTCCAGGACTCTACAGAGAATGAATCAGGGAAGGACTTTCTCCACAGAAAAAATAATGTTTTTTTCCAGGGTGAAAACAATGCATTTACACAGGATCACTGCTATGCAGAACTCCTCACAGGATGAATAAGAGTCTTTGGGAAAAGCTGCGTGTCATGGCTCAGCTTCACAGGTGTACATCCAGGAATGTTTGCGTATCCCAAAAACCCATAGAAATACATTCAGGCAGAGATCTAAGGGTCTGATTTATATGTTGGTGGTAAGGTTACAATGGTGATGGAGTATTCTTACCGCCAAGATAATGGTCTGCCCGTCAGATTTAGAAGTGGGTGGACCTTTGGAGTAACCACTGTGGAGACTACTACGTCTCACTATGGTTACACCTCTCCGACGGCCCGATGGTGTAAGGGCTGTCGGAGGCAGACCTTTATGTCTGCCCACCTAATTTAGATGGGTGGACATACAGGTCAGTTTTCACTGCCTGTCACTGCCAGGAAAGCCCTGGTGGTAAGGGGCAGGGAAAACTGCTCAATGCTCCCCACGTCATGGGAAAGAAATCCCATTATAAGGGGAGCATTTTTTTTTATTTTCAAAAATAAAATCTAATTTCAGGATTTCCTTTTTTTAAATAAAAAAAAAAAGGTTGTAGGACAAACTTAAAAAAGCATTGACAGGAACTATGGTTACGGCAGTTCCTGCCAATGCTTTCTGAAATGACCCCCAGCTTGGCAGTCATTTCGAAATTTGGCAGGCATAGCACCCTTGGCCAGGCGGATGTTAAGTTCTCCACCGGGCCGATGGAGAATACTCCGCCCGCCAAAACTTAAATCGGTCCCTAAATCTCCATCAGTACATTTACATTTTTGATTGTAAATAGGGCCAATATGTATATATTTTTTTGTGAAGCAGCTCATTCGATATCTCTTTAGCTGGTTTCCTGCACCTGTAGTTTGCTTTTTCAGAATTTTCACCTGCACTCTTCTTCTATATGCTTTCAGTTGAGAGACCAGCTCCGGCAGCACCATTCGAACACCGGATTGTTTCTGCGAGACACGCGCAGATCAACAACTATTACGATGTCAACAGATCTGAAATTATTGGAGGGTAAGTTTAGATGGTGGCGCAATGGATTATTACATGTATTACATATTTTGCTTGAATTCTGTGATTCACTGCATTTAAATAGCTCATGGTAGAGGAACAAAAATGTCTTTGTAGATCACCACTGAAATAAATGTTACTTCTATAACATTCCTGCATTGAGTCCCATTTCTTTCAGACTGGTTGTATACCCAATTACATTAGGACCACTGCACATTTTGCACAATATAAATGACAAAATATTTAAACTCTTAACAAATCCTTGCTCACAAGCCTATATCACAATACACAGCTGGTCCTAGAAGAGCACCACTTCACCACCATCATAGCTTTGCATGCAAATCTACAAACATTATCCTAAAGTGTATGGGTGACTTAAAATACAAGACCACATTGTAAATCCTACTAAGCCACGTTGCTAACCAGAGCCCTTAAGTAAGTACAGAGCCTAGTGTTTTTATGGTTTCACAAAGATATTAATGTGAAACACCCACTCTCTGTCTATAACTGCCAACTTCCTCTGGCATGCATTCTTAGTGTGAGGGTGCTGACAGCAAGTTTTGCTAGCCAGTCCACTCTCCTACTGGAACACCTAGCTGAGGCTGTTGATATTGACACTTGGCAAAGCTTATAAATATCGCATGCCACAAATAAAAATATAACACAGCTTAAGGTTCAAGTTTCTTTTTCCAGTTCAGGAATTGGCCTGGTATGCACTGCATTTGGCTTTCCAAAAGGCTAGGCTTTTGGTGTTACATATGGTCGCTGGGCATAAGCTTATACCTCGCGATCATAAGTGTTGAACCTAATTTGTTTAGGAAGTCTTGCACACGAAAATGATGAGTGATGTATAGATGATGAACTGAGCATTGCGTGGTGCCTCTGGGGCCAGTAGCAGGTTGGTGTGATCGGTGCTGTAGTGTGGTGGTGGACATCTGATATGGCAAACACAAGATGGTGAACTGCTTTATTGATCCCCCTTTACCTACCCAAGTCATCATGACCAGTGGCAGGTCTAAATCCTAGATGGCTGCCACAATACAATAGTCTACTGTAAGCTTAGCTATTGCATCTTTAGTTCATCAATGCATTAACCTTACATAGGGTACGTCTGATGTGCCCGTGCGATGGTGTGTCACAAAACTTACAGTCTTCTTATTCATGTGGAGTCCAAGAAGTCATCCTTGGAGGGCACCTAACGGATATAAGATGTGTGGCAAGTGGGTGAAACTGTACCATACATTGAAGGATTGCTCAGCAAGGGAAGAGGAGGACCACATTAGGGCTGAGCCAGGTATCCCAAGTGAGCAGAGTCAGGCTAAAACTGTGGTTTAGTCCACGTTGTAAAAGTTTGATGAAACCTTGAGAACACTGAGGATAGAACAGAGATGGTTGTGTTGTGTGGTGTTGATGAAGCCAGGGACCTGAGTGGGGGCTATCTCTTTTGAATGGAGTGTGAGTGTTTGGAGGTGGGCTGGTAGGCTGTATAGGGAGAAGTGTATTGTGGTTCACAAGCATTGTTGTAGCAGTCTGAAGGTAATTCCTTTGCTGGTGAGTACAGTGCTTGAAATAACACATAGGGAGTCAGTTACGTTACCACAGATCCTATACATTACTACCATTCTCTTAGTCTGAATCCAGCTGTTTATCTTGTTCGTGCCATTCATTTTGTGAATGAGCCTGGTCATGGTGAAACAGGAGGTTTTCATTTCCTGAAATTTATAATTAGAGTTCTGTGATTGGCTTATACAAAAGTAACATATAACAATAAAAATTTATTTTTTCTAGTGGTCGGTTTGGGCAAGTTCACCTGTGCACAGAAAATGTATCTGGACTTGTACTGGCAGCAAAAGTCATCAAAGCCAAGTTTCTAAAGCAGAAGGTGTGTACTTCAGTGTGATGTTTCTTACATATTGTTTTAGCCTAAAGTAATCAATGTATCATTGCATAAATAAATGAAGCGTGTTTTTGTGGCTGTAGTGGTTTACAGGCTCAAACACAGCCTTAAATGCCCAGTTATAGTTTTAAAGCTGCAGGTGCAGGTATCATGTGCGCAAGCACAACCTTCAGTTGACCAAGCACAGCACCAAGTGCACTGTCATAGACTCAAGTGTCCAGGTTCAACATCAGTTTCTAAAGCAGAAGGTGTGTACTTCAGTGTGATGTTTCTTATATATTGTTTTAGCCTAAAGTAATCAATGTATCATTGCATAAATAAATGAAGCGTGGTAAAATGTTATTATTATACGCTTACTCTTGTTTCTACTCTAACAGTACTGCTCCCTTTACGATTAGGCAATCTGCAGCATTTCCATTTACCACAAAGGCAATGATCCTCTGACAAACCTTTCTCAGCCAATAGGAGGGGTGGATATTAGGGTGGTCAAACACTGCATTAACTGTCCAATGAGGACCATTAATTGACAGCTAACTCATAAATTTGAGACCAGACTTAAGTATACCATTCTTAAAACCATACTGTAGAAATAAAGAATAGCAAAGGGAAGGCCCAACCTCCTAAAGAAGAAAAGTTGAGTTAGTATTTTGCAGACCAAAAGCTCTGCAACAGCAATGCAAACCAAAAGAAGTAACACCTGCTGTTCGGACAGAGCTCGCTGTTTCTCTCTACAACACATTTAAGACATTAGTAAACAGCACAGTTTACATGGAAGAACCAACAGGACTAATAATAGACTCAGACAGATATTAGATTAATTTGGTTATCGTATAGAATATTCAAAGTTCACAGCAATCGATGAGAATTTCAGTTAAGAATATCACAGCTTGTATAATAGTGCCAAACATTTAGGCAGGCTTTATATGATGGTTTTTATAAAATCAGTTTACAGAGTTACAAAGTCCCACCACCATTAAGGCAGCAGGATAGTTCGTTGTCTAACAGCTCAATTCTTATGAAGAAGGGGAAAAAGTTCAAATTTAAAGTCCATTAAGGGAGAATCCATTAGCATAGAACAAGGGAAAATAATAGAAAATGAAATGTAAATGGTTCAGCAAGAAGGGTTCAGTCCATCAGCTACTGACTGTAGTCTAAGCAAAGCAGTAAAAAGATAGTTCTCAAAAAATCGATCAGCATATTGTCCTCTCACAAAGAGAAAAGAAAAGTATGGTTTTGCCCCTCCTTTGGGGTTTCTTCTTTTATAAAGTCTCTAACAGCGTCCCGGTAATGTAGCATCACCCCACCATTGAAAGACTATCATATGTTCAGATTCGCATACTTTTACCTAGGACACTTGCAACAGTAAGATGCTTTTCCATCCTAGTCATGAGAAATGAAAGATTTAGAAGTCCAATTAGGCCTAACATGGGTGAAAAGAGTTACAAAGTAACCCTCTGTAACAACAGCTGAAATCCTGCTCCCACAGGAATATTTCACTGTGAATGTTGTAGAAACATTCAGGAATGTTGAGAATTATAAATGTACAGAACAAATAAAGCAACATTTCACTAGTTGTAAATGGAGCATTGTATTAGGTCAGGGGATAGGTCAGCTTTAGACAAAAAAAAGCATTTCCCAGCCTTTAAGTTGGTGTTCCACATTTTAAATGAAATAAACTCTAAACCAACATCAAATATATTGTAATTAAAATAATTAAAATAGAGAATATATAGAACTTTCAGAAAACATTATTACATGAAAATAGCTAACGTTAGAAATACCCTACTACCACACATTTTCTCATCATTCATGTGTGTATAATTTTCTAAATTCACATCACAAAATTAGTTTTTTATTTTTCATAAACTATATAATATCTAGTATTATGCCAAATTTGAAGATCGTATCTAGTTCCTACACGTTTTTGCACCGAATTTTCTAAATGTTGCATTCTAACAGAAAGCATTAGAAACACTAGGCCACTTTATTAACATCACAGTTTCATCAGAAAACATTAATAAACAACATGTTCATAAGAAGTTTATTAGTGCAAATCGTTTATATGTATTAGTATTACTCTGTATGTATGTTTTCTTCATCTGACATTTTAAAGCACGCTTTTACGGTGCTTCTACTACACTTGTCTCAGTTTCATGTGTCACTGTGTCTAACGTGTGCAAGGTGTACTTTCAGCTTTTCGTGTCTTCAATCAGTAAATATGTTTTGTATTATAATTTTTGAAATCTTGCGTCATCAGGCACCCCTCTGATGGCGAATGAAGCCATCACCTTATCTACCACATCAGTTCTTGTCACAGATTATGGGTGTGTTGTCTTTAACCTTTTCCGTCAACTCTGTTCTAAAGCTTTTATTTCATTATAATATTTACATTGGTCATCCTCCATTTCAAGATCAGCTCTTGTTCTTTTCACTCCACAATTTTTATTCTTTTTGTATCTGCAGAATTTGATTGATAATATCAGCAGCATTATGCACAAAGATATCGCAACTAATGGTCTCACGATGGAAATCACCAATCCATTCCCTAAGTTTCCCAACCAGTTGCTAACATTTAACAATCTCTTACCTATGGTTTTGCAGGCACCATCTGCTTTTAAGTCTTTCAAGTCCTTGTTTAAGTCAGTAAAGTTTTTAATGCAGCCTTCTAAGTCTTTACATCTGCCTGGTATGTAAGTGCAACAATGTTGGACTTTTATTAATCGTCAAACTCCGCCCTCCTTCGGGAGAAGGATATCAAGGGCAAGTCGATTTTGAATTACCATCAATCTTATTGATATCATTTCTTCATTTACAACAGAAACCCCCAGTTGTACTGGTGGCAAGTTTATCAACAATAGTAGACAGCTTTTTAATTTTCTGAGAGTTTAATGCTACTCCTACTGAAGGTATTAGAACTCCAAATATATCAACTACTATTTCACTTGCACCTCTTTTCATTTCACATTTGTATTCACTAATTTGTCTTTAATTCACTTAACATGATACATTTTTGGAAAGACTATTCCCAAATGACAACTTCCATGCCATCATTTTGGCAGGTTATAATAAGCACTCTTCCCACAGATATAATACCCTCCAGGGAAAATAGGATCTACACCTTCTAAATATCTTCCCCAGTTCTCATCCACTTCAAATGTATGTTCACATTCGCTAAGTCCTACAAAAACAGTAATAGTATTTGACTTCTGTCTATATATACAAAGTTTGCCTTTATGTGGCGAATCTAAAACTAATTAAACCATACCCTCAATAATTTTATTTTCTTCTTGCGGTAAGCTCCAAGGAATTAATTTTGGCAATGCATTATTATTATTTGTTACATTATCTTGTCTACTTTCTACTAAATCTATAAAATTCTTTTCTACTCTCACTAATTTACATGTAAGGTTATTTCTAAGTGCATAAGCCATGTCCAGAGATTGAGTTGGTCTGAATATGTAACCCATAGTCTGAATTGTTGAAACTTCAGAATGCAGATTTAAATGTTTAAGCATGGTAAGTTCAGAAAAGATCCGATCTTGATTAGAGTAATAATACTGCAATTGATCAGTACCATAAAATAAGCTGGCTAACACACTGCAAGAAATTCCATATGTTAAAGGTAAGCTATGGTACGTTACGCCTTCAGCAAATGATGAAGGTATTTGCATACAAACGTAGCAATCACCAAGATCCATAGTATTTACATATTTGCTAAGCAAAATCGTATAAACATTTGAGCTAAAATCTGTTCCCAAAGCATTGCTGTGTAAAGAGTTGTTAGTTAAGTCAATAGAATTTGAATCATTTCTCTTAGCAGTTCCGGAAGAAATAATAAATTTAGAATCTTTCACACAAACATAATGTGGCAGGTTTAAGATAAAAATGCCCTCTGCAGCCTCCTCACACACTGATATAGCTGAAAATGCCCATTAAAGCCTCCCCATGCACATTCTTAAGAAAGGGGCTCTATTTGTTCTTGCAAACATATGAAATAACAGGTATTTGGAAATGTATAGTTAGAATTGGTTGTCTTTCGGGGAAATATGAGGCGGCTTGTTCAAAATGGGTGCTGTGTATGCTAGTTTCAAAGATGTTGAAATAATGCTTTCCTTAGACATTTTGTTTAATAACACTAAAATTCATAATAGCCACCACCAAATAGGAGTTTTTTCTCCAACAATTGAGTACGACAAGAGTGTATTGGAATATGGATGTCTTCAAACAAATAGGCTTACACCTTCTTTGCTCTAGTTACAATGAAATATATTTGATTTCTCTTGACAGGAAGAAGTAACAAATGAAATCCATGTTATGAACCAGTTGAACCACTCAAATCTCATCCAGCTGTATGACGCTTTTGAGTCCAAGCACGACATTGTGCTTGTCATGGAATAGTAAGTGTATCTAACTAGCTGCCTTGAAATGCGTTGTTGATTTTCCCACAGACCATTTCATTAAGAAACACTGGCTGTGGTTCCGTGTAAACAGTTACGAACAGTAAATCAACTTATATTTTGTATTCGATATTCTAGCTATGATAATTTTTTGCTTGATATTCTGACATCCATCCATCAGTTAAGACTTGAGTGCAAATTTAGCTTTTCAAAATATGCAGATGATTTTTTTTTTCTGAATTGATTATCCGTATCCCAAGACAAAACGAACTGGCAGCATCTGAGCACAGATGCGACATGATCTCTGTCTATTGCCAAATTGCAAGTCAACCGGCCTGCTTGTGGAAGATTTGTATCTTGTTGATGATTTTCTTCAGATTCTTATAATGAATTGTCGTGTGGTTCACTAGATTCTAAAAGGAGCAGATAGTAGATGCCCTCATTCCTGTTTGAATTTATAACTCTCACTCCTGCTCTGCTGCCGCTCTGAACAGGGCAGACAGTAGTCACCCTGAAAAAAGGTAGTGCCTGTGACATGCTGTAATTAGTGCATTTACTTGGTTTTGTTACACAGTGAGCACTCTGGCTCTTAGAACTGCAATCCTGCTTTGGTTATTGTCAATATGGGTTTTCCATTCTTTATGAACTAAGGACCTGATTTAAATCTCGGCGGAGAGGGAACTCCATTGCAACAGCGACGGAGTTCCCTCCCCACCAAGACTATGGTCTGTTCACCTGATTTAAATGCGGATGGACCATAGTTTGATGACAGCAAAGGCTACTCTGTCTCCTCCATGGGTTATTCTGGGTTCCCCTCTTCCCCAATTTATCCTTGGCTCCATTTCTCACTGCCTCCATATTGCGCTATCATCTCTCGCCCTCCTTCTGCTACTGATGCCAAGAACAGATATTGCTAAGTGTATCTCTCACTACCTTTCACCTGCTGCCCACCGCTATCACCAGTGATGTTGCCAGTGACGGAAGAACTGCTCCACAATTGGCAAAGCCAAAAGAATTGAGTATCAATTTTGGAATTTTTTTATTTTTTGTAAACTTCTAAGATGGCTGACCCGATGAGTGTGGATGCAACCTGGGGGCCATCTTGTAATTTTCTAAAAATAGGTTTGCAAAATAATATTGTTATAGCATTCCTTGAGGGCTGCCACATTGCGTCTAGATGCAAAGGGGCAGACTTCTTAGAATGTTGTTTAGTATAACTTTCACTATACTATTCTAAGATGGCCTTCACATTGCATGTAAATGCAATGTGATGCCATCTTGCAAGGAGTCAAAATAACATGTCTATGATGGCCACCCAAAACTATTGGTTTTGCCAATGCGTGTGGTGCAATTCTGCAAGCATTGGCAAAGCCAATACCTGCAAAGAAACACATGAGTAAAGCAAGACCTATTTGCTTTGCCAATGATTTTTATTTCCTTATATTCCTTATCTCCTTGACTAACTTACACTAATTGAGTTCTAAAACTACAACTGGTCTAGAACATTTTTGCAGACTCCCTAACTATGCAATAATAATTTTAAAAATATGGTTGAAGAAAAGTAAATGAAACTTCATGGTGAAAATGTGTTTGGTGTTAGGATCTGAAACAGTTTTGATATTTTACACTTTACCTGCCATGATCTATCACCCTGTCCCAGCATCCAAGAGTATCAGATGTGCAGTACACATCTCACAGTAGTACTGCATCTATCAGTCCAAAATAAAAAGGGACTTTTTTAACAAAATGTACTTTCTTTCTCTGAACAGTGTGGCTGGTGGAGAACTGTTTGACAGAATCATCGACGAATCATACCAACTAACAGAAATGGATACCATCCTGTTCATAAAACAGATCTGTGAAGGGATCCAATTCATGCATCAAATGTATATTATTCATTTGGACCTAAAGGTATGGTGCACAATGCCATATACATACGCGACAATTTGCAGCAATACGCTGTAATTAATTGTGTGGTACTTGCACGCTGTGGTTCTTCCTCCTTATCTATGTGTGTTTGTATGTCTGCTGAAGATTTGTTCAATGTTCTTGTGCACGTTGTATTACAGTTGAAGTTATGGGTTGAAGTGAGCAATATCTATGTATTAGTCAAGCTGCAAAGGGTTTTTTATGCAACAATTGCAAATGTCTATTGAAAGTTTTGTAACACCCCAAAGTTTTTCACTTTGAGACTTCCACACACAATTCAGGAGTTGTTCAACAATTTATGACTCACATATATTTTAGCACTAGCAAAGGTGTTCTTCATAAAATTTATTTTACAGAAGGCAGACAATATTTTTTCCTGCACAGTGCCTGAATAGGAGGAAATGCTCAGGGAAAGGTGAACTTGCAGAGAAAATATCTGAGAGAAAGTGGATTATTAGTTGAAGTTGATGGTTGTCCTCTTCAAGTAATAATGGCCCTATCCCGTACTAAGTCCAGTTACGTCTCATTAATTTAAACCTGAGCTTAATCTTAGTTAGCTGTAGCACAGGGCAGGCTGAACTTAGAAGAAATATGTAAAGCATTTATCAATACCAAAAGAGTTAAAAAGTAGAAAACACAATACACTAACAACCCCACTCCAATTTATAAAAATAGACAACATTTTAATGAACAAATAGGCCCAAAAATGATATAGGGAACCAGAAGTATGATTTCTCAATGTTTAGCTGTTTCTAGCTCTAAAAAGTGCAAAGCGCCAACCGTGGGTATATGATTGCGCAAGACTGGGTAAAAGCCAAAAGTAAAGGCCAATCATGATGGAGCACGAGTCGTATGCAGGAACGAGTTTCCCTTATGACTTAGTCTTTTTTCTGGAGAAAATCCTCGTCAATTAGATTGTCAGCAGGTCGGGGTGCCAGCTGGATCCTAGGAGGGTCACGTCTACGGTGGCCGGCTGAGCGCAGGACCGTGCTGGGAGCCTCAGCTCAGGCTCTCAACATCTAAGGTGGGAAAGTTCATAGTGTGAGAAGTCTGAAGATCAGGCCCAGGAAGGTGTGATTGTCTTGGTACGGGTGAAGTCCTCCATGGTTGGACTTAGTAAGTTCTCTGGAAGTCAAGTTCCTTTCAGCTGGTTGAACCAGCAAGTTGCATTTGACCAGCAGTTCGACGTGGGCGATTTCGGCTTGGTGGCGATCAGGTGATAGCATCTGGTTGTTTTTGCAGAAAGTTTGAGAAACGTTTCTAAGTGCCCAATCTTCCAATTTTTGAGGGAGAAAGAATACTGTTGGGAATGGCCCTTTCTGCAGGGTCATCCCCAAACCTTTTGCCTTCCTCCTCCCCTTTTTGTTGCATTAGTTTTTGGTGCCTTTAGGACTCTGTGCACTTTACTAAACAGTGCTAAAGTCTCCTTAGAACATGGTAGAATTGCCTTATACCTAATAGGCACATTTAATTTACTTATAAGTCCCTAGTAAAGTACACTACATGTGCCCAGGGTCTGTAAATTAAATGCTACTAGTGGGCCTGCAGCATTGATTGTGCCACCCACTCAAATAGCCCTTTAAACATGTCTCAGGCTTGCCATTGCAGAGCCTGTGTGTGCAGTGTAACCTGTCATTTCGACTTGGTAAAAAAAACATTTTGCAAGGCTCAAACCTTCCTTTTTAATACATATAAGTCACTCTTAAGGAAAGCCCTAGACAGCCCTAAGGGCAGGGTGCAGCATATTTAAAAAGTTGTACATGTACTCTTACATTTTACATGTTCTGTTAGCGGAAAACTCTTAAATTTGTTTTTCACTACTGCAAGGTCTATCTCTCCCATAAGATAACATTGGAGTTGTCTCATTACATTTTATATGTGTAATTTCCAGATGGGACGAGATAACTTGCTCATATTTGGTATCTCTGGATTCCTAATTTAAAATCCATCCTAACTCATGGTAAAGTCAGATTTTAAATTACAATTCTGAAAATGACACTTTTTAGAAAGTTGGCATTTTCTTGCATTAGCCATTTGGTGCCTGCAGCCTGTCTCTGGTCACAAGACTGGGTGTAGTTGGCAAGTGGGCTTTGTGTATTCTTCCTAGACAGTCACACACAATGGGAGCTTAGGTGTGACTGAATGGACTATCACTGGCAGGATGGTAGGGCCAGCCTCACTTACACCTGAATAGTCTATGTCCTGCATACCCCCTGTAGTTAATCTGGAGCCAGGGCAGGGAAGGCAGGGCATCTGTGCACTTCAAATGCATGCCTCTAGAATCTTCTCCCGACTTCATAGGCACAACTGTGTATCAAAGAAGGACCTCAGACACCACCACTTCAGTACCCTTCTGGACCTGTGGATACTCTTCCCGGAAGAAGCAGTGCCAGATTAAACCCTACGGAGGCCCCTAGGCAGTCGAAATTTTGGGGCCTCCCTTGCAAATTATCTCCTAATACCCAATGCACCGGATTTTGTTTTTACAAACTGACAGCTGCCAGAAGATGAGCTTATAAGAGACAAACTGTTATGTGAATCTGATGTCTCTGGTTTATGTACTTTATGTTGTATTTTGATCCGTTGTCGTGGGCCCCTAAAAGGAGTGGGGCCCATAGGCTGGTGCCTACTTTGCCTATTTGGTAATCCGAAACTGGGACGAAGAACTACTGTACTGCTGAAGGACAGTCACTCTGCTGGACTGCACTCTGCTGGACTCCTGCTTTGCTGTGCTCACTTGTTGCCTGATGCCCTCTCGACTGGGTGAGAAGGACTTGTCCTACATCTCTTGAACCCAGAGCCCAGATTGACTCCAAGGGCTGGCTTCCTGATCTGAAGCCTCAAGGACATAACATGCTTGCAACAACCTTGCATCCGCACCTGGACTCTGCCATCTGTGAGTCTACCCTACCAAGTGATGCCACCCCAGTCCTGGACCCTTGGAATTGGGCTTAAGGTGCCAGTGGAACCAATGCATCTTCTCTGCTAAGCGGTGCATCCCCGAGCAGAACCAGCGCATTGCCTTCGGGTGAGCGGCACGTCCCTGAGCAGAACCGACTCATCGCTACTGCAGCGTGGGTTGAACCCATCACAAAGATTCGCATCGCCCCCGCAGTCCTCAGAACCGACGCACGCCCCGACGGCACGGTGCAGCAACAGCCCAGGTTGTTGCATCTCTCATCGATGGGATCCTCGACGACGACACAACAGGACTTCGCACCGCAGCCTTGCTTCATCTCGGATCAGATGCAATGCTTCGGCTGCGCTGGCGCCTCTTCAACACGGATCCACGCAACGCTCCGCATCCAGGATTTAAAGTAGATTGTTCCGCGGACCTAAATGGGTCCCTGTAGCTCGCCCATGCTGCATCGTGGTCGGCCTGAACTTGTGACATTGTCCCGGTGCGGCGCAACCAGATATCCTCAAATGGCGCTCTGTGCTTTTTGGCACTATTTTCACTATAAACTTTCAAATTCAATATTTCCAGTTCTAATATTTAGATTTTTGTTGTTTTGGTCTTGTTTTATTCAATAAGTCAATCTCTATTTTTCTAACCTGGTGTGGGATTCTTTTTGTGTGGTGTTTTCACTGTTTTACTGTTTGAAGTGCTGCACAAATACTTTACACATTGCTTCTAAGTTAAGCCTGACTACTCTGTGACAAGCTACCTGGGGGTTTAGCATAGGTTAATTTGAGGTTTGCTTGTGCCTTACCCTGACTAGGATTGTGGTTGCTGCTTGACCAGGGCTCACCCCCCAGTCAATGTGTATTCCAGTTTCCTACAAATACAATCTAACATCAGCCAAGGGTCCAGGACCTTTTGGGCACCACTTGGGGGGGGGGGGGTTATTCTCCCCTGATCCATCGGTTGGGTCCAGGCCAAATCCAGTAAGAAGTGGTCAGCTGGGCTCAGCAGAGTATTGGGCTTTTTGCAGCTTTTGTCTTTCTAGAGTTTAACAGGAGGCTAGCCAGCTAGCCCTCGTAGTCCAATCTTCAGCCCTAGGTACAAGTGGGGAACAGGTCCAGCCTTTAGGATTCTCTCCACAGGTTCAATAGTAGGTGCAGTCCTTTATCTGTCTTCCTTAGATCCAGTGCTGTTCTAAAGAAGGTACGCAGGGGTGCCATTTTGTATGCCTGGCACTAGCTTATGAGTGGGGGAAACTCCCTGGCCAATGGGAAAAAGGTTCCAGGGGCACTTCTACACACTTTTAATTCATTTCTTGTAGGTTTTGACCTGAATAATCCAACAGTGCCCTGTTCTGCCATAATCACTTGGCAGAACGTTTCTTTCCCTGGTCAGAGCTCTGGGTACTCCCCTGATGTGTGTCTAGGGAAATAAGGAACTCTATCTGCAAACCAATTCTGGAGCAGGTTTTCCTCCCCCTGGGAGGGGTGCCACTCTGACTACTAGGGCAATGACAGGGGCAGGCCCAGTTGTGAGTTACATCTGCCTGAGACAGGGGATTTCCCTTTGAAGCTTGTGCAGTTGATCGGCACATCCACCAAGCCATTCTGTCAGGAGGACGTCAGTAGTCCACCAAGCCTGTGCCCTCTTGTTCCCTTTCCTGGGAACCACTCACACCGCCTTACAGAAGGACAGCAGAATGCCAGATGACAGTTGGAAATTAACTCCGAAATGGCTTTAAGCAGGAAAGTGCCAAATTTCTATAAGTGGCCTTTGAATTCATTTACATTGCTACACAAATTTTTAGAATTTGTTATGCATAGAAAAGAATAGCACTCTTCCAAGAGGGCCTAAGCAAATATATCCCTCTGTACATCAACTCTAGGACTGGTCGAGCAACGTATTGTTAATGCACTTGTATATTAATGCACTTTTATAAGTCAAGTTATGCACTTTCCCACGCTAAGTTGTATTTATGTTTATGAATCTTGTATAAGATGAGAGGTGCAATTCTTTTCTATGCATAACATATTCTAAAAATGTGTGTAGCAATGTAAATTAATAAAAAGGCCATGTCTATTGATTAACGTGACCTTCCAAAGTAAAGTGAATTCAAATCAAGCAGCCGCCTACTGTTTTGTTGTTTAGAGTGTTAATAGAGGCCCATGGTGGTTGTTGTCAAGGGCCCAACCCCCAGTCTTTAAAATTTCTAAAAGTGGTATTTTCAAAATAGAAATTTAAAGTCTGACTTGACCATCAGTTTGAAATTTAAATCACTATTAATTTTTGTCCTGGAATTATGGTTCTAGCTATTTCCAAACTGAAGCTATGCATTATAGGGTGTTATTGTGTAACCCATTCTTTTCTATGGGAGAGCCAGCCTTACCACTGTGAAAATTGACTTTGCAGTATTTTCACTGCTTAGACATGTAAAACTTAAGTACACAGGTCCTACGTTTTAAATATCATGCAACCTGCCCTAAGGGAGTTTAAGGCCTACCTTAGAGGCAATTCATAAATATAAAAAAAAAAGGTTTAGGCCTATGAAAATGTTTGACAGGTCAAATTTGCAGTTTTGTAACAGGGCCAGGCTTGAAGACATGCTTTGCCTTGTCATTTTAGTGGTGCCACAATAGATGCTGCAGTCCACTAGTGACATTTAACTTACAGGCCTTGATTACACTGGGTACCATATACTAGCTACTTATAGGTAAGTTGAATGCACCAATTAGGTTGTTAACCAATTTGACAAGTTTTCAGGGGTTAGAGGGCATACACTGGGGCCTGCCTGGTTAGCAGGGTCCCAGTGTGCAAAGTCCAAAAATCAACTGCATCAGTCCAAAACAAATGGGGTTGTTCGTGCAAAAAGAAGCATTGTCTTACAATCTCTCAAACATTTTTGTTTTTGCTTTTAAAAAACTCTGTAAAATGTAACTTGCAGAAAACATTATCCATACATTTTCGTTCTTGGGTTGATTAAGAGTTAATATCATTCCTCTCCATGGAGAAAATCAACTCACAATGAGGAAACAATGTCTGCTTCTGTGAAATTTCACGACCTAGAAGAAAGGCAAAAATATGGAACTTTGCTGGCAAAAAAATGTTGCCTACTTCGAGTAACATCACAGCTTTTTGTGTGCTCATGTTTAAATAAGTAATAAAATAATGTCAAAGCTCCATCCAGCATCTGACCCCTATCATTACAATGTGCAGGCCAGTACTTTTTTCTATATTGTTATTGTAAGACTGTCTTGGATCAGTGTCCAGAATAACAATGTGCTCGGTGAAAAATACTTTGTAGTGTTTCTACCACCATATTTACAAAGTAATGCCATGTGATGAACATGCTTTGCTACCGATGGAGGTCCTTATGATTAAAACCCGATTCGTGAACATCTGACACTTGCGGAAAATCTATCTGATTTAAATCCTGAGTGGTCTAGATGATATCATCTTATAGAAGGTCAGTGCAGTCGAGGGGGTGCATGGACAAAGAAAAGGTCAGATGTACTTCAAACCTTGGAGCATCATAGGGTATGTGATGATGTTATTACTGTTTGCCACAGTTTGTGGTGTATGCACTTGGAGAGCACCAATGTTGATTTGGCCGAATAGTGAGCTGGGTCCATTAGAGTTACTTTATGATTTTAAGTGTGGCCTATGAGTCGTACCAGACTATTGTTTGTTTTAAAACATGTATATGTAACATGCATACATATATGAGGTTTTGGTCAGTGGTTTTCATTCACTGGTCTATTAAACTGTGTTTCTCACATTGCTTCCCCTCACAACAGCTTACAGCATGGGGCAGTGGATGAGCCCACTTCACCCATTGTCTCTCCTCTCTTAAAATGACATTTTGCTTATGCTCAATGTACGTGTCTGCCAGGAAAATAGTCCAACTCACTGCCATAGTTTGTGCTACAGTGTTTAATTTTGTTTTTAATTATCTGTAAATATGTGTCTTGTTCCCTTTTGTGAGGACATGGTAACTCCACAGCCACTGCTTCCGGGCCCTTGCTGCTTCTTCTAGCACGCCACGTCCAGAGCAGGCACAGCTAACTGTTTCCATTTTGAAATAGATTTTGTCATTAATTCTAAGAAATAGTAAAGAATTTCAAACAACATTCTAATATGCAGACCATGTATGCGTGCACATGCAGGGGCAGCAATTCTATAACGATTTTGGATATACTTAATCGCAAAACTATTCCAAGATGGCTGTGCATGCACACACACAGCGTGTGTCTTGGAATGGTTTTGTGATTCAGTATATCAAAAACTATTCCAAGATGGCTTCCCAGGCAGTCAACTTGGAAAATGTTTTAACATGATGGACACATTACTGCTAAATGTGTCAGCCTTCTTGAAACAGTGCGACAAACAAACATTGGCAAAGCCGGTACCTCTGTGGCTGGATATTAATGGCCAAAACTATTGGTTTTGCCAATGCTTGTCAGTAGGCATTTATCATCTGTGCACTCAGGATCTGGAACAACATCCCCGTATCCATCAGGACCACCCCAGTACTGCCTCAATTTAAGAAAGAGTTGAAGACTTACCTTTTTAAAGAACACTAAGTCACAATCACAACTTGACCAGGGAAACAAAAACAGCCCTGCTCCCTTCGTCTCCTTGTGCAATCTCTCTTTTTTCCATCCATTCATTCACTATCTTTCTCCCCTCTCTCTCTTCTTCCTCTCTGATTGCTTTCCCAATATCTTCCCCCTCCCTCCCTTGCTTTCTCTTTATCGTCCCCCTCCCTCCCTACCTTTCTTTCTCCCTCTTTTGAAACCTCCCCATGCCATTTGTAAATAACTTCAGGTTGCTGGGGAAATTGACAGTGGCACTAGGAGTGGGCTTGGGCTTTTGAAACCTGCCCATGGCCCACTGGGAAAATACCCGGTAGAATAAAAGGTGTGCCCAGACCTGTTCACAATGCATTAACCTTCCACAACCTAGCTTCCTCCTCTATTGCTCATTTACTTAATGCTTCTATCTGACCAGATACAGTGCTGTGCTGCCTTTTGGCTATGTTTGTACTATACAAATATTGTATACATGAATATATACATACTTGTTGACACTATCTAGCTCAGTCACTGATAACCATTCCATGACATTAGTTGGATAGAAATCATGTCAAGGTATCGGGTGTGCATTACTGGGATTTTGTAATCTCAGAAAGGAAAACCTTTTTAAACTTATAATTTTTTCTCTGACATTCAAAAACCTCAATGAATCCATAGGTTTGGGAAAATTGCTCTTTATATAGGTCTATATCTGTACATAGACGGCAATATATTCCTAAACATGAAATAACTCTGAGTTTATGTGATTACTTATTGCTGGGGTGATCCCTGTTATCTTGAGACCATCCACTTTATTTTGGGTAACTCACTCAATTGCTTTATGAGGTAAGCCAGTTGATTGCTTATAGAAGTGTTTTTAAATTGTTTCTTGAACAATCAACCAACAGATTATATATCCCTTTAAAAAATTGTTGACCTCTGTACTTTGCCTCAGAATATGCATATATATATTGCATTGATGTTGCGAATAACAAAACATTCTCTTCAGAAATTGGAATATTAATTTGGGAGGGGTAGCCCCTAACAACTTAATAAACACAATCTTGCTAGGACAAAACACATTTCAGAGAGAGTGTCTACTCAAACCAATGTAGCTATTGCACAAGCACAAGGTAAACCCCAGAGAAACCCCAAAGAAGCACATTATAAGTTCAGGTAACACCAACAATTTTAAAGTCAAGAACAAAATTCTATGAAATTGCCGAACCAATTTAGAACAATAGAGAAAAGATTAAGGGATAAAGACACCAATATCATTAAAATAGTAAATGATGAGCCGGAGATGCACATTTTAGAAACAATAAAGCTACACTGGAAAACAACTGTTTGTGCTTTACTGAGACCTAGGTGCGATATTAGGTTGACCGCAATGGAGTGGAGATTGGATACTCAATGCAGGTCATCCGAGACAAAAATTTTATCTTTGGACTTGGTTTCTGAAATGGAAGTCAGAATCTTCCAACGGGACCAGTTCCATGGCTGTGGTTGTTGAGGATCCCTTGAAGTTGGATATGTCATTGTCAAGCTTGTGCTGAAGTCTCTTGGTTTTGACCCCAAAAGTTCCAAGCAAGACAAAGCCAGATATTGCGGCTGCCGAGAGTGCTTTGTCAGTGGGCTAGCTCTGTTGCCTCGCCCCAATCCAAAGTGTTGCCTTTAGACCTAGGGCCCGATTTAGAATTTGGCAGACAGGGTATAGTGACGGAGTACTCTGTCTGCCAAACTTTAAGTCCTCCCACCCTATTGTAAGTCAGTTGGACCGTCAGGTTGCCAACATTGTATCCATCAATGCAAAACTTACTCTGAAGGCCTAATGAAGTGCTGTTTATCGGAGAAAGGGCATCACACTGCCGTCATATGTAAGGCAGATGGTTCAATGTCCTTTTTACATCCCAGACAGAAAAATTTAAATAATGAATCCTGCACCCAGGGAAAAAAACTCTTGGAGTGTGGGAGCCATTAGTTATTTGTTTTTCAAAAACAGACTCCCACTTTGGGAGTTTGTTTTTGAAAAAACAATAGTTTTCTGGACGGCCATCAAAACTGGCAACGGCCATTCATTAAACTTTTCTTATAATCAGAGGAATTGCTGTGATGGTGATTCCTTTCAAGGTACAAAGATTATCGGTGGGCCTGTGGTAATCTCTAAATATGGCAGTCCTTTCTTGGAAGAGTGGCAGACATAATAAAGCGCAGTGCTTTAGATCAGGCTCTTCCTCATTTCTAAAGGGCTGAACATCCTCCAGTAGGACAAGGCTAAATGCAGTAGCTCGGCCAGGCTCCACATGACTGGATACTTTTTTTTTTTTTTTAACTGTACACTTGAGTCTGGGATGTAAGTTTTAAAAGAAACAGATCTTCTGTTTTCTGACACTGAACACAGATCACATTTAGGGGCTCATTACAATAGCGGTCGTTGGTGGCAGTCTGACCGCCGACAGCCTCTTGGTCCACCCGCCACATTACAATGCTACATACAATCTAGAGTACCATTTTGAACTAGTGCAGGCCTCGTAAAGAAACTCTAATCAATGAAGTTGGAGACAACTCAGATGTATTAACAATTGCTAAAAAGAAGGAAACTAAGCCAGATATGTTGGGATTCACAAGGGGAGGTTATCCAGATGCACACCTAATGTCAAGAGTCAAAGGAGGCGAAATGTATGATTGCCTGCCATCTTGCCACATTATGGGGCCGATTCCGATCTCGGCCGGTAGGGCTCCGAATAGGATTCGGCTTTACCGGATCCGATTCGGAGCCCTTTTCCCGACCGAATCGTACGCGGGTCCGGCCGAGCGAGTACGATGCGAAATCGCCGACCGACTCGTCCGGGCGACCCGACCGCTCCGACCGACTTCGTACCCGGATCGTACCGCTCCGACCGACTCGCTCCGACCCGATTCGCACCGCGCAATGGAGACGTTTTCCGGCCGGGTAAGTACGATGCGCACCTCGACCGCTCCGACCGACTCGCGCCGTCCGACTCAAACTTCGCTGTCGGAGCCGTACTTTGGGGGTCCGTGTCGGACCCCCTGTACGCGTACCCGTGCGGCGCACACAGGGGGACCCATGGGTCCCCCTACCTGTGCGTGTACGCCGCGAGCGCTTCGCGGCGTACTCGCTGTAGGGGCGCCCTTGTCCGCCTCGCACCCATTGAGGCAATGGGAGCCCGCGTACGCGTTGTGCGACCGGCTCCCATTGAGTTCAATGGGAGTCCGATCCGACTCGTGTCCGGTGGCATACGAATGCATCGGACTCGTTCGGTCGGACTGCACGGGTCCGATTCGGTCGGAAATCTCTCCGGGTCCGGCTCGGTCGGAGAGATTTCCGGCCCGAATCGGAATCGACCCCATAGTGTATTATTATAGCAAAGGTGTTGATTTGTCATGTGACATGTCTCAAGCGGTTACCAATTTTGCTACGTGTAATTTTGGTTGTCATATGGAACAAGTGCATTTCTTGTAGAAACACTATAATTAATTCGCTTTTGAGACCCTTCAAATGTTATGTTAATTGCAAAAAGAAGGAGTTTAACACAGAAGTGTTTGATTTACAAGGGAAGGTTATACAGATATTTTCACCTAGTCGAGATAAGCAGGCGAAACATGTGATTACCCACTATCTTGGCCCACAATATGTGTCACTGTAACAAAGGTGGTGTAGTATCGGCAATTTCTTGATCCCCAGTCTTCACTGAGCATTGTTAGAACAAACATAGGGTCATATTTACAAGTCCCTATCGCCACCACAACGTCACTTTTCTTGACGTGGTGGTGATAGGGGCTTCGCCTTATTCACAAGGCGGTGTTAAGCCACTTAACGTGGCTTAACACCGCCTTGTGAATAAGGCACCCTTTCACGCTATACTTAGCATGAAAGGCGCGGGCAATGGGTGCTGAGGTGGGCGTTCCACCACAGCACCCATTGATTTTGATGCTGCCCCATATTTACAAGGGTGGCGTAAATATGGGGCAGCGCTAAAATTAAGATTAGGGAAAACCTGGCCAGGTTATGGCGCAGCGAGGAGAAATGTTTAATTTCTCCTCGTTTTTGCTGTTTACATCTGTGCAGCACACATATAAATTGCAAAATGCCATTGATAGTATATTTGCAGGAAGGTGTCTCTTTCTGCACATAAACAGTCATTAAAAAAATGACGTTTTGCAACTTCTATGTGTGCTGCATTAAGCAGCACACACAGAAGTTTCAAAACGCCATTTCAGATTGTTTATGTGCAGGAAGGGACACCTTCTTGCACATAAACAACCATTCCCCTCAACGCTGGCACCGGTGCAAGGGTGCCTGCATTGGTGCTAAACAGCTAAATTAGTGCCAGTGCAGGGGGAAACGCAAGGCTGCACCGTATTCTGACACTTCCTTGTAAATATGCCACATATGACTAACCCCATTTATAAGTCAGGCTCATCTTAGTGTAGTCTCATTCGAACCATACAACACTAGACAAAGGCTTGACAGATGGTCATAAAGATGTACTCCCAGGCCTAACATTGACAGTGAATAGTGGTGTCTCAGTGTACAGAGTTATAATAGCATCAAAAATAGGGTACAGAAAAAGGCAAATCTGGGGTGACCAAAGAGGAAAGGCGAATTTACCACAGTATGTATATACATCAAATCGCAGGAAGCGGACCATAGGACACTCTTTGAAATATTTCATTCTGTGCCAAGAAACACAGCACCTACAAACATAAAGTAACACACAAGGAATGGGTAGCACATGACTAGGCCCAGGCAAAATGTATATTATGCTGGAGTAATTCGCGTAATTGTGGGAATTTTGTGTTATGCCTGTTAAGTAGTTTTCCCTAAATTATGCCATTACGCCACATTGTGTAATTATGCCTCCGTTGATGGCAAAATTATAAAACAGGAGTGCAGGATCAACGCAAACAACCAGAAGATAAGTAGCTTTTGTTCGCAGCAATTATGTTGTTTGCTGTAAAATATACAGCTAAATGACGCATTTGCACTTTGCGTAATTCAATGTAATTAGCATACTTTTCCTGAAACTTTGTGTAGTTATGTGAAAGCAAATTACATGAATTTTGCGTGCCTGTATGCGTGCCCAAGACTGGCCACACCTAACCCCTATATTTACCACCGTTTTCAACACACTGGCAGAGCCTGAAGTTAAAAGCTAGAGGGCCAGCCTTTCCCACACATCACTTCAATGGGTTACATCACAAGACTTTTCCAGTTCAGATTCAGTTAACAACCAGGGTCAGAGACAAGGAATGTCTCAAATGGCAACCTCACCTTTCACACGAATAATGCCCAGTGACACCTTATGCCAGGTGGTGCGAGGTGTGTGTCTAAAAAACACTGCAAGAGCTCCTCTAACATTTTAACTCTTGTCATGTATGTAACATTGATCAAAGATCTTTGGAGAAAGACAGGTAGAGATGTCGCAGGGTTCCATGTATGCTTTGACGTGGATTCAACTTCCAATTTCTTCCTATTTTCGATTTCTGTCCCATAATGTCAGATCGGCATACAACCACTGATATCCATAGCATGTGATGAGCAAAAATATAAGATAGAAGGTGAAGCTGCTGAATTTTATGTCCTCAAACTTGAGTGAGGTGCTTTCAAGAGGATGATATTAGTGATTGAAGTTGTAATATCATCGTTTCTCAGCTATGATAGCAACATCACTTTGAGGTCATCATTTTTCTTGTATTCCAACAAGATTTCCATATGAAGAAAATATAAGATGCTTGCTGGTTCCTCACTCTTTCTCTTCTAAATCCATATTCTCAAACCCTTTTGAGAGGGATCAAAGGTACCCATAACAGTAAACCATAAACCCCCTAAAATGTACCTGTGACAAAAGCATCCCTATCGATGGGGGAGCTCCATGAATCATATTAATTCATTCTCCACTGTCAGAGCCATAGTGATGTGGAAGTCTTAACTATTATTTGAATACTCAAGAAAAACAGATTAACATGGGTTTAGACTACAGCAACAGAAAAGGCCCCTTCATCATTTAAAAAGTATGACAAACAAAATATTGTAAACACATTTTTTTCTTACAGTAATATTGTGTCCTTAGTATTTCTAACAGAAATATCGCCAAAGTGAAGTTGATGAAAGAACATCAACAGCCAATGGGTCAATGTTTTTGTAAGCGATATTTAGTCCTTATATTGTGATACTTATTTCTGTCAGATTACAATTTTGTTAACATACAGCTAGATGCACAAGATATTTTTAGAATTACAAATGCTCTGATTCGCAGTTTGTGGCTGCAGAAATGCGTTTTTAAAAGCTCTAATCCCATTTTACATATTAGGAATAAGTAAACTTTTACCGACACCTACAATGGGATTGCGACCCCTTACCTAGTCGGTATTTGGAAAGGGTGTGTTCTAGGCATCCCTTCGAAATACCAATTCGGTGTGCAGTGTATCAGTGTTTTGCAACTGAAATTCGGTCGCAAAACAATCAAAGGTTACAGACTCCCAATTTAGAGTGGTAACAGTTTGCAAAAGTGAAGGGCTCCCCTTGGGTCTCTTCCCCTTTGTGAACGTTAAGAAAAAAGTTTGTTGTGGGTAGGCACTTGTCCATGGGAGGCACTTGTCCAGGGAACCACTGCCAACTCTCAAACTTAAACAAGTATTTGCAATGCAATAGGTCTCGCATTTATGAGAGTTTGATCTATTGGCATTGTAAATGAGAATGCCTTTTATTTGTGTGTTGTTTTTAAAACAGATAAATAAAAGGCATTGTCATTTACAATGCCAATAGCTTAAACTCTCGCAAATGCGAGACCAATTGCATTGCAAATGCGGGCTATACATTTTTTAAAAAGCATTAGGAGAGAGCGTGTCCTACCTACAACTGGAGGCAGGACAAAGCTATTTGAGAAAATAGTGCTCGGAGGCTGTAATTAAAGCCTACAGAGCATCAACACATGTAACAGGGGGTGTCGCCATTTGGAGTTTACAAAATGAGACAAGGCGATACTAAGGAGGGACTACTAAGCCTTTTGACCAATGAACAGCCACAGTTTACAGTGGAAAATGACACAGGGCAATGAAAAATGTGAGCGGAAAGTCGGCGGAGCTTCAAGTCCCTACCTCAATACAGCATGCCTCGCAGTGCAGCGTATGCGCTGCCAGGCTCGACCTAAAAAGAAAGTAAACGTTTTATATTAAATACAGTACTGATCCATAGCGACAGGTAAGTAGTACACCTGGCCCAATATTCAGACATACAACTGGTTTAAAGATACACTTACGAAGGTAGTTTGATATATTTTCAGGACAGATGGAGATTGTCATCTTATTACTGGATTTTAAATTAGCAAAACGTTATTCTTGCTGTAACTTCAGAATAACATTGCTCTTTCCCTCCTGATGAGTTATTTATCAGAAATCCTGTGTAATATCAAACTAGGAAGCCCTGAGCAGAGGAAGCTTTAGATCCCCTCAGATAAAGCTGAAAGTATATTCTAGAATTGTTCTTTCCCTTCTGGTGAGTTCCTTATCTGAACTCCTGTGTAATATCAAACTGGGAAGCTATTAGGAAAGGATGCTTTAAATACTCTCAGATAAAGCTGAACGGATATTTCTAGAGATGGGCAAAACTTAAGTCCTGCAAATTAGGCAAAAATTCCGTCATTCGTGTCACATGAAGTTCATGGAATGCCCTTAAATTTCAAATTACTGAATTTTGTGTCATTTTGGCCCACAGAGACTGTTTCACACAGAAAAGGTATTACAAAGAGACATTTTCCTCTTGCCTGTATCTTACTTGATTATGAATTTAAAATTTATAGAATTGAATGAATGAATTTAAAATTTATAGAGCGCCTGGTTACTCCGATGGAGTGTCCACGCACTAAGCAGTAGCCAACATATCAGGGTCAGAAATAATCAGAAGTAGGTAGGTCCAATGCTCCTTCTAACTCTGTCTAAAGAGCCAGGTCTTCAGGTTTTTACAGAAACTTGCCTCAGAAGGTTCAAGTCTTAGGTTGAGTGGCATTGAGTTCCATAGCTTGGCTGCACGGAGACCAAAGGAGCAACCCCCCAGGCATGCACGATGCACTCTGGGAATCACTGCCAGAGCCGCTTCCCCAGATCTAAGTACTCTGGAGGGGGTGTAAGCATTGATCAAGGGGAAAAGATAGCTAGGACCCCTCCGATTCATTATCCTGTGTGTAAAACACAGAGCTTTAAATGAGATTCTGTGTTTAACAGGAAGCCAGTGAAGATCAGTCAGACCGGAGCTAATGGTGGTCCATTTCAGAATTCTCAATAGCATCCGGGCTGCTGCATTTTGTACTCTTTGAAGCATTGCCAGTCTGTCCATAGAAATCCCCATATAGAGCACATTGCAGTAGTCAAGCCGGGACACCAACAAGGCCTGTGGTACTGTTTTTTTGTGCAGAGTCCGGTATTAGCCTCAGAAACTTCCTTAACAGCCTCAGCACTCCAAAACAGGTGCCCACTGTTGCCCTGATCTGACTTTCAAATGATAGCTGAGCGTCAAAAAGGATGCCTAGATTTTTCACTTTAAGTTTGGGAATAGGGGTGGAGCCCAGGTCAGCAGGCCACCACTCTGAGGACCAGATTGAGGGTTGTTTCCCAACCACCAGCACCTCTGTTTTATCTGCATTTAACTTCAGGCAGCTAGCCTGCATCCAGGCTGCTAGGTCAGCGAGACATGATTTAAAATTTGCTGCAGCCCTGTCATCATCATTAGCTAGTGTGATAACTAGTTGAGTGTCATCAGCATATGACACCATTCTCACTCCATGGCCCTCGATAACGTCAGCCAATGGGCGAAGGTATAAGTTAAAAAGAGTAGGGCTCAGTGCCGATCCCTGGGGCACTCCCCGCTGTAAGGGGATAATATCAGAGGTATATGGCTTCTGAGTTACCTGGAAAGAGCGCTTATGGAGAAAATCTACAATCCAGTCAAAAGCTCTACCCTTTATGCCTTGTGTCCACAATCGTTCCAGTAGCACAGTGTGCGAGACTGTATCGAACGCTGCGCTAAGATCCAGCATGATGAGAGCCCCAGTGTTCTCTTTGTCGGCCACCCTGCGTAGTGTCTCTGAGGCCAGAAGCAAGGCAGATTCCGTACTATACTGTGGCCTGAAACCCGATTGAGTCTCATGAAGAAGATAGTTCTCTGTAATGAACTCCGTTAGTTGAGAATTTACATGCTTGTCAGCCAGTTTTGCCAGGAAAGGAAGCAGGGAGATTGGGCGAAAATTCTCTGGTTTAGAAGAGTCAAGAGATGGTTTCTTGAGGAGAGGAATCACCATTGCATGTTTCCACTCAGCCGGAAGTAGGCCGGCTTCAAACGACAGATTAAGCCCGGAACATAACCTGGGAGCAAGTACAGTTAGCCCCATTTTTAAAATGGATGGAGGCACAGGGTCTAGCGGAGAGCCAGATTTGATCTTTGCTGCTAGGGAGCATAGATTTTCCACTGAGATGCTCTCAATCTTGAAAGAGCCATCTGGGACGGGATCGGAATTCCTAATTGAAGAAAGGGGCCTTTGATTCTTAATGGTTTCATTTTTTTATTTTTTTATTTAAAAAGTTTTATATAGCGCAACATGATCCCGAGGGATATCAGAGCACTTAACAATTACGGGAGGGAGGATGATCAGGGATGTACAGGCGTCAAATACATATCAAACGAAACAGTTACAAAGGGTGCATCAAAACATCACAATAGCAAAGAATAGCGGATCTGGGAGGGGAAGAAAAGATTAATTAAGGAAATATAGCAAATCAGTACCAGACGTGAAGGTGTAAGTCCAGTATCTTACAGCAGATGATCGAAACCCAAATTAAGGTAAGAACTTGATGATAAGGAATCTTTTTACTTCCAGTTTGAAAGCAACCGTGGAGGTGAGTCTGCGAATTTCAGGAGGGAGATGCATATAGCGATGAGATTTTATCAGAAAAGAAGTGGGCAGTCTCATTACAACTGCTCATACTAGGAGCCCTGACCGCTAATACCGTGTCCGGGGATGTAGGAGATTTAACAATTCTGAAGATATCTCGAGGAGCATTCTTAGCCTTGTCAATCTTTTGTGTGTAAAATACAGTCCGAGCCACCCTAATCTTCCTATGGTATTCCTTTAGCGCAAGCAAGTAAGTCTCTTTGTCTAGGGAACAGTAGTTCTTTCGCCAGTTTCTTTCTAGACGCTTGCATAACTTTTTAGTATGTAAGAGGTCCTTCGTAAACCATCCTGCTGAGGGTCTGGAACGAGAGAAATTTTGCGTTTTTCGAGGCGCTATCAGGTCTAATGCTTCCTCAAACCATGCCGAGACTTGCAGGTTAGCAGCCTGTGGGCAGTTTTCTAGGCATGGAGGACGGCTACTCAGGGCAGATAGGAGAGCCTCCTGACTAATCATAGTCCAATTCCGAATTTTGATAGATGGGGCCTGTAATGGTTTCGGTGGGGATGGTTAACCCGAATCTGAAAGGGTGAATACCCCACATGAAAAAGTCATGCGATTTCTGTCTTAAAATGTAAGTTCACTTCATTTTGAAAGATTTTCAAGAAATGTTGTGAAATTTTATGAAAAATGATACAATGTCTCACATGCTAGTTTACTTCATGTGAAGTCTGTTTCAATCATTTCTGTTCTTTAGCAAATAGTAAGTATTGACATAATGTCTTGAAACTCTGGCTCCTCTTTGTTTTTACCAGTGCAAACATTTCAGGTATACATGAGTAAAACATACGATTTGTGTCAGTAGCATTCTCAAGTGTTTGTGATTCAGATATATTCCTGGCATAGACTGTCTTCCTACTCTGCATTGTGAAAGTTTCTGCATTATGTTAATTCTGCATGCGTAGGATAAGTAAATCAGAGGAATACAAAAAACTATGTTAAATTAATTTTTTATGGAAAACATGTTTCCAAGAAATGTATTTTCTTTTTGCATACCTTCCAGTGGAAATTTTTCACCTTGTATTTTTAGAAGTGCACATAGGTGGATGCCATGCTTTGCAAGTATTTGTGAACACCCACACGTTTATGACACTTCGGGCGCCCACCTCATTTGCACTAAAATTCTGTTACCGTTCCTCTGACACTCAAGTGGCAATGCCTACAACTGGATGTTGCTTACAAATTACATAAACTGTTTCTAGTGGTCTTAAGTTCTGGATTCTTAGGTGAGATCTCAGTCTCATCCCTGTCTTGCTGCCTATATACATACCTCAGGATGTGCCAGTCTATCCATCTACCTGTCTTTCCATTTATCGGTCTATTCATTATCAGAGAATATTAGTTATTCAGTGTGTGAGGTATTTCATTCTCTCTCTTTCTCTTCACAGCCCGAAAATATCCTATGTGTGAATCGAGCAACGAATCAGATAAAAATCATCGATTTTGGCTTGGCTCGAAGGTAGGTTTTTTTAGGGCTCTACATGTTAACCACTGTATTGACGGTTTTTATTAGTGTTTGTCTTTCCTTTTGTCAGTTGTATCTTGTAAGATCATAACTCCTTCCTTAGAATGTGGCAACAGAGTTTGACATGTTTTATTCTAGTACAGACCTATTAAGGGGTGTGCAGAGTTTATTACTCAAGGGAAGTCTGGCGTAGATCCCACATATTGGCCTACAAGTAGTTCTGTGAGGTTTTTTTTTGCTTTTACTACAATTATGCCCTAGTGTAGATTTTAAGCAAACTGTCAATATTTCCTCAATAATGGAAGCGGGAGCTGGCGCTGAAAATGGCCGTTGCAATGTATGTTAACTATAAAAACGTTTTCCTTGTGACATTTTAACTGCATGGATGTGGGATTTTTAAAAGGGGTGCAGTTGTTTCAATTTTAACATGAGACCCACAGGCAGAACACTGAGACCAGTGGGTAATAATTGTACCATTTGTGAGAACGATGGGAATTTCACAAGCGGAAGACATCTCAGTAAGGTTGATAACAATCATACATAACTAGTGGTGTTCAATTAATCCCTTTTTTGGAAATTGAATATTAATATAAAAAATTGATAGACCAGGTGTATTCCTCCAACAGTTCCCTAAAAATAACATTTGAGCTCATTACAGTTCTCTCGATAATCCTGATTTCGATGGGTCAAAATGGGATTTCATAAATTGAAGGGAAGCAGCATTCATGTTTTTCCACCATGGACATTTGGCCAGGAAAAACTTGGCGAAATGTAAGCAGAGAAAAGTTGCAAAATGAGGGAAAAACATTTGAGAATTGGAGAATAGATACTGATACCTGTGGTTATTCCGCATTTCCAAGGTGAAAACTCGTAATGTTGTGGCAATTGCACCTGGTAATTACCACTGCCAGCAATATTGGAAACTCCAGACGTGTTATCACCACATCCAGGGTCTTGCATAACTCATGAGGGGGTTTATGTCCTGTCCAGTGGTCTTTGGCTTATGATAGGTGTATGAACAGCTTACCAAGCAGCGTGTGGTTCAGCGCCTCATTAATTCCACAGCGTCATGTAAACAAGTAAATGATAAGATTTTCGATCAATAGGGGTGGGTTTAGTCCCTTCACTTGACCAGTCTTCCATGATGCTGGTTTCCAAAAGTACCATATTTTTCTTTAGCCTATCAACACGGCTGGATGTATCCATACTTTGCACTATCATGTGAAGTTCTGCTTGGTTAAGTGGAACAATTTCAGCAGTAAGCACTATAGATACCCTGCAACTAGGAATTCCCTCTCTTCCACATTTTGCCTTAGAACCTCAGTGTCTTAGAACCTTAGTGTCTCATAACAGGAAAAAGAGGGAAATGTGAATTTGAAATTGTAAATGGATTTACACATTACACAAGGGGGTTGTGGGCATTTTAGGCAGGGCCACCAGGAAAAGTGTGGCCGGGGGGCAGTTGTATCAGATTGTATTGAAATTGGATTTATAGAGTAGAACACTTACCCCCCTGATGAGACTTGTGCCCAAGGACAGTTTTTAATCCAGTAGTTATTGAATATTGTTAGTTAATGGGAGTAGTGTTGGCAATGGTTAATTTATAAAATAAAAATAAAAAGTGCCGGGTCTCTCGTCAGGAGGCAGCTTGCAAAAGTCAATTTCTCCTGTAAGCGCTGCCTAAAACGGAACTCCAGTGCCTACCAAAAATGAATGTGTCCGCACTCCAATACCTTTCGGTCGAGTTCACGATATAAGTGTCGGTGTTCAAGATTAATGTGCCAGCGCTGAGCACGAAAACCACAGGCTCAAATTAAGCACTGAGTGTTGGGCTTGAAAGCAAATCATTCCATACATTTATCCAGTTTCAATATAGTAGATTAGACTAATAAGAGTTAGGTGGGATTATTAGTGGTAGCTATATGAGTTCATTCAAATGGGTGGTGGTATGAATACATTGTTAAAAGGAAATTGATGATTAGGTATTTTTATGTTTAAAGTGTCTCTTTATTGTGGGAGCATACATAAAAAATTGTATTTACACTTTAATAAATTGATGGGGGGAGGGTGTAACAGTCCAGTAGGATTTAGACTATGAAAGGCTTAAGGAAACTAGTAAGAAAAAACCCACTATGAAACCATTCTGCACGTTAGTGTTATTTAGATTCACCTAAGCACACTTAACCTATTCGAATGCTAATTTACTCCCATTGCAGTCTTACATGAACGTAATATTTTCTTCAATATTTAGGTATAAGCCGAGAGAAAAGCTGAAAGTACACTTTGGTACACCTGAATTCCTTGCTCCTGAAGTTGTGAACTACGAATTTGTCTCCTTCCCTACAGACATGTGGAGCATAGGAGTCATTGCCTATATGCTGTAAGTAGCTCTGTAATTGGAAAACCTTTTCTCGGTAGTATTGTACCTACCCTGATATGATTGATAATACATTTAAATAGAAGATATCATAGATAAAATAGACACTGATGAGATGCTTTATACAGCCTAAGTTTTGATAAAGCCAGAAGAAAGTTTGTGTGGGAAACCTCAGACTATGAGGTTCTGAATTGACTTTAACTGGAAATTGAAGTGATCACATATTGGTGTGAATCAGAATTAAAAGATGTGTTGGATCTCTACAGACTACTCCACTGATGCGTCACATTGAACAGAAAATGGATGTCTGCATTTCTCTCTTAATTTTTATTGAACAAAGGAACTTTTAGAGTCATATAGGTTTTGGCAGCCCATTCAACGTGTTGCCTGCCCCTCTGGTAGGGCATTTTAAATGAAAATACTTGCTGGGCCGGCCTCCATGTCATGTGCTCTGCATGTGATTTTGTGTTTCAGACACAAACCCTGGGAAGCATACGTTTGTTTCTGAAATACAAAACATGCTACTCAGAGAGTTTCTTCTATGCACACTGAGAACAAATTGTAAACACACTGTAGCCTCCATTTTAAAAAGTGGAATACAGACACCTTGGTCCATATCATACAAAGTGTCGCTTGAGTGCAGCAAGCACTTTATGCATGCTGTTTGCGTCCATGGGGCAATTTGGTATTACAGAAGACACAGCAGTTGCTTGTTCAATGCCTTCTGAAATAGGGCTTTCGCTAGTGCATTGGTGTGATAACAAGGGAGCATTCCTTCATTTGTAGGGAAGTGTGACCCCCCATGGAAATGAAGTAACCCTGTGCCTTTGTGCCTCTGCCGTATTTCAGACGTGGGCGTAGAGGCAAGAAAGCTATCAGAAGGTGCACTGATTGTGTGCCACTATGAGGTGGTGCCTAGTCAGAGCATCTCCTGAGATAAAGAGCAAGGGGGTTCTAGGGATCCCCATGGCACCCCGATGCCAGCTGGTGCTGCCATATACTGCACCTGCCTGTATGGGAATGGCACCCTCATTGAAAGGGAGACCGGGTATGCTGTCTACAAACCTGTCTGTCACTACTGTGCTGTTTCCAGTGCTGGTGGTACCGTGGCACATAACACATAACATTACAGAGAGTAGTGGTGATAATAAACAAATTCAGATGTAAAAGGTAAGGGTTTTTGTTTCTGTGAACTTAGCCAAACAACTACTGGATCAGTGAGATGTTTAGTACAGGGGAATAGTTGTTAGTGCAAGTAATAGTGTCACGCATCAAAAGTCCCACAGAGCTTAGGGCAGGACTCTTCCCATTCTTTGTTAAGTCATAATAGAAGAAGAAAGCCAGACCCTGCAATGAGTGGATACGGGGTTCTCATACATGTGCAACCCAGAGAAGTAACCAAGCACGCTCCAGAAAATACTAAGACCCATACAGCAAAATGTTTACTAAATCATAAATTAAACAGTAGAGAGATTTTTACATATAGTTTCTCTAGACTGTTTTGATTAACAGAAAGTTCAGAAAACATTTGAGATCAATTGAAGACATTTACATTTCTTCAGTTTAAAAACATCCAATGTGGAAAGGTATATCATTACAGATCAAAGTCATATTCATTCCTTTTAGTTTACCACCATCTATAAACATGTGTATTGAATGAGCGTGATTGGTTACTAGTTGAAATAACAGTGTTTTTCATTGAATCGAGCATATTATAGGAAGGGTCGGCTTGAAGGGATAAGTAGTTTATTAATTCAAAGTTGATAAAGATTTCCTTCTGTAGCCTGAAGAGAAGGAAGGTGCTATTGTGATCCTCACTTGTGCTTATGAACAAACAACAGTTATCTCAGAGAAGGTTGTTGCTATCACAATCCTAACCTATTGTGATCTTAGTGTAACCAATCACGTTTTTATCTTTAGCTAGAAGCTAGTCCAAACAATAACTGAAAGACGTCCACCTCCACAATCTTGGATCCAGGAAGTGTAAGTGCTCAATTTGAAACCTCAAAGTTATACTGACAACAATATGGCTGCAAGATCTATTGCCAAACTCTCTCTGTTGGCAGGGTCCCCACACACACTTCCAACATTACACAATGTGAGCCTTTGATGGGTAGTGGGGTCATTGCTCCCTAGGGGCACTATCCTTATCAAATGGCAAAGAAAGTTCTTGTGTTTACTATCTCACCAATTTAAAAAAAGAGTAACCCATTATGCGAGGTGAACTACAGGTAAATCATATATAAGGAAACAGAGGTTGAACTTATTTTAAGTAACTAAATGTATTAAATTTTTTTTTAACAATATTAACTTAATTTGACTCCAAAATACCATGGTTCAATAAATGTAAAATGCACAACATCAGCAATAGTACAAAGTTCCAGTTTGTGTTCTTGATTTTCAATTGATATATGACCTTGAAACGTCATCGACACACATGGGAAATTTGTTGCTGGCCACTGAATTAATACAGTAGTTGGAAATTGCAAATCCATCAGCTCCATGATAGCTTGTAGTTTGTTTTTAATTCCCTGCTTTACTGTGCATCCACACACCACACTGCACTATGTTTCACATATGTCAGTGTGTATTCACTTTTAAGCATTTCATCATTGTTCAGTTTGTCAGTATTTTAAATATTTTAAATTCATTGTATTACAAAGTATATATTCCTGGTGAACCACTGTATCCTTATGTACATTATTTTGCAAAATCAGTAATTTGCAAACTAACTAGGCGAAAGGAGTGCTTGCTGATCTTATATCCACTGTCTCGGAAAGTCAATTTGGATAGTATGGTCTTCCATTTATGGTGTGAGAGAAGACATGAGACTTTCTCTCAAACCTGTCTCAGAATAAAAGGAGTTGCCTGCATGCCTCCTATACTTTGCTGAACTTGATTCAAGTAAATTTTCTTCCATTTTTTTAATTAATGATTTTATTACATATAACATGAAAGACATATCCATCCTTTTCAAAAAAATCACTGTAATGAAATTAATGCAGAATAACTGGCATAAAAGGATAGAGCGATAAGCCAATAATCAAATATGGTTGAACCATCCTACTTTAAACAGGAGAAGAAAAAGAGAGATGTTAAATGAAGAGAAGGGAGATAAAAAGTAATAGCAAGCCCCAAGAAGGACAGAGTATTGCTGGGAACTGCTGAAAATGTGTATTTCATTGCACATCCGCAATGATATGCACCATAGCAATATTGATATGGTAGCCATACATTTGCTGAAGATGTTACTTTGATACCTGTCTTGGCATTGGTTATTATATATTGGTCCCTAAGCATTATCTATTGCAAAGCATTCATGGGCATAAATTGCAAAGTAGTTGAAAATCCTCATAGGCATAGAGCTACAACTAGTTCAGATTTTGCACTACTTCTATTTACAGGTTCTCAAGGCATAGGCCAGGGTTATCATTTACTAATGTACCTCATGAGTCTCCAAAGAGTAGGTCAGGGGCTACTGGAAGCTCGCCAGCACCCTGGGAGTCCCTCTCCAAAGTGAAGCTCATTCCACTACATCATTCATATAATGTATGCAAATTAAAGAAGACAGCACTGCTCATCTCAAGACCCTTAAAATGACAGCCATCCAAACCAATAGAAGGTCCTCGTGCTAAGATGCAAATCCACACTGTGCTAGTCTACAGGGTCTGCATTATGAAACCAGTCTCATTGTAACTAAATTACAAGGAGACTGTGCATGTTGGAGGCCACACTCTATCAGTTACACTATGTGTTTGAAAATGGGCCAGGAAGGAGGAGTGCCAGCAGTAGCCAGAGCAGGAGCCAGAGCAGTGGCATATAAATGTGGACCCGCCAAAGCCAGATAGAAATTGTGTGAGTTGGATGCATTCATAGCCCAGGAGCTGAGGAGAGCATGGACTGGATCCAGAGTTGACATTCTCTTTTTAGCCTCACTGTGCATGATCTTTGTGTGTATGCATGTGTGCACATTTGTGTATGTGTCTGTCTGTATGTGTGTTTGGCATTGTGTTTCTCCCTGATAAACAGTATTGCTTTCTAGAAGCTATGCCTGGTGTCAAGTCCACCAAAAGCATATATTGCTTCCCATTATATGGGGTTCATCTCTGGCACAATTGTGTCCATTCCTGGCGCAGTGGTGGCCCTGGCATAGAAACTGTCATCGTTGACATATTGTGGCCAACATGCCATCAGTGGCTTATTATGAGCATGACTGACCTAATTTTGGCTTCTCCTGTTTTAATTGGTGACACAGTGTGAGCATCCTGGCTGTTGTGGTGTCCCGCCTTGGCACAGTTGTGATTCTGGGGAAATGGTGAGCATTATTTCTATATGATAGGCATCCTCTGTGCTATGATGAGCATCCATGGCATTTGACGGTACAGCCTGGAGATTTAAAGCATGTCCTTGTGAAGTATTTGTACATGTGAGTGCTTGTTGAAAATGACTAGCTGATGTTTAGGAACCGCATATTTACTGAAACTGGTATTTTGAAGGCAAAACTTAAGTTTCAGAAAAGAAATTTGGGGAATTCAAATTGTTTTCCCAAAAATTGAAGAGAAATTGGATAGAAAGTTATGTTTCTTTTTAGAAACTGATATGCAGATGGAAATCAAAATGGTTACATTTCAAAACATATTTAAAGCTCATAGCTAAATGATTCAAGCTGAGTAGGGGAGACTTATTGCTGTGGTTATGTCATTTATGACAGAGTGCATGGTGCTTTGGCTGTTATTTAATTAGTCGTGTGGAGGCATTTCTTATTCATAATGCTCTTCCTGACAATTCTGTTGGTAACCTCACCCAAAATGTTTGGGTGGTCACTAATATTGTTAACAGATACAGTCACAATTGTACAGTGATGAACTTTGTTAGAAGTTCAGGATGTTTTTTCTTGGGCAGAAGTAGCTTTTATTTTAGAGAAAGTTAAAGACCTGATCTAGTTTCTGCTGCATATGTTTGAATTCTGTGTGCAAAATGTCCCCATAGTGAAACATCTTCACATGAAAAACATGTATTCTTGTGACAACTCCTTTCCCCATGCACCATCTCATAATATAAGAATGTTCTATGCTCCTTCCCACACTGTAAGTGTGCCTAAGTTATTTAAGCTTCATTTTAGAAGTGCATGCATGTATGGGAACAAGTGGAGCAAATGAATGTAAATAGCCATAGAATGATATATTAGTGAGGGTTTAAATAATTTCCATTGCCTCTTGCACTTCCACTCTCTGGGGAACACCCACTGCTTCTTTGTTAGGTGTCACAGGTGAGAAATAAATCTGCATACTGGTAGATAACTTCCACAGTCTCAAGTGAACGTTGTGCATGAAAAATAGAGAGATCCTGATTCTACAAATTAAATGGGCCAGGCTCTTATGTTCTTGTAGTACTCTGCCTTGTTAGGTACTAGTAATAAAAAAAAACCTTTCCTGGAACAGGGACAATGTAAACCCTCCTCTGACTCCCAGTTGATTTGCCTTCCCTGATTCTATAGAAGGTCTAGGGAAGTTGAAAGTTCTTCCTGTCCCAGCCACTCCTTATGCACTGCCAACCTTGCTTGTGCAAATTGACAGGGTGTAGTGAGAGGCAGTAGCTGTCGTAGCTGCAGTAGCTTCTCCCTGATTTCTGTGCACTTTACTTTTTGTTGCAATATCAAAGTTGACAGTTGGAGAGGAGTGGCAGATCCTGTTATCTTTTTCTCTACAACAACCCCCGACATCAACCACTACCCTCTAAAATTCCTCATATCATCAGGATAGGCAAGGAAAGGGAGACACTGGGGTATATTTACTAAGTTTTAGCATCGTGTTTGCATCACCAAAGTTATGCAAATTGACGCTAAATCTTTTTTAATAATTTAGTTACCAGCACTAAACTTGTTTAGCGCTGGAAAATCACTCGAAAGTAGTGCAAAGCAGGGCATAGCGCCGCTGTGCAATACTTAGCGCCAAGGGTACGTACACGGGTGGTGCATGGGCATTCATATGTAACCACCCAAGGTTTCTGACGCTAAGCCCTATTTACTTAAAAAAGAAGACAGAGTTTAGTGTGAGAAAGTAGCGCCCATTTCAAATAGGCGCTATGAAGGAAAAATGTTTTAATTTCTCCTTTCTTTTCCGACTTTGTATGTGTGCTGCGCTGTACAGCACACATACAAAGTGGGAAAAGGTTTCAAGTTAGGCTAAGCATGGTATTTTGTACTAGAAGGATTCCCTTCCAGTACAAAACCTATGCTAGACTCACTGAGACACCCTTGCACTATGGTGTAAAGGTGTGTCCATTGCGCACAGCAGCATATTTCTGCGCTAGAGAGAGGGAAGGAGAGTGCCATAATTCTGTAAATATGGCGCTCTCCTGCTCTCTCCTCACACAGTGCAGCATTTGCGTCTGCTGCACTGCCCTCCTTGAGAGTCTAGTAAATCTGCTCCAGAGTCTATAGCCTAGGGTATTAGAATGTTGACAGCTGCTCCAATTTTCCAGTGTTTTAATCTGGATTGTGTTTGTATGATGATGC
This sequence comes from Calotriton arnoldi, assembly GCA_963921515.1. NCBI lineage: Eukaryota > Metazoa > Chordata > Amphibia > Caudata > Salamandridae > Calotriton > Calotriton arnoldi. The sequence continues at coordinate 121,395 of CAWUFW010016355.1, forward strand.
CATTGATTTACCCCACCTTCTTCGTTTCCCATAGTATTAGTGGATTATCTCCTTTCATGGGTGACGACGACAATGAAACTATGAACAACATCATCTGTTGCCGGTGGGGCTTTGAGAATGAGGAATTCCATATTGTTTCTGAAGATGCCAAAGACTTCATCACAAAGCTTCTCATTAAGGACAAGAGGTATGGGAGTTGTTTTCTTTTCCCTCTCATGTGGGTCTGTGTCAGGACTTTGGAGCGTAAGGAAGGTGGTCTCTTAGGAGCAGAAGAGAAGCTAGAGCACTCCAACTTCTTGATCATAGATTAGGGAAGCTAACATGGGAGAGAAGGCATGGAGCTTTAAACATAACAAAGCATATTCGTAGCAGGTAGCACTCCAAACCCTGTGACTGCCAGAACCAGAATCTTAATAAAAGGGTGACCTGTAAACTCAAAAACATGAGGTGTAAATCCAGGTCTCCAACAGACCTTCTTCCCCTCAAACAGAGCTGCAAAATAATTCAATACAACATTGGCATGGCCATATTCAAGTGTGTCCTCACAACTGTTTAAGAACCCAACTATAAAAGTGAATCTCTATTCAAAGTTGTAAAATAGTGATGCAGTACCCCACCCCTCATTCTTAACTCAGTTCAAAATCCACTGACATCAATGTACATAGAAATTCAGTACAACACACACACTTCTAATACTCCTGTCATGAATCCCCCAAAAACATCCACACATTCTATTTCCAACTGCTGTTCCTTTCAACCTGTAACCTGTTATTCAAGTCATAAGGCTTATGATGATGTCGCCCTCTTTCATCAAACCTCTAACTCTTGAGACCCATAAAACCCAGGTGGACATTATCAAGGCGCCTATTCTCACATGGATTTTCTCACAATTCTTAAAAGTAGGGCACATCTGTCCCCTTGTCAAAAAACACTATCTTTAAGCAGGTGAGCTCTCCAATTATTTTGCTGTTATCCTGCAGCCCATGAGAGGGCAGGTGCAAATTAACCTTCCCTCCATAAATCTGGGTGTGGAACAGAAACTGTAACTATCCAGGTAGTTGATACTGTCCCAGGTATAACTAAAAGTCTGAGCCTTGCCTCTTGATATTCCTTTACTTACTAACACCTATTAACACAGTTGACCATGTGGCACTATTTAAGATCATCTGCCTGTCACTATTCTGAAGAGGTTTACATCCTGCTGCAGAGAGTTGTTTGCATTCTCCATCACTCCCTGACAACTGTTTGTCCGAAATTGGGTTATGAATTTGGGAGGGTGGGACCTCTATCAATTTAATAATCTCAATCTGTTTTGGCCAAAATTCAGTTCTGAGGCACAAACAGCAGACAATACCCATAGAAATATATGTAAAGTTCAAGAAGTACCAACAATTTTAAAGCCATGAAAACTCAATAAAATGCCCAAACCAATGTAGAACTTCAGAGAAAAACATTAATTATCAAAACAAAAATGCAAAGATCAATAACACTGGATACAGAGAACTGAGGATATGAATTTTTAAAGTCATTAGCCAAAAGCACCTAGAAAAAGTAAAATGTTATTAAAAAAAACAACAGCTCGTGGTTGACCAGGCCCGAGGCACAATTTCTGTCTGATTGAAATGAAGCAGAGCTTGGATACACCAAGCTGTTCATGTCAGGTAAAATACTTTACTTTTACATTTTGTCAAAGTCCTTCAACAGGGCAAGATCCAAGGCTGTGGCTGGTGAGGTTCCATCGAAAGCTAGATATATCGTTGTCAGGCTCCCACTGAAGCCAATTCTTTTAGCGGCAAAGGCCCTGAGCTAGACAAAATAGATTGTTTTAGCCGTCAGGCCGCATCACAGGTTGAATAAATTCGCCTCATCCTTGTCCAATGTTTTAACTTTGGATGGAGTCACTTTTTTCGTTCTCAAAATCCTCCTGGGGGGTCAAGGCTGAAAGCTGTAGATGGCCTGGGCTTCATGAAGCAGGATACTATTACTGCAAGGTCCAGCTTAACACATTTTGAGTGCAGCAAATATGCCTGATGCAAATATGCCTTGGTAAATCTCAGCTTCTTGTCCCAGTCCTCATGAGGAGGAACATGACTAAGTCCCACATTTCTCCAGCTGTTACGAAAGTTCCTTCTGCTCAATTCTTCAGTCCCTAGCACCTCAGGGAAGACTTCTATGCACCAGGACTCTCTCCAGCCATGTCTCCTTCACCGTCCAGTCCTCTGTGGTCAGCTGATCCTCTTCAAGTCAGGTGTCCTTCTGCTTTTTGTGTCCCCGAAGGAGGCAAAATGGAGGGCAGTCACTGAATCCTTTTAGAGCATTTCTGATCTCTGGCTGCCAGCAGGAGTCCTTACGTCCTTAAAGCCCTTAGGTCTTCTTCTTCCACCACGGGACAGAAGCCCTCTTTCTTCCAGCTAGGGCTTCTTCTTCAGTTTTAGTCTTCCCAGATCAAGAAATATTCTGAGAAAGTGGTGGTGGTGACTTTCCAGTATTATCCTGTGCACTAGCCAGTAATTGGAGACTATCCCCTACCCAGTCCTCTCTACTTTCTCACTCTATGTCCACCTCCTTTAGCAACACTTCCTCTTTGTCTTACTGTAAAATTATCCAGGAGCGCTTGTAGGAAATTGGGTTTCTGGTTGAGGGCTGTGAAGCCCTTCTCAACCAGCAACCACAATTCCTGTCAGGGTGAAGTCACAAGCAAACACTAAATTAACCTGTGCTTAACCCTCTGGTAGCTTGGCCCAAAGTAGTCAGACTTAGCTTAGAGGCAATATGTAAAGTATTTCTGCAGTACTTCAAACAGTAATAAAGTGATCACACAACACTAGAAAAATAGAGTAAAATGTAATAAATTATTTGAGAGCAAAACAAAAATACAATCAGTAGAACCGGAGATATACAGTTCTAAAGATTTAGGTAGAAATAGTGCCTAAAACCACAAAGCACTAGCTGTGCTTATCTGGTCGCGCTGAACCAGGACAAACTCACACGTTCAGGCCGACCGTGATAGAGCACAGTCCGGATACAGGGATCAAGTTAGGAGCACTGAACAAAGTACCTTAAATCTGGTTGCGGAGCTTTGCAAGATCCTGCATTGAGGATATGTCATGCAGGGGTGGTTCAGAGGAATCAGTGGGGCTGCAATGCGAAATCCTGCATTGTTGTCATAGAGGCCGTTGATGAGGGGCTTGTGATCCAAAGTCTTGCGTCAATGACGCATAGCACAACTGCGGTGCAGATGAAGTTGAGGTGCAAAGTACTGCTTTGTCTTTGAGGATGCCGTGAACGAGAGGCTTGTGATGCGAAGTTCTGCATCAAGGAAGGGTCATGCAGAGGCGGTTCTAAAGAAGTTGCGGACTGCAATTCAAAGTCCTGCATTGGTAATGCATCGTGCAACCGTGGTTCCAATGCGGCTGCCAAGAGATACTTCACGCTGCATCATTTCTGCTCACAGTACAACAGCTGGTTTGGCAGAGGACCTTCAGGACAACTTCCAAGGTTCCAGGACTGGGGTGGCTCCACTTGGGGGAAAGACTCACAGCGGGCAGAGTCCAGGTGCTGGGTTCAAGGTGGCTGGAGCCTTTTCTGTTCCTGAGGCTCTGATGAGGAGGCCAGCCAAATAGCCCTTGGAGTCACTCTGGTGGTCCTGGGTTCAAGATGCAAGTCCATTCCTTTTCGCTCAGGTGGCAGGGGAGCAGAGTAGAAGTACTACTTACAGAGCATTACAGCAGTCATTCTGAGAGTTCCACAGGTCCAAAGGTGTACTGAGGAGTTGAGTCTGAGGGTCCATTATTTATACCTGGTGCCCACTTTCAAGTAGGAGAAGCTTCGAGAGGATTCCACCTCCACAGGTGCTTGAAATTTCCTGCCTCTGTGCCCTGGCTCCAACTTGTCTGGGGATTCAAAAGACTAGTGTAAAAGCCCTTTGTTGGTGTGCTGGGCAGAGCCTTTGTGATGTGCAAGTGTGGTAGGTGACAGCTCCTCCCCCTTATCAGGTCAGAGATGACCCATCCTGCCAACCCTTAGCCCGCCTTTCCTTCACTGTCTGGGAGAAATACACAAAGATCAACTGCCAAATATTTAAGACAAGAAAATGCCAACTTTCTAAGAGTGGCATTTTTAGAATTGTGACTTAAAATCTGACTTTACAGTTAAAGAGGGTTTTAAATCACAATTCTTTGAGACACCAAACTCCACATTCCTATCTGCTCCCAATTGAAAGTTACTCTTATTAAATGTAATACGGGAACTCAATGTTATCCTATAGGAGAGGTAGGCCTGGCAGTAGTGAATAATGAATTTAAGATTTCTTCACTACCAGGACATGTAAACGGTAAAAGTACATGTCCAACTTTTTTAAATACAATACACCCTGACCTATGGGCTGTTTAGGACCTGCGTTAATGGTGACTTATATGTATTAAAAAGAAAGGTTTAGGCCTGGCAAATGGTTTATTTTGCCAGGTTGAAATGGCAGTTTAAAACATCACACACAGACTGCAATGAGAGGTCTGAGACATGTTTAAAAGGCTACTTAACTGGGTGGCACAATAAGTGCTGCAGGCCCACTAGTATCATTTAATTTACAGGCCCTGAGTACATGCAGTACCACTGTACTAGGGACGGACAAGTAAATTAAATGTTAATTTGGTGTAAGGCATTTTTTACCATGTTTAAACTAGAAATCACAAGCACTTTAGCACTGGGTAGCAGTGGTAAAGTGTGCAAAGTCCTAAAAGCCAACAAAAATGGGTTCAGAAAACAGGAGGGTGAAGGCAAAAAGTATGAGCATGACCCTGCAGAAAGCGCCAAGTCCAGCAGCGCCTAGCTCAAAAAAGCGGAAATTGTCTGCCAAAAGGCAGGCCTCTCTCTCTCTCTGCTCTCTATCCACTCCCCTGTTTAGACGAGCTCTCCTCCCACCCGACAGAGTCAAAACTGGTTCTCTCCCCCACTGTGACTAGAGCATGACTTGCTGGGAGAGTCCTGGAGATGAATAGAAAACAATAGTCTCTGGCATTTCCAACTGAAAGAAAGAAGTGTTAAGGCTGCCATTTTTTCTGTCAACTGTCCTGCACCACTCACAGATAGGTAATCCCAGCTACGTGGTCAGTATTTAATACCACACACACACACAAGAGGTGATGGAAGGAATGCTTACAAATATTCTAACTACTGGCTGTTGCTCAGGCTAGCAATCCAACCCCTTATTTTTGCCCACCATGACTCCCCAGATTAGACCCAGCTCATATGCAAATCAGCCTTGGTCCTCCTTCAGTAAGACCATCACGCCCGAACTGCCATGCTAGGTGCTCCCTGAACGTGAACACAAGCAATCACAGACCAGTTTTGGCCTAAATGGGCTTCTTCAGCTGGGTGCAGCTTAGTTCCAGTGGTAAAATGAGCAATGAGCCGATGTGTGAGCATACCGTTGGCCTCTTTGGGCATTACATCACACACACAAAAGGTGATGGGAGGAATGCTTGCAAATAGTCTAATCACTGACTGGCAACGTTTGGGGTAGCACTCCAGCCCATTGTTTTTTTGCCCACCATGCCTCCTCATATTAGACCCAAGCATATCCAAAGCAGTCAGGCCCTCTCTGAACCTGAACACAAGCAACCTCAGACCTGTTTCGGCCTAGTTGGTCAGTATTTAATACCACCCTATTCTTCCTGAGTTCAGAGGTAAGCTATTGTCTTCTGATCCAAGGTTAACTGCCCAGTTCATGGATTTGTATTCCAGCTCAGGAGGTGTGATGACTTCCACCACTGGTTTTAAGCCAGTTCTGGCTCAGACAGCCTAAAATAGATTTTCATAAATTACTTTTCCACTAAAGCTATTACAACACTGATTTCATAATTAAATCAGATTTTGAAAAGTATGGTAAAAAAACAAACTCGGAAAAAAATCTTAATTTCCTGGAGGATATGGAAAACAAATATTTTACCTACACAGTGGAAATAGCTTTTAGACATTCATTCACTGTGAGGGCTAACTTTTTAAGTACATAGTGTGCCAGTTCTTTATGTAATAGGCACCTTGGCTTAAGGGTTAACAAGGCACACTTTAGAAAGGACTTCTTGATATATAAAATAAGTTTCCCTACGTTGCAAATGCCCTTTTCGTTGCCATGCTTTATTGCAGTATCTTTAAACTGCAGGCCAACCAAAGCATAGTGGTGTTTCTGGGAACCACACATTTTTGTCATTTATGTGGGTGGTATAAATACACACTGCAGCCCACACATGACATTCAACTTCCATTCCACTGGAGCAATTTCTCTGACATTTCCCACTGCCTTGCAGGGAAGGTAAATAGACCAATTAGGTGAAACCAATTTGCCAATACCATTTTAGAGCCAGAGCACTAGCATTGTGGCACAGAACAGCACTGTCACAGGGCACACAGTCCTAACACCAAGAAAAAATAGGGTCTGGAAAAGGTGAAAAATCTGGGGTGGCCATGCGGAAAGGCTATTCACAATGTTCAGTACCCGCCCCAATAACTTTTTCATGTAGGAGTTCACAAGATAAAATATATTTGTGTTCCCAAATATTCTGGTGACATATAACTGTACCTCAAAGTGTCATCAGCCACTGGCATCTATAACTTTAGATCCTGTCTATCAAGCTAAACCCAGCCAAAAATCAGTTTGTCCTAATTAATAGGAGTGTTCCTCAATATCAAATGCAGGAGAACCTTGACAATATGAACTTGAAAGGCTTGCCTCCCTGCTTTATATCTGGTTACAAATTTGTTGGCTTACACATTGACTTCAGGCTATATTTTCAGGACAGTGCAAAAGTGCTCAGACATTCTGCCCTTAACTTTCTCTTCAAAAGTAAGCAATTCTTCCCTTCAAATACATGTTGCTTACCAGTCATCTACCAGAATCAACTTTAACACCACTCAAGACAGGATTCCATGCACCAGTGTAAATGATAACTGAACAAGGGTGGTTATAGTATATTTGCCCCCCCCCTCTTAACAAGGCTACAGCGGTAGGAGGGAGAGAACATAGCTAAGAGCGGAGATGTAAGAATGTGAATTTCGAGAGCACTGTTCCCCTGGCCCTACATTTGAGTAAATATCCAACATGTCTTAAGCCCATCTAATCCAATGATGATATTATGCAGTAGCTGTTGAGAAATGTGAACCAAACAGAGCACTGGAATAGGGAAAAGGCGGCACCGGTGTTCAGAAAGTCAAGAGAAGGTGAGAACTTGTTGGCCGCTTACGCAAGAAGGCCCCTGGGCCAAGTCAGTGCCCATGGTGAGGGACCTGCATTAAGAGCAGAGACACCGCACAATACAGCAAGCTGGAGCTGGGAGGCAGCGGCGGGACCCGCATGAACAGAAGTGAGGCCTTGGCCTGGTGAGCACAAACAGCACATGGGGAGGCAGTGCAGACGAGCGGACCTGCTCATTGGCATGGAGATGCAACGGAGGAGCCAAGAGCTTAAGCCTGAAGCTGCAGGGGCTGGTGGCCCACCGGAAGAGTTCACCCTCACTGAATGTAACAAAGGTGAGGGACTACTGAACAGACTGATTGGGACCAAGCGGGTCAAGGAGCGTTGCACCTTGATAGCAGACCTGCGAGGGAGGGTCTCTGGCTCACTCAGTACACCAAGCCAAAGACGGAGACCCCCATCTCAGAGAAGGAGGTGGAGGCACACTGCAGAGACTTGAAGCAACTCTAGAGAGGGCAAACAGTGGGTAACTAAAGTGCGCAATTGAGCGGGAAACACTTGACAATGGGAATTCTTTTGGTGGAGGGCCTGTCCCACTCTAGAGCCACAGAGACACCCTTGGGAGGAACTTTCATTGCGGAAGAACTTGACCCCATTAACAGCACATTGTGACACTTGTGCACCTGAACACTGTAATGTCTGTCCCAGCTGTGTTGTCAAAGAAGAGCTGAGACTGCAAAGTCATTGAGATGGTGAAAGATAAGCCAACACTGGTGACAGCCACAACACAATTGAACATGGACAGGTATTCCAAGGTAATTGCTCCATTTGGCATGGGGTATCCTAGTGTGGCACTGCAGCCCACAGAGCTGTCACTCAAAGATATCCTGAAGACAATCCAGGATACGCTAACATCCCTGAAACCGAAAGTGGATGGGGTAGCTATATATCTGGGACTGGTGCGAGCTGACGCGAGGAAGGTAACAGATAAAGTGACCCTGGTGGAACCGCAAGCACGAGAAACACACCATAAGATGATTTTTTTTTTTAACTGTTTTTATTAGTTTTTCTTACACAACAACAAACAAACATCTCCATATTACTCATATTCAATACCCCTCCCAGCGGCGACCCCTCTAGACAGGAGATTCACCGCCCACTATCTTCATATTCATGGATTCATATGCTAACGATCCTCAACCTAGCCTCTGCTAGTCCTCCCCCCTTACATCGTACTGCAGTCGGACAGAGGCCCATCCCATGTTATTCGTCGAGGCATGCCCGCTCCATGAGAACTGGGTAATATAACTGAGAATAAGCTAACCCCCTCACGCCCCCCTCCCACTCCACTCTCCTCCACCGGTGTGTCCAACCCCCAATTATCTATACAATCCAAAAACAACCATTCCCTCAGCAGTACTTTACTTGGTAATATCAGCTCAATATGTCGTTGCTTCTAATCACACCATTGCAGTGACTGCACAGCATATCTGTCCCAGGGGTATCCCCACCGCCCTCACATTTCAAGAGTGCCCCGTCTGTATATCCAGGACTGAGTCCACATCTGAATCTACCTCTGGGGCTTGCAGCGCCATAACTAGGGCCTCCCATGCCCTTGCAGTCTCCAGTGCCTTATCGTTATTAATCCGCTTGGCGTGCTGAAATCTAACTGTACTTTCACTCGACGCCCATTTAATTAGCTCTGCCTTCCACCTCGCAACGCTAGGCCCGTCCCTCGACTTCCAGTGCGCTGTTATATCCCTTTTAGCCAACAGTAATCCCAGATCCAAAAACTTACTTGTGACCTTCTGTTTGGGAGTATGCGGAAACCAATGCAATAAGCAGGAGCCCATGTCAGGCTCAATCCTTCGGTCCGTGGTTTCGCAGAGCAATTCCATTACTTCCTCCCAATATGTACCCAGTTGCGGACAGCCCCACATCATATGACTAAACTCCGCCCCCTCTAGATGACAACGCGGGCACTGGGCAGTATCTATTTTAAAATACTTATTAATCTTAGCCGGAGTAAGATATGCCCTGTGCAATATAAAAAAGTGAACTAGCTGAAATCTAGCGTTCCTAGTACTCTTCCACGCTCTCCTAACTATGTGAGCCCATGTCTTCTCGGGAATCTCCTTGCCTAAGTCCGCCTCCCGTTTCCATTGCAGTTCCCTCAACGGTTCCATTCCCTCCCCCACCATGCGCCTATATAGACGTGCTGCCTTGAAGGTCCCCGCTGCCATCACTACATACTGACACGCCATGGCCGTCCGTGGTTCCGTGAGGCCCTCCCTCCAATGCCGTTGCACCGCAGTAACCAGGGCAGAGTGCAATAGATAATCTCCGTGAGGGAGTCCATACCTATCCTGCAGGACTTGGTAGGGCAACAAGGCCCCATCCTCATATAGGTCTCCTAGTACCTGCGCTCCCAATGCCCCCCACTCCGCCAACGCAGTCCAATCCCCCCCATGCAGGAGAGCTGTACACATACCGAGTGGTATCTCCGGGGCATAGGGCCGATCGATTCCGGCCCTGCGTTGGCTCCGGTTCCAGCATAATTGCAATGTCCGCTCCTCGTTGGAAAGCGTCCCGAGTCGCAATCGCTGCTGAAGCACTATGAAGGACAACACATGGCGCGGTATCCATTTTCCCTCTGGGCTATCAGGGCCCCTGAACTCCACCGCCACCGCTTGGGTAAGCCACTGTAGCTGGGCTGCCAAATAATAGAGCTCGAAATCCGGGACTGCTAGACCCCCCTCAGCCCTCGGTCGCATCATGGTATCCAGTGCCACCCGCCGTCTACCATTCCCCCACAGAAACCCCCGATCATTGAGCGGAGCTGTCTAAAAGTGGATCCCGGTACCCATATCGGCAGTGTCCTAAAAAATACAACAACCGGGGAGCGCCACCATCTTTAACAGGGCTACCCGACCAGCCACAGAAAGCGGCAAAGTACTCCAAAAATTTAAACTACCCCTAAGTCCTCGCACAGCCCTGCCTATGTTCCTTCTAATAGATCATCAGGCGCATGATAAACGTTAGTTCCGAGATAAGGCAAACACCGGGGCTCCCACCGAATGCCCCTGACCTGGGTGGGGCCAGTACCCGATCGAATCACCGGGAACAGGCAAGTCTTCGCCCAATTCACCCCAAGCCCTGACACCCTGCCAAATTCGCGAAGCAACACCGTCGCTCCATCTAACGCCTCCTCTGTGTTAGCTAAAAACATAAGCAAATCATCAGCATAAAGTGAGATATATTGCACGACCCCACGCAGGCCCAGCCCCTGATAGGTCCGCTCCAATCTAGCATGCGCTGCCAATGGCTCAATAGCCAATGCGAACAATAAAGGAGAAAGTGGGCACCCCTGTCGCGTTCCTCGCCCTACCGGACAGGAGGGGGAAATCATGATCCCCGTCCGAACGCGAACTGTCGCCGATCTATAGAGAATTTCGGTCCAACCCACGAAAGCCTCCCCAAGACCAAACGTCTGCATAACTTGAAACAGGTATGGCCATTGCAGGCTATCGAACGCCTTCTCAATATCTACCGATAGGACGGCCGCAGACGTAGTCTCGTAACGGTCCTCCCCCAATATACAGAGTAAACGGCGCACATTAGTGGCCGTGTTCCGGGTAGGTATAAATCCCGCTTGATCTCGGTGGACCAATTGCACCATGTATGGGAGGAGTCGGGTCGCAAGGATCCGTCTCAGGATTTTATAGTCAGATGTGAGCATGGATAAGGGGCGATAAGCTGTCTTATCCGTGGAGTCCTTTCCAGGTTTTAGCAACGGAATAATGACCGCCTCTCGGGTGGAGACCGGTAATATTCCTACCTCCCTCTCCTCCTTAAACACCGCCAGCAGCTTAGGGGCCAGGATATCGATGTAAGCCGAATAAAATTCTATAGGCAGCCCGTCTGTCCCTGGTGTTTTGTTACGTGCCATCTGCTTAACCGCGCCCCTAATTTCCCCTAGCGTAATCTCCTGCCTTAGCAGGTCCACCTGCGTCCTGTCTAGTTGGGGCAGCACAACGTCGGCCAGGAAATCCCTTATATCATCCCCTGCCACCCGTAGTTTACCTCAATATAACTCATGATAATAGTAAAAAAACAGCCCATTAATCCCCTGCTGGGTGTACACCAGGGTCCCCGTCGGGGATGCCAAGTTTAGTATGGAGGTGCCTCGGGGATCGGATTAGCCAACCAAGCAAGTAGTGTACTCGCTTTGTCTCGTTCTGCATGCGCGCGCGCCAAATATCTCTTGTGGTCAAAACAACGCAACCTCTCTAGTTGTACCGCCACCGCCTCTCTAGCCTCCACAACCTCCTCCTGTGCATCTGGGTTCTCAGGGCGGGCCCTTTCAGCCATCCGCAAGCATTGCTCTGCCCCAACAATATCCCGCTCTAGGGTCTTCCTCACTCCCACCATTTTAGTGATACATATACCCCTTACCACCACTTTAAATGCATCCCATTCCAATGCTGTCGTCGACGCTGTACCCTCGTTTTCAAGGAAATATTGCGCAATTCCGGTCCCTACCTCTTCGCGGAAGACCTGGTCTTCCAATGCCTCTGGTCGTAACTGCCAGGCCGGAATCGCGGGCCTCTCTTGGGCCCATTGCATCCTCAACAATAGCGGGTTATGATCAGAGAGGGTTCTTGCAAGGTACTCACTGTGGCCCACCGTAGCGTGTATATCCGGGGAGCATAACAGCACATCCAGCCGCACATGTAAGTCGTGCAGTGCAGAAAAGAAGGAGTAATCCCGCTCGTCCAGGTGGTGCGCGCGCCATGTGTCAATAAGCCCCCACCTGTTCTGCCAGTCTCGTCTGACTTTGGAGAGTCTATGCATAGGCGCATCGGGCAAAGGAGGGTGATCTATCCATGTCAATGTCAGCTATAGAGTTAAAATCGCCTCCCATAATTACCGAGCCGGTCAAATACGGCGCCAGCTTCCCTGATAAATGAGTAAAGAAGGCGCCTGGTCCACATTGGGAGCGTATATACTACACAAAGTCACATCCTTCCCATTAAGGCGCCCCGCCACCGCCACAAACCTCCCCTCCGGATCTACCAATTGACGTGTCAGCTGGAATGGGACCCCTGCTCTAACCCATATCAACACCCCCCTGGCAAAAGCTGAGTATGTTGTGTAATACACTTGCCCTCTCCATCTACGTAATAACGCCAAGCCTTCAGCGCGAGTAATATGGGTTTCCTGGAGAAACGCAATTTGGGCCCCTCTATGCACCAAATAAGCGTGCACCTTGTGGCGCCTCTGCATTGTGTGTAACCCCCGTACATTCCATGTTATGCATTTGACTTCATGTATCGTCCCCATATCTCATCTGAAGTCCTGTATGTAACTGCTCGCCCCCTTTTGGACACACCGGTGGCCCCAATAAACCCAACCAAACCCCCATCCCCCCTAACTTTCCCACTCTAAATCCCCCTGATCCCTCCCCCCCCAGAACAGGCGCTACAACACTAGTTCCCATCCAAACTACAACACCCAACCTGCGTCCTTCAGTAGCTACTGAGGACTTACAAACCCAAGACAAAGTAGGGAGGCGGCCAAGGGCCAAGAAGACCCAACTTATTACGCCGCCGCTATCTGGCGCCATACCCCCATTACTTGCACGGCCCCAAACTCTCAGGGGGCCCACATCTCAGTGAGCCGCCACAGTACAAAAGGATAAATATCCCCAGGGCCTGCCAACCTCCCTTGCTGCTGTTCAGTATTCGAAAAATATTCTAATGAGAAATAACGTCCCAACAGTCTTGAGCCCCACTCTAATAAGAATTAAGCACACCCTAGTAACCCTAGGCATCAACAAGCTCGTCAGCTGTCCCAGGTGTAACATGTGGTATAGCAGGACTCCCCGTCCCAGTCTCGTCAGAATCAGTTCCTTCTGAGCCCTTCTCCGACTCCGTGTCCACCGCCGATTGAGAAAGCCTTTCCTGGGAAATTTCAGTCACAGCCTTCAGTGCTGCTGACCTCTCCGTTTCCGTTTGAGTCACCGTAGGCCCTCTTACGCCATGGCGGCATCGCCTGACACGCTGCGATCTACGAGGGCGATGCCCCTCAGCATGCACTCCCGTGCTTCGCCCTGCTTCTCCTGTGCCCGCTCGATAAGACTCTAGCCAAGCCCACGCTTCCTCTGGGCTGTCACTGAAGTGTGTTTTTCCGTCCAACACTATTCTCAGGTGCGCAGGAAACATCAACGAGTACTGCAGTCCTTCGTCCCTCAGAGCCTTCTTCACCGCTAGAAATGAAGCACGGCGTCGCTGTACTTCGAAGGTGTAATCCGGGAACAGCGTCACATTGCCATTGTCAACCTTGTAAGGACCTGATGAGCGGGCTCTGTGCAGCAACAGGTCCCTGTCTTTGTAATGGAGTAGGCGCGCCACTACCGGCCGGGGGGGCCGCCCCGGCGCCAACGGGTGCCCTGGTACCCTATGTGCTCTCTCCAGGGTGTAAAATGAAGATAGGCCCTCCGGTGCCACCTCGGTTCTCAGCCAGTGTTCCAGATAGTCCACCATACTGGCCCCTTCTACTCCCTCCGGCAGCCTCACCACCCTTATATTATTCCTGCGGTTTTGCCCCTCTGCATCCTCAGCTCTCAGTTCCAGGGCCTGTAACCGACTCATAGCATCCCCCATCTGTAACTGCAGTTTACTCTGAGCTGGTTCCATGACTTCCAACGTCGTTTCTGTCTGTTTCACCCGATCGGTCAATTTTGCATGGTCAGCTCGGAGGAGACCCAGGCCCGTCGCCACCTGCGCAATGTCCTGCTGCAGAGCCGCTCTTGTATCAGTGATAGCCTTCAGTATTTGGTCAACTTGCTGCTGCATTAGGGTCCCAGGTAGCTGTTCCGCAGCATCCTGCTTCCCGGGTTCCGTCGCCGAGTCTTCAGGGTCCAGGGTCGCCCCCCCCTGCTTCCCCCGTGGCTTCCCCATGCCTTGCTACGGTCTCGATCACCAGCTCAATCACCCAGATAATTCTGCACTCCGTCTCCGTTTGTACCAGTTCCCCAACTCAATCCGCCTTGCGCAAGATCCGTCTCCGGCCACTCTCCTGGTGGGTCCCCAAGCAGGCGCGCTGCCGTCGTAGGCTCTCTCTTCCCTCTCCAGCGGACCCTAGGTTCTTTGTATTTGCACCAACTCCGCTTTCCACAGTGCGCCCTCAGGCAGCAGCTCCCTCACCTGCAATCCACTCTCCACATCAATCCAGCAGAGCCGGCAAACCCTCGCTCAGGTGATTACCCTGGTCAGCCAGCGTCCCGTCCGGCAGCGGCACCCCTCGCGCTGCCCCTGCCCGGTCTTATACCTCCAGGAATGCCAGTGAGTGCGCGGCTCCTCATTCAGCCTACGCACCGCAATGTCAATGTACTCCCCCTTTTGCTCCAGTTCAGGGAAGGTTCGCCACTACCATCACCACTCGCACTTGCTCGCTGAACCCCCAGTGCAATGTGAAACAGTCTCGCGCTCACCCAAAATGGCGGCCAGGCCCGCTCTCAAACCCCCATTCAGCACAGTCCCGCCGCGTAGCCCGATGAGGGGGGACACCGCCAAGCCCCTCGCTGATCTCCGCTTCCCAGAACAGTCCCTGGGTCACTCCTCAATCCACTTTATACTCAGCCGCGATCCACAGCCCTCCTGGGCTCCCCCGCAATTAGGCAGGCTCACAGCGTCGCTACTCCGCAACCATCCCCTCTCACCTCTCCGCGCAGGGGTCCTCGTCGGCAATGATAGCAGGTGCGGTCAAGCTCAACCGCCAAGGATCCTTCAGACCGGGCTGCAGTAGGGTTACATCTCCAGCAAGTCCCGGTCGCGCTGCCCACCAGATCCTCCAAGATGGCGGACTCTCCCGTATTCGGCCCCCGCCCGCACCAGCTCAGCGGATCCCCGACGGAGGAGGCCCCCCACGAGACTCCACTCAGCCGATGGGTGTCCCTGGCCGCCCGTCTGCCTCTATCACTCCATACCTCCTTCCGCTGCCCAATTCACTGCTGCAGCCAGACAGGCCCTCGCGGTCACTTGCATCCGCCGATCCCCTCTCGGAGCTCCCTGCTGTAATTACTCCAGCCACAATACAGGTTCAGCCGCAGCCGCTCCCGCTCTGCGGCGCCCTCCCGACCTCCGGCGCTCCGCCTCAGTCTCTGGAGTCCTCACAGACCCCCGGGCCGCCGTCTCCAGCGCCATCTTGGGAGCGCCCGGCCCGGGTTCGTCGTGCCGCTCGGTCCCCCGTTGCCGGCGATGTTCCGATTTCCGCCTGCAGCATCTCTCGCTGCTCTCCAGGTCAGTCGGCACAATCCGTGGGGTCCGGCAATATTCTGCGGCTCTGTTATGGAGGATAATTCATGGGGTCGGCGCGGAGCTCTCAGCTCACGCGACCTTCCTCATCGGCTCCCTGGCCACGCCCCCACACCAAAAGATGATGACCTTAGATAAACAGACAGAGGGGCTGCTTAAGAGAACTGCAGTACTGGAAGCCCAAGTGGAAGATGCAGAGGGCCGCTCCCCCAGAAACAACATCCACCTGGTGGGACCACAGGAGAGAGCAGAGAGAGAGTGCCAGGAATAACTGTTACATAGGCACTTGGTGAGTGGAGGGACAGACTGAAGTGGAGATTAACGTCGCAGTGAAATAGTTCTAAATTTATTGTTGGGACGTGGTCGATAGCACTGATAGAAGCAAATCACTTATTGGTGGAGGTGCTGACTCTGGCTGTATGGGCTCAGGTGTGAGAGCCAGAAGGCACCCTGGTTTACCGTTAATCTAGTTTAGAGTTACTGCTGAAGAAGAGAATGGGTTGGAGAAGGACCCTTGGGGGTGGTGGGGTGCTACGCTGAGACACATAAATGGCTGACATTATTACCATGCTCTCCTGGAATGTCCGGAGGGGGGGGGGGATGGTTAAACAGGTATACCAAGCGAGCAAGTTTGGGCTCTTTCTTGCGGAAATGGAGAGTGATTCTGCCATGCCTACAGTAGATTTATATGCTGCAGAGTGGCTGAAAAGGTGCATAGGCAGGCTATATAATGTGGGTGTAGGTATTTGCCTGGCACGGAAAATCCCATCTGACATATCAATGGTGCACACAGATATGGAAGGGCTGTATGCTCTGCTAAGTGGAAAATTAAATGGGAGAACACTGACGAACGTACTCCTTTATGCCCCGAATACAGACAACACCATCTTCTATAATAACATAGCGGAAAGAGCTGCATCCTGCGTTGGCTCAGCAATGCTTTTTTTTTTTTTTATAGCGTGAACTAGACCCAAAGATATCAGGTATCAGAGCGCTTTACATGAGCACCAGTTTCGTTACAGATGGACACATTAATTTTATTTTTTTTGTTAGGCACGGGAACATTAAGTGATTTGCCCAAAATCACAGGATGTTGAGCGTCCCTGCCGAGACTCAAACCTGGTTCCCCAGCTTCGAGGTCGACCGCTCTAGCCGTAAGACTGCATCCTCTCCCCGGCTTTGGCTGGATGATGACAATTGTGTGTTAAGTGGTGCACTAGGTAGAATCACGCTTAACCCCTTATATAAACAGGGAATGAGAAAAAACATTGTAGCGAGCCATGAGAGTTCTAGATTTGATTGAAGTCTGGTGTGACCAACATCTCCAGGCACAGGAGTTTTCCCACCATGCACACGCAATGAACACTTATACCAGAATTGATGATGCGCTAGTAGATTATCAGCCCACGCATAGTGTTTCGGAAACAGAGTATACAGTCAGAATCTTACCAGATTACTCCCTATTCTGATTCAAATATCGCTACCAGCGGCTAAGGCCAGCAATTCCCATGTGGTGACTGCCGGTGTTGGCCCTATACGACCCAGTATTTCGGCAGGGCATGCAAGACTGTATTGTAAATTACTTTAAACAAAATATACATACAGCCAGTACAAGGGGGGGCAGAATGGGATGTGATGAAAGTTGTGGTGTGGGGGTTGGCACTGGCCAATATTTCCTCTCGGACCAAAAGACTAGACAGGGAGATCTCTGACACTGAGATTGAGCTGAGCACACAGCAAACATGGCAGCACAGAAATATAGAGGCCCAAAGGGGAGCATACGACACGAGAAAGCTCATACTGGAGAAACTAGCAGAGAGAGAACAGTTGCACCATTCAGAATTTAGGTAAGTGCTCCATAGAGAAGGAGACAGCCCGGGCAGGCTTCTAACATGGCTTCTGAGGCAAGACATGACATCTGCAGCTATCATAGCAGTGAGAGATGTTATGGGGACTCTGGTCAGCACGCAGAAACAAATTAATGGGGTTTTTGAGGTGCATCATAAACAGCTGTATACACAATCATTGCGGTGGAGAGAAGAAAATGTATACCTTGGGCTACAAACACCACAAATCCCAACCTCACACAGGAACAAAGAACTCAACTGGAATCGCCCATAGCATTGCAGGAAATAAAAGTGGCTGAAGGGGGCGGAGCTTGCTCGCGACCAAGATGGCCGCTTGAGCCGAGCGCTCCGTAAAACCGTCTGATTATCCGTCATTTATCCTGCAACTGAACTAAGCTGGTGACCGGCACCTGTGCCTCCTGAACTCCGGAGACCCGTAGAGGCGATTTGCAGTGCTCCCGACCGCTGAACTGCGACCTGGGCCGAAGTTGGAGCGACTGCTGGGGACGGCCGGGCTGGGCCTCAGACCCCGGGCTTGAGTACGTGAAGAGGGCGGCGCACGCCCGGACCTGCCGCGATCTGCAGACGGCGGGACATACGTGGTGCCGCAGCTGGTACGCACGGAGAAGTCCTAGTTGGGATCACCACAGCGGGACCTAGAGGTGAGCGCCCCGCCCTCAGCTGCAATTATACGGGACACGGCGAGGTCCCCGCAGCCGGTCCAGGCTCCCACGTTGGAGTGGAGGGCACAGTGGAAGGAATACTGAAGCGTGGTGAGCGTGGAGCATACTTTGCACTGATTTGGCCCTCGAGACGCTAGGTGGGCATATCGGAGCAGACAACAGCGGCGAACCCACCCTCCTCTGCTCCGGACTGTGGGGACTGCATGAGTCTGGAACCGCGTCCGCCGAGGGGCCGCCATTTTTGGGGGATAGTGCCCAGAGCTGGTGCAATAACGATGACAGACTAATCGCGCCAGAAATTGCTGTGCCACTGGGGAGGCTTCTGGTGGAGGCTGTGCTGTATATTGGGAGTCAGGCGGACACTGAGGCATTGTCAGTAGGGCTTGTGAATCCACTACACACCAGGAGACGTGGCGCTGTCTCGGATTGATGGATTAGGCCCTAGGTGGTACAATAGACGTACATTACGGGGGAGAGCTGGACTCGGCTATTGATGATATTGAGCATCTCTGCGAGGACTGCTGTGGGTGAGAACGGAATGCCATAATAGAGACTCCTTAGGTGAAGGAGTGGCGGCACGTGGTATTAGCGCAGGATCGGGGCGACTTCCCCCAGTACCCAACAACATAAAAGAAGAAAGTCTAGAGGGCCAACATTAACGTCAATGAACAGTAGTGCTGTCCCGAGGCCTTGAGTTACATGCAAGATTGCATCCTGGAGTGAGTGCTGCGGACCTAATACTATACGAAGTCACCTCAGGCCCGAGGTGTTCCCTGGGAAACCGACTCGGGGAGTCTGCAATATAGTGAGTGTGATTCCCCCTCCTGCAGAGCGGTCCCCTGATTTGGCAGAGTCTGCCGGCTGCACGGTCGGCAAGTGGCCAAGATGGGAAGAGTGGACAGGGCACAGCCGAAGCTATCGTTTGAACAGAAGAGGTCCAAGTCCAGAGACGCGTCCACTGAAGATGCCTCCAGATTGCAAGACCAGTCCGCAGAGGACCACCGCCCGGACATCCGAGGCATGCTAGTCGCTATGGAGAAAAGCCTGCAGAGTGGTATTTCATCCCTCGGCACGAAAATGGATGCCTTATCCTATAGAATGGATCGTATGGCTGAGAGGTTAGATAAGCATGCCGAGAGGCTGGATATGTCCGAACGGAGGCTGACAGAAGTGGAGGAAGCGCATACCACCCTCGACTCTGACCACAAACAACTAGGTAGAGTGCTGCGGGTCCTACAGGACAAGACTGAAGACTTAGAAGCATGCTCTTGGCACTGCAACCTTAGAATTACAGGTCTTCCGGAGACCACACATACTGGCAATATGGAGCAATTCACAGAGAAGCTGTTGAAGACCTTGCTGGGGGAAGACTCGTTCTCGAATATGTTTGTGGTTGAAAGAGCGCACCGTTCACTGGGGCCCCGGCCGCCCCCGGGGGCGCCACCCCACCCAATCATAGCAAAGTTACTCAACTACCGGGACCGAGACATCGCATTGAAGTTGGCCAGGGAGAAGCAGCCTCTGGGATATGAAGGTTCCGTGATCTCGTTGTTTCCGGATTTTACGATACGTGTTCAGGAGGCGCACCGACAGTTTGCCCCGATGAAAAAACAACTTCGCGAGATTGGAGTGGACTACGCCATGCTATACCCTGCAACGCTGCGTGTCAACAGGCAGGGCCGATCCCACATCTTCACAGACCCGAGGGCCCTCCAGAAGGCGTTGAAAGACTGGTCGAGAGAACAACGTCCAGGTCCGGAGCGGCAGCTACTCGACGAGGCGGCAGGAGGGCGGCTGGAGGAGCAAGATTGAGCTGCGACTGGTGGCCGAGTGCGATAAGTATGGTCTTTGTCCTGGGACAAAGTTGGACATGCTGTTTGATAGGCGGGGGGGAGGGGCTTAGAGCTCTGTGTGTGGGTGGGGGGGGAGTTGTATAAAGTCTATGCTTCCTTACACACCCGGGACCTGTGCAGGGGAAGACACAGCTAGCTGAGAGCCGCTGGAGATGCTAACTGAGCTACAACACTGAGTGTATATGGGGTATATTGATCCTGGACTGGGGCGCAAGGCCCGGCGGACCCTGCTCAACGGGGAGACACTGCATGACACCCAGGACTTTGGAACTTGGACAGTGGAAGGGGAGCGGGAGGGGGGGATCACTATATAATGGGCAGTTGCACGAGATGTTGGAGACGGTACCTTGAGAGCGGCTACATGGTGGCCGGATAGTATGCCTTGCTGGATGAGCAACCTCTGCCCACGCGTGAAACACACCTGGGAATGTTCCTTGTTCTTGTGGGAAGGGATGAGAGGGGGGACGTGGGAGGGTGATGGGGAATGATTGCGGCCATGTTGGGGGGGTCAGCTGTGGGAGGGGGTGGGTGGGTGTTCAGAAACAAATGGATGTCCTTACAAAGAGAAGTTTTTTATACACACATACATGATGTGAGTGAATATTGTCGAATGCACAGATCGAATTGCGAGATGAGACCAACCAAGTGGGATGGGGGCACCTAGTACCAACCGCACAAACCAGCCAGTAGAAGCGCTCCGTGTGCTCACGTGGAATGTTAGGGGCTTAAATGACCACAGAAAACTCTGTAAGGTATTACACTATCTGCACAATCATGCTATAGACGTTGCCTTACTTCAGGAGACGCACCTTCCAATCGATAGCCCCTCCTACGCAGCAGAGGCCTACGGGACAATATACACGCCTCAGGTTTCACCACACATGCCAGGGGGTGATCACATGGTCCAACCCTAACTCTCCGTACACTTTGACCCCACTGGACACAGACAGGGACGGTAGATATACCATATCAAGATGTCAGGGGAGGGGAATGGACTTGATTCTTGTGAACATTTACGGCCCAAACTACGACTGCCCTGATTTCTTTGAAGCTCTGGTGACCGCAGCCACTAAATACACGGACAGCCAGTTCCTCTGGGGTGGGGATCTCAATCTGGTCAGAAACCCGGATGTGGACAGGTCGGGGGGCCCGGAGAGACGCCCTACAGCGGCTGCTAAGGCGCTGGAATGCGCAATGCTTCGTTTAGACTTGCGCGACGTATGGCGCTCGAGATTCCCGCTTAAAGGGGGGTACACACATTACTCTGCTTATTATAATCTCCACACCAGGATAGACTATTGGTTGGCATCTACTCCCCTTTTTGAAGAGGTTCGGGAATGCAGGGTACTACCCCGTACATTGTCTGACCATTCCCCCCTGTTGATAGCGATAACTACTCCTAAGAAAGGCATTCCGCCGTTTACATGGCGATTCCCCCCATACTCGCTGTTGGACTCGGCCTTTAAGGCCGAACTTGCAGAAGCCATTGAGACGTTCTTTGCGACTAACGTGGGGTCTGTGGACAGTTTCCAAGTGATATGGGAAACCTTTAAGGCTTTCATTCAGGGTATTGCCATGTCTAAGCACTCGGGGGTCCTCCGAGACATTCGCAGGCGCCTGGCTGAACTAGAGAAGAAACTGGGAGACCTGGAGTGGCGTCAGCTGTTAAGTGCGGACGATGCGGTGGCCTCTGAAATTAAGTCTCTTTTGGAGGAATATCAGGAAACAGCGGACGCTGAACTTAAACATTTAGGTAAATACGCCACGGCGCGTGCGTATGGGGAGGGGGAGAGACCGGGAGCGGTTCTGGCACAGTTGCTTCGGAGGCGTCGCAGTAAAGTGCTAGTTACGGAACTCAAATCGGCGGAAGGTGAGGTGCTGACAGAGGAGACAGAGATAGCGGAGCGTTTCAGAAGTTATTACGCAGAATTGTATTCTGTGCGCTCTTCGGGGTCGGACGAAGAAATCATGGATTATCTCTCCTATATTAAATTGCCTTTCCTCACGAATACCCATCGGGAATTCCTGATGAGACCAGTGGAAAGGGACGAGATAGTCCTAGCCCTGACCGGAATGCACGCAAGTAGTGCACCTGGGACAGACGGCCTCACTGTGTCCTTTTACAGAGCATTTATTGATATTCTCTTACCACATCTGTCTGTGCTCTTTGATGACATGTGCCAAACTGGCGAAATGCCGCCCACACTGAGAGAGGCAGTGATAGTAGCTATACCTAAACCCGGGAAGCCGCCGGAGGAGTGCGGGTCCTATCGTCCGCTCTCCTTGCTAAATGTAGACACAAAAATCTTTGCGAAAATACTTGCTAATCGGATAGCTCCCCTTTCGCAAATACTAGTTTCCCCCGAGCAAGCTGGGTTTATCCCGGATAGGAATTTCACTTACAATTTACGTACGGTATTTGGGGCTCTACAGCATACCCGACAAGACGCTAAGGCAGTTGCGGTCTTTCTAGATATGGAGAAGGCCTTCGACTCGGTCGAGTGGCCCTTCCTGCGCCAGGTTTTAACTAGGATGGGTTTGGGCCCGGTATTTCTGCAACTGATAGGGGTGCTGTATAATCACCCTACTGCCAGAGTTCGAGTCGGCAACCAGGTGACGGAACCCTTTAACATTACTCGTGGGACGAGGCAGGGTTGCCCACTGTCCCCACTACTCTACGCTCTGGTGACGGAGCCGCTGCCCTGTGCCCTCAGAGAATACCACAGCCACAGGGGCATTAGATTGTCGAAACTTGAATTGATAGTGTCAATTTATGCTGATGACACTTTATTGTATATTCGCGACCCGGAAAATAACCTCTCCCCTGTCTTACGCGAGGTGGTGCGCTTTGGCGCCTTATCTGGGTTACGAGTCAACTGGCCAAAGTCAGTTGTTGTCCCGCTCACGCCTGCTACTAAGCAGCACGAACCGGAGTACCCCTTGCAGTGGTCTACGGACTCTATCAGGTACTTGGGAATTCAGGTCCACCCTGATTCAGAAGTTGTCTTTAGGGACAACTATGGCGTAGCTGTCAGCAGGTTGGAGGATGACGTTGAGACCTGGATCAAGCTGCCACTGTCTCTGCTGGGCAGAGTCTCCATAATGAAGATGGTGGTTCTGCCACGGTTTTTGTTTTTATTTATGAATATCCCTATGGTATTACCTGCATCCTTTTTTAGTCGGGTTACGACGTTACTGATAAAATTAGCCTGGGCGGGCAAGCATGCTAGAATACGATGGCGGACACTAACCTTGCCATACCACATGGGGGGCCTGGAAGCCCCGGACTTAAATATATATTATAGAGCCGCGCAGTGCGCGCACGCATATTATTGGATACACGGCCCACCGGAAGCTCCCCACCTCCGTCTTGAGGCGATAGTGGCGGAACCGTTACCACTCCCAGCCTTACTAATGGAAGAACCAGATCGCAGGACAGGGCTACTTGACTCGATCAATGCTACGCGGCATGCCTGGCACTTTTGGCTGCAGTTGCAGGCGGGAGCCCTGTTATATTCTCCAGATATGCCACTTGAGTGGGTTCGTTGGTTGCTCCCCTGCAGAGACCAGGGGTGATATGCGCCTTAAACTCTTTGCACCTGCAGACGGCTGGTGACCTTTTCCATAACGGCGCGGTTAAACAATGGGAGGATTTGGGGCAGTGGGAGCCTCCCCACACCCTGCTGCAGCGCTTCCAGTTTCACAGGACTAGGCACGCTCTGCGAGGTATACTGGGTGACGACCTCTTAGAGCCACCTGAGGTCGCGGAACTCACGTACGTCATTAAAGCACAATCGCCGCGTAAGATGGTCTCCAATGTGTATAAGATAGCCATGTCACATAGGGCAAACCAATACTCGAAGGCCCAGCTAGATTGGCAGCGGGATTTACAGCAGCCGATAGATGATGCCATGTGGGCATATTGCTGCACCAGCACACGCCGTATTTCATTAAATGGTAGGCACAGACTAATCCACTTCAAGTACCTCAATAGGGCGTATTACACACCGGAGAGATTACACAGATATGGGCTACGGGAAACGTCAGCCTGCGATAGATGTGCGGAACCCACGGCTGATTTTATACATCTGGCCTGGTCTTGCCCAAGAATATACAAATTTTGGGAATCGATTTTTAATGAGCTAGCGAAAATAATAGATGTGGAACTCGCCCCGGATCCAGCCCTGGCTCTGCTGGGCTATTCCAAAAAAGTCGCACGAGGGAAGCGCAGACTGGTAGATATGGGTCTGCTATTGGCGAAACGGAATGTAGCAATCCATTGGCTGCGAGGCCCTACCCCTACTATGGCACAGTGGTCCCGTGATATGCTTTATTGTTGCACACAGACGGAGAATTTTAGTGAACTACTACCCCCAGGAGCCGCCCTAAAAACTTCTGGGGACTCTACACGACATACATATCAACCAGGGGACAGGACCAGACTGAGACTGATGGCGACACACTGCCGCAAGCCCACACACCATTTGCGGTCTGATCCCTCTTGTGACTCCGTCAGACGGGCACAATGATTGTAGAACTGGGCCATCCCTACATAGGGATTTCACATATCCAGCTCTGGAATGGTTAAGAACAACAATATCACGTACATCGGTGTGTTCGATGGTACTTACTCATAATGTTGTGCCGCAATACGATTGATCTGTTAGTATAACATTGGATTGTATTAAATTGTACTTTATGTGTGCGCCTCACTATGGACAGGATGTCGCAATTTGCTTCTTGTTTGATCTGTAAAATTTAAAAAAATAAAGGAATAAAAAATAAAATAAAATAAAAAGTGGCTGAACATGGCTAAAACGCCTGGCAAAAATAGGTTGCTGGCGGAATGGTATCAGACATATGTGAACGTGCTGGCGGGATAATTACTCCCAGTATATCCGGAGGCTTAGAGTCAGGAGTTTCACCTAAATCGATGAGAGGCCACCAAAAGTATTCTCCTAAAACCCGGGAAGAACCCATATGGTTGCAAAGCCTGTAGGCTTGTGTCAATGCTTAACACGGACAATAAGATACTAAGAGTCTAATGACGAGGCTAAATGGAGTGATTTAGTATCTGATCCATGCTGACCAGAATGGATTTATACCGGGCCGCAGAATGGCCTTGAATATCAGATGCCTGACAGTAGTACTGGGTGAAGTGGCACTTGTGTCACTGGACACTGAATAGGCATTCAACACTGTGGACTGGTAATACCTGTGTATGGCCCTTAGGGGCATGAATTTCAGCCTGAATTACATAAAGAAGTTCACAATTTTATATACCAAGCCCTTAGCACGAGTCCAAATGAACAACATGATTTGATTTAAAGTTTATAAAGCGCAACGTATACCCGGAGGCGTCTTGACACTACCAGTAACAGGAGAAATAGGCAGCCAGAACTAATCATGGCTAAACAGCCAGGTTTTCAGAGCTTTCGTGAAGCTCAGTAAAAAGGTGGCTGCTTTCAGCTCAGGGGGAGACGATTCCAGTTTTGGGTGGTACACTTGAGAAAACTCCTCCCTCCCCAGGAAGGAATTTAAAACGTGGGGGCTACCATATTCCTGACTGAGCTTGAACGAAGGACCCTACCTGGCTGGTACCACCTTAACCTTTCTTTAAGTTAGACAGGACCAGAACCATGAAGTGCCTTAAAAGCAGTGCACAGGCCCTTAAAAACTATGCACCTTCTCACGGGAAGCTAGTGAAGTCTGCTAATAGCTTGAAAAGCTGAACTAAATCTCGGAACCTTCAGAAGCATCCTTGCTGCTGAGTTTTGCAAGATTTGTAATTTGTTCAGAGCTTTTTTGGGAGATTTTGAAACAGACCATTACAGTAGTCTAATCGAGATAAGACTAATGCAATCACCACAGATTTAAATAGATCACAAGGCAGAAATTGGGCAATTTCTGCACTGAGCCTTGTGGTACCCCACAAGGAAGCGAGAAGGACTCCGATGAGCAGTCTCCAAAGGAAACAGATTGAAAGCGGCCCGTAAGAAAAGAGTGCAGCAAGGCCAGAGCAACACCTTTGATTCCTCAGCTCTGTAACCGGTCAATCATAAGGCCATGATTGACCTTGTCAAATGCTGCAGTCAAATCAAGCAGGAGAAGGACTGCATTCCCCCACACACATACACTGTAGCCCAAATTTTCTCTGTAGCCATAATTAGCACTGATTTGGTGCTGTGCCCATCACGAAAGCTAAACTGCATGTCATCCAGTAGACCATTGTTTTTCAGAAACGCGGCTAATTGGATATTCATAGCCTTCTCAACCAGCTTTGCTGGAAGAGGGAGTCTAGAAATGGGCTGATAACTGTTTGGGTACAGTGAAATTAGATTGGGTTTCTTCAGCAGTGGGAGAACAGATGCTGTCTTTCAGAGTTTCAGAAACATGCCAGAGCTAAACATAGCATTGAAGATCTTAACCAGGTAGGGGGCCACCGAGTCAGAAACTAAATGAAAGATCTTTGGTGGACACAGAGCCAAGGGCGATCCTGAATTTGCATTGGAAATAGTCAGTTTAACTTGATCCTCCAAGAGTGGTGCAAGTTCAGTGAACATAATTTTATCAGAGGGCACTGGACCCAACCGCCCAGGAGGAGGACTCGCCATCGCACACAAGAGCTCCCTCCGACTCTCCACCTCCAGCACGAGCGACTCCCCATCCAACATGGAACACCTCCATTTCCAGATCCAGACCAGCCCCAGAACGACCCTACGTGGCACCCTCGCCTACAGACCCCCGGACCTTGAACCTCGTTCACCACTACCATCACCAACCTTATCGCGCCCCATGCCATCGCCTCCATGGACTACATACTCATCGGAGACCTCAACTTCCACCTTGATAACCTCAGCGACCCCAACTCCGCCACTCTCCTGGACAACCTCGCCAACCTTGGACTGAAACAGCTCATCACCACCCCCACCCACAAGGCAGGACACACCCTCGACCCCATCTTCGCAGGAGGTAACAACATCCACTTCAGCCACACCACGCAACCCCTCTGTACGGACCACCACTGCGTACACTTCTCTTTCGACAAAGCCACCGCCCCCAAACCTACACCACGCCCTCCGTGAAGGAACTGGAGCAAGGTCACCGAGGAGTACCTCAACTCCACCCTCATTCACGATCCCCCACCCACCTCGACCAACGCCAATTCCGCAGCCAAAGAACTTCACAGATGGATCACCAACTGCGCAGACAAGCTTGCCCCCCTCCGCAACCCCGACAGACAGCGCCCCAGTAAGGCCACCTGGTTCACCGCTGACCTCCAAGAATCCAGACGCACCTGCAGACGTCTCAGGAAGCTATGGAGAAACAGCAAAACTTCAGAAGACCGTACCACTTACAAGAACGCCATAACGGAATACCACCAACTCATCAGATCCACCAAAAGGACCTTCATCCAAAACAAAATCCACGCCAATGCCAGCAACTCCAAGGAACTCTTCAGCATCATTCAGGAATTCACCAAGCCCCCCAGCGAAGCCACTGAGGTCACAGCCTCCAGGACCTCTGCAACAAACTCGGCTCCTACTTCCACCTGAAGATAAGATCCCTCTCTGACAACATCAACGAACAGACTCCGTACACTGAACCCCTTTCTCCCCCCAGCAACGACAGCCAGCCTACCATCTCCTCCTGGACCCCAGTCACCACTGAAGACACAGCATCAACCATGAAAGGCATTCACTCAGGAGCCCCCATGGACCCCTGCCCTCCGCACATCTTCCACAGAGCCGCCGCCGCCATAGCACCTGAGCTACGACACACCATCAACGATACCTTCGAAGCAGGCACATTCCTCGACGACTGGAAACGCGCAGAAGTCAAGCCCCTCCTCAAGAAGCCCTCACCAGATCCGACGGACCTCAAGAACTACCAACCCATCTCTCTCCTCCCCTTCACGTCCAAAGTCACAGAGAAGATCGTCAACGCCCAACTAACGAACTTCATCAAAGAGAACTCCATCCTCGACCCCTCCCAATCCGGATTCCGCAGCAACCACAGCACCGAGACCGCCCTACTCGCCGCCACAGACGACATCCGCACCCTCCTCGACCAAGGTAACACCGCGGCCCTCATCCTGCTTGACCTCTCTGCAGCCTTCGACACCGTCTCCCACCGCACTCTCAACGCCAGACTCCATGACGCCGGCATACAAGGAGCCGCCCTTGACTGGCTCTGCTCCTTCCTCACCCGCAGAACCTAAAGAATCAGCCTCACGCCCTTCCTCTCCGAACCCACAGAGATCAACTGGGGAGTACCCCAGGGATCGTTGCTCAGCCCCACTGTCAGAGCCCCAAGGAAAGTTCCCATCAATCACTTAGTAGTAGCAGGCACACTTGGAGGGAAGGTTTCAAAAAGGCATAAATACCTTGGATCTAATGGTAAATGGAGGGCAAGCTGGCGACATTGGAAAACCAAGATGTCCGCCGACTTGGTCTTTCCTATTGCGCTCCAGTTGTTTTTTCCCCCCGAAGGCAGTTTAGAATGTGAAGCGCGTTCGAGTTCTAATCGGCGCACTTCACCCGAAGATTTTTCGTTAGTAGATGTTTCCTAGAAGTTCTCAGTCGGTTAGTTCGTTTTAGGGTAGAGTCGACGCAAGTCGTCGTATATTGTTGCTTCGGAGATAATTTCTTGTGTCAGAATTGTATCCGCGCATGCCCAAAGATTCTAGATAGTGTCTCTTTATTGAGCAAACTCGTAATTCCAGGAAATGAGTCAGTAAAGCCTTGTGGTTGTCCCGGTTACCACAAGAATTTACGAGTTGAATAATTGAGCATTTTAGCTCGTCTAGAGTGAGGAAAATAAACCTATGCTGACGAACGCACCGCGTTTGCAGTTTTCCTTGAGGTCAAAAGAGTAAGGAATCTTTTCCCTAAGAGGCGCTATCGCGCTTGTTGGAAAAAAGGTTCAGATAAACTAAAGCTAGAAATACATCTTATATTTCCCTTATTTGGATAAACTTACTGAAGTGCATTAATATCCAGAAAGAAATAAGAAGAATCTTACCTGAAGGAGATTTCTCGGCCTCAGCAGTCCTGAGTCTTCCCGTCTCCTGTCACACGCAAGTACTTCCTGTGGAAGAAAAAGAACAATATAGAGTTAAGAATTGACTTGTGTAAGAAAACTGTTATTTATTGCAAGAAACAACCTAAGAAAGAAGAGGAGCTATAGCTAAGGAAACATTGGGTAGGAACCATTGTAATTTAGAACATATTTATGATTATAGAAGAGAACATGTAAGAATAATTAGTGATTAATGTTGTTACAGTTTTCAGATTATACAAGGAATACAGATGAAAGTGAAGCAATAATAATCCTTGGACTGAAGACCAATATTTTCTGGCTGTCTCTTCTCTGACCCCAACCCCTTTCCCCCATTGGAACACGTTCGCAGGTAGTTTCTAAAAGTAATATTTGCGGAACAGTTCTGAAGGGAGTGTGGGGATATAGCCGTGTTCTACTCCTGTGCAACTTGGAACCAAAGGTCCCTCTGACACCCACGCTCTTCAACATCTACATGGCCCCCCTCGCCGCCATCGTCAGACAGCATGGACTCAGCATAGTATCCTACGCCAACGACACGCAGCTCATCCTCTCCCTCACCAAGGACCCCCATACCACCAGACTCAGCTTCCAGGAAGGAATGAGGGACATCGCATCCTGGTTTTGGTCAGCAGATGGAACCACTCCAATATCCACCTCATGGGAAGACTGAGGGCGAACCCCTTCCTCCCCCTCTAACACAGGTGTCCCAACATTTTCACAGGGGGCTGAGTTCTCCAAAGAAGGTGGAGAATTACCTTCTGAAATTAAACCAGGTTCACTGACTGTACAATCATCCATCCACTCAAAACTACTACTAGTACCTTTAACATCCTTCTCACTCCCATGCTTCTCCTTGGCCACTCTTTTAAAATTCCAAACTTCTCCATTCCTGAGTCTGACAGAATTCTGCAAAACTTCCACTACTTCTTCTGCGTAAAAAAAAAAACGATTTCCCCCTTGCCAATGAATCCTGGTTTCTTAATACGGACCCAATCACCAACCTCAATATTAGAAGGTTTCACGCCATGTTTAACATCAAAATATCTTTTGCTCCTGTCATGTATACGTTCCATTCTGTTCCTTACATCATCCTTAGACCATTGTTCCACACCAGACGAACACATCCAACCAGGATTAAACTTGGACCTTGGTTTGCGTCCCCGCATTATAACACAGGGGGGTAACCCAGTAGCCTCAGTACTCGTTACTCGGTAAGCCCAGACCATCTTGCCAACTTGTGTGATCCAATCTTCACTCACACTCATGGCCAATTGGATGATACCCTTCAAAACACGATTTAACCTTTCCACCATTCCATTCCCGCTCGGGTTGTACGAGGACGTGGTTCTATGCTTGATGCCTAATCTCTCAAAGTAAGTTCTAGCCCTATTGGACATAAATTGGACTCCGTTATCACTTACGAGAGATGCAGGAATACCTTCAGATGTGAAAACTTCATCCAAAAACTCCAAAACAGTGTCAGTATCAGCCCTGTCTACAACCTTAACGATGGGCCAATGAGAGAACAAATCCATGAGTACGATCACATACCTCTGTAAACCATAAGATTGATCACGAACAGGCCCCATGATATCAATTGCCACAGTTTGCCATGGTTCGTTGGAAACAATTTGATCACGCATAGGAGGTCTTAAGGTTTTCAAAGATTTATCAGCCCTACAGCACGCATAGCACTCCCTTACTGCTCGCTCAGCAGCCATGTCCAACCCGGGCCACCAAAACAAACTCTTCAAAACAGACTTGGTTCTGCTGATTCCAGAATGCCCTTCATGGCATATCTCAACAATTGCTGGACGTAAACTTTCCGGAGGGACAATTCTCTCCCCCTCAACAAAAACCCATCATTCACAGTAAGTTCTGATCTCACTTCCCAAAATGGTCTCGCAGCTTCACTGAGGGCATCTTTCCGAGGCCAACCATTCATTACATATGGAACAACTTCTTGCACTATCTTATCTTTTTGAAATTCAATTTCCCACTCCTCTTTGTTAATAGCTGAGCGACCATGATCATGAATCAAAGCCACTTGAAAGTTGTTCCATTTGTCATCCTCACATTCCTCCAACATTGCAGGCATTCTAGAAAGAAAATCAGCCACAAACTTGTCTTTGCCTGGAGTATAAACAATTTTGTAAGTAAAACTCTGCATAGGCATTGATATTCTAGCCAGTCTAGAGGAGACATTACTTGAACCTTCTGTAGTTAAGATTTTTACCAATGGCTTGTGATCACATCTCAAGATACAAACTTTCCCCCAAATGAATGACTTAAAATGGTCTAAGGCCCAAGCACAAGCCAAAGCTTCTTTTTCTATGATAGGGTACCTTTCTTCACACAGTGACAATGATCTGGATGCGTACGCAATTATGTGTTCCTTACCCTTGTCATCCACCTGAGGTAAAACTGCTCCAAGACCCTTATTGCTAGCATCAGTAGTGACAATGCTGTTTGCTGCAGGGTCAAAACTACTCAAGGTGGTTGCGTTTGCTATTGCTGTTTTGATAACTTTAAAATCCTTCTCACATTCTGAAGTCCACTCAAAATTGCAATTTTTTTTAAGCTTCTCCAGGTCCTTAGATTCCCCAATTCACCCCTAAAAACTGAGGG
The DNA here is from genome assembly GCA_963921515.1 of Calotriton arnoldi. Classification (NCBI taxonomy): domain Eukaryota; kingdom Metazoa; phylum Chordata; class Amphibia; order Caudata; family Salamandridae; genus Calotriton; species Calotriton arnoldi. Next base: position 152,976 of record CAWUFW010016355.1, read on the forward strand.
AAACTGTTTAAGCATCCTATCCCCCAATGAGCTGTCTTCATCGACCACTAACACTTGCTCCTTACTATTAGGATCTAAAATGATGTGTAAAATTTTCTGGTCAAACCAACCTAAAACAGGTGGACCAGTTCTGGCAACATACAACTTACCACGGTTCTTCCTATTCTTGAATTCAAATGTGAACCACCTGTACCCAAGCAAGTCAATCTTCTCACCACTACAACCTTCTGGGTGTACATCAGGTTCTAGTAAGTGTTCCCCCACTTTTCCCACAAAGGAATTCTTCCACAGATTTTCATTGACGATGGTATAAGGTAATCCAGAGTCAGCAAATATTTTCAAACCAACCCCTCCAATCACCATCCAACATTCAGGTTTGTTACTACATAATGTGTCCTTAATGTTGAGAACAAGATTACCTCTCACATTCATCACCATGTTTTTTATAGGAGTGTCCCCATCCAACTCAGAATGACTTCCCTCAGTCACATTTACATTGTTTTCTAGTTCTCCCACAAATTTTACTCTTGCATTCCTCTTCCTAAATACTTTTAGAAAATGACTGAAAATGCCACAATTACTGCATTTGTGTCTGGCAGCAGGACAATTCTAGCTATATGCCAAATGATCAAAACTACCACACCTGTAGCACCTAGCCTGCTCTCCAGTTCTGGCCTTTTCTCTACTAAATTTAGAGGCTCCTTGTCTGTCTGTACTAATGTTTATCTTACCAATTAAAGATGCATCTTGAGCCTCATCCTTCAAAACAACAGCACACCTGCTTGAAATTTCTGCCTTACGGACAGTAGCTAGAACTTCTTCCAAGGGTGCGTCTCCATTAACCCACAGCCTATCTTGTATAACCGAATTACTAGCATGCATGACAACTTGATCTCTAATTAGGTAATCATGCAAAGCCCCAAATTTGCAATCTAAGGCTAACTTCTTTAACTCTGAAACATAGTTATCAATAAGTTCTGACTTGCCTTGTCTCCTTTGAAAAAACTTAAATCTTGTTACACCTATACATACTTTGGGAGCAAAGTAATTATCTAGCTGTATTAAGGCTAACTCATACTTGTTAATATCACCAGAAACTGTAACTTTTGTCATTTGATTATACACTTTTAACCCAACTGCTCCCAAAGAGTGTAGTAGTAGTCTTTTCTTCTGTGCAGCTGCCATCTTTCCAGCTTCATCCACAGCCTCAATATAGTTGGTGAAATAGGCTCTCCATTCCAACCATTTAAGTGATGGTTATGAGCCAGCTGCCCAGAATGCTTGAGGAGGTCTAACGTTAAAACTCTGAGTTCTCATGATGAGTGGACTTGCCCAATGTCCACTCTTCACTAAAAGCCTAGTTCAAAATCCTGTTCTTCACCACAAGGATGAGCATACAGAAATGCTTCTGAAGTTTGATGCAGTATCTCAAGAATCAATTCATTTGAAATAATGCCGTGGAAATAATTCTCAAAATATGTAAATTGTGATAAATACCAATTACTTCACTCAAGTGGAGGCGCTTAGCTCCTGCAATCCGATGCGCGTTGATCCTGAACGCCTGTAGACGCTGCCGGTAACTGAACAGTGAAGAAACCAAAATGGCCGCTTGTGAGGTCACGCACCGTGACCTCGCGTGATGACGTATCTTCAGGCGTGTTCAACACACAAGGAACGCACATCCTGCAGCACTCCGTGAAGAACAGGCGCACGGACGTTCTCGATCGCTGCACGGCAATGACTCGCACAACAGCAGGTCACAGAAGATGACGAGGGGGACATCATGGTGCTTGAGCATCCCAACGGTAAGATTTCCAGGGTGACGTTCAAAAGACGCAGCCTCCCAATAGTGCAAAGAAGGGTTCCTCCCAAGGATGGCAATCCACGTACCTCGCAATGAATCCAAATAACTCCACTAGGATCACGAATAGATCGTAGTAAAAAAAAAAAAAAAGAAATTCTTTCAATCCTCTTGACTCGGTGCACGCGTAGGCTCTAGTAGCTCCTTAGCAATCCTCGCCAGTGTTGTAAAGATGCACTGGACTCAATTTAAAGTAATTCCTTTATTTGGCTGAGGAGCACGGAAGGACACAACCAGCTTACAAGTGTCCTTCTTCCCAGCTGCCCTGAGAAACTGCTGCCGTCAAACCCAAACATTCCAGGAATGCTTGGGAGACAAGCATTCCTGGTAACTAAGCAACACAACAAAGTCTTACTCGGTACTTCGTTGGAATCCACTCGACCAGGGGAAAGGGCAGGCGCGGACAGTTGAAGATGGGCTTGCCTTTGGCGCGGCCGCGTCAGCTGCATATGTTAGCCCCTCCTTGAGCCCAAAAAGTCACTAGACTGCTCACCACCAAATGGCCGTCAAGCGGATTCTGGAACTAAAAGTAGTCACAAAGCAGGTATCAGTTTAAAGTACATTCAGATTAAAACAATGATTCATTAAAAAGATTTTCTCTCCCCCTCGATTCCCTATGCAAAAATATGTTGGTTGCCTCAGTTTAAAAGCCCATTCAGACTAAAACAGAGATTCTTAAAAAGGTTTTCTCCCCCCGCGATTACCTGTGCAAAACTGTTTTGGTTGCCTATCGTGTTACCGGCATGTAAAGCGTGGCTGTGTCAGCTGCATATTTTATAACCCCTCCTTGAGCCGAAAAATTCACTAGACCACTCACCACCAAAATGTAGTGATGGCGGCCGTCAAGCAGATTCTGGAACCAAAGAGTAGCCACAAAACAGGTATCAGTTTAAAGTGCACTTAGATTAAAAGAATGATTCGTTAAAAAGGTTTTCTCCCCCCTCGATTCCCTTTGCAAAAATACTTTGGTTGCCTCAGTTTAAAAGTGCATTCAGACTAATACAGTGATTCCTAAAAAGGTTTTCTCCCGTCCCAGTTCCCTGTGCAAAACTGCTTTGGTTGAGTATCACGTTACCGGCATGTCGGAGGTGTCAGAGGAATGGGAATCGAAGAGGGGCATGCACCGGAGTGTCCATTGTCACCCTTGCTGTTTGCACGTGCCATAGAGCCTCTACTGTATAGATTGATGGAGGTGCTGGATAGATAGGCAATTAGGACGTGGGACAGTAGGCATGTGGTGTCTTTGTATGCTGATGATTTGCTGGTTTACTTATCATGCCCAGCGGAGTCCCTACCAATCCTGCTGGCCGAGCTAGATGGCTTTGGAAAGCAGTCGGGCTGTAGGTCAATAAACAGAAGTCAGTGATATTCCCTATAGGGGCGATGAGTGATATACCACCAGAGAGGCTCCAGCAAGTTGATATTCCGTGGGAAACCAAAGCTTTCCTGACCCTGGGGATCCAGGTGACCACTGAGCAGGACAAATGGCTAGAGTTAAACATATCTAGGTGGATATTCAAGGCAAATTAGAATACTGGGTTTCATTACCACTGTCCATGGCACGCAGAATAGCCATCATTAAAATGCTGATCCTTCCTGTGTACCTCTACCTATTCCAGTGCAGCATATACCCTATACCATGTACAATACTCAAGAAATTGGAATCTGCAGTGACCAGCATAAGCATAGTGTGAGCAAAAAAGAGAAATAGAGTTAAGAGGAGTATGATGCAATGTGGATTTGAACAGAGAGGGCTCGGAGTACTAGACCTGGAGAAATATTAGCAAGCATCCCAATTGCAGTTCATGGTATGACGTAAACATGGCCACAAATAGGGCTTTGTTGAAGGGAGCGCTAATGCAGGAGCGAGCATATAGTAGGACTAATGCGAGATGGGATTTAAATCATATGCAGAATGCAATGGCGCCTGCTCGTGTGTATGTCAGTGTAAAAAGGTGCTTATAGTGAAATGCGGTGCTACAGGCTAGGGGATAACCCTAAACCCCTAAACTAGACACTAGGTCAACAAATTTTTTTGTACAGGAGGCCTGTGCACACGTAGTAGTAATATGCAGAGCAATGTCTGCGAATTAGAAATTCTGAAATAATGGGAAAAACACAACAAGAACAGTAGAACAGATAATATATGGGAACACTGCAAGTATCACGTGTTCTCTGTGTTTAATGAAGTTCGATTGCCCAGCCAACACGTGTTTCGTCAGGGTGGAAAACCCACGACTTCTTCAGGGCTAATAGGCAAGTAGGTGAGAGTTGGTAGATCTCTCCGCCAGTTGTACTTCCGTCCCGGCTGTCTTGGGAATGGTGCTTCCAAGCAGTGATGTGTACAAGAATACAGGGACCCGTGTATAAGTCCAGTGGTGTGTCACTCCACAAACGGAGCCTCGAAATTGCTGCGTATTGGTGGATAGGAGCCGGGTAAGGCTCAGTCCCAGGTGAATATTCCTCCTGGGAGAATGTTGAGGGGGCAGCGAGTACGCTGTTGATTCACTCGAACTACGGCGGTTACCGGTATCCACCAATACGCAGCAATTTCGAGGCTCCGTTTGTGGAGTGACACACCACTGGACTTATACATGGGTCCCTGTATTCTTGTACACGTCACTGCTTGGAAGCACCATTCCCAAGACAGCCGGGACGGAAGTACAACCGGCGGAGAGATCCACCAACTCTCACCAACTCTCACCTACTTGGCTGGGCAATCGATCTTCATTAAACACAGAGAACACGTGATACTTGCAGTGTTCCCATATATTATCTGTTCTACTGTTCTTGTTTTGTCTTGTTTTTCCCATTATTTCAGAATTTCTAATTCGCAGACATTGCTCTGCATATTACTACTACGTGTGCACAGGCCTCCTGTACAAAAAATTTAGTAGGACTGGCGTTACATGCATGGGGCTTGGACAGGTCGAGATGGGGGTGCATTTTACCCTACTCACAGAATCTGCCAATAAGGGACATCCCTGATTTTGACTGTTATGACAGAGATCTGAATATGAGAAGCTGGAAAAGAGGGGGATGTAGAGAATTAGAAGATCTGTATGAGGACGGCCTGATTCTTATGTGGGAACAGGCGAAGGACAAATTTCAGTTAAGAGAGGGGTAGCTTCTGCACTGTAGAGCGATTCGGGAGATGGCGCAGAAGATCTGGGTAGTGAGAAAGGAAGAACCTAGATACTCGGCCACTGTGACACTCATAATATAGATAGATAAACGCCCTGGACTAATTCCCCAGATATACTATGCATTATGCAAAAAATAAGACACGTCCGTCCCCCTTACATGCGAGACAGAAATGGGAAGCGGACTGTAATGAACCACTCCAAGATGCTCATTAGCAAGAAGCGCTTACGGTTCTTTGTAGAGCTTCCAACAATAGTTGATTTTGACTCATTCAGTTTTGAAATTTACACCATACACAATGACACTTCTGCAGTTCTTCACAAGCAAGATAACTTGCGACCTGCACACTGCCCTAAGTGCGAACAAACTGAAGTCACATATCACCATCTCACATGGACATGCAATAGGCTCAAGAGTATTGGGGGCAAGAGAGAGATGCCTCTGCAACCATACACGTGATATGTTTTTCACTTTTACTGTGTACATCTATCATTGCTTTTTGGGGATAAGTTAACAATTAATACTTACCCCTAGTAGTGAAATAAATAGAGGCAACATATTATTTACAGACAAGAGTACAAAAATCAATCTTAATCAATGCAAGGAGCTGGAGAACACTGCATATCCAATGAAATGTGTTGTGGCAAGAGCTCAAGAAACTTGGAGATCATCTATAAGAAGCTTCTGCCTCGCACAGTTTCTGTAAAAGAATGAAGGCTTTGGTGAATAGGGGCAGGGAGGGTCACCTGAAACCTATAACTCACGGAGCCTGGGAAGAGGTCTACAAAGCTATGAAATTCTGCAGTTCAAAAAAGGAAACATAGAAAAGAAAAACACTCAGGTCTGATGCAGAGTTGGGTGGTAATTACTAAGGGCCTGATTTAGATTTCGGCGGACGGGTTCCTCCATCACAACGGTGACGGATAACCCGTCCACCTAAATATAAATCCCATAGAATGTAATGGGATTTATATTTCGGTAGATGGGATATCCATCACCGTTGTGACAGAGTAACCCGTCCGCTGATATCTAAATCCTGCCCTAAATCTAAAGTAGTATCTATCAGTGGAATCTCCTCCACCCCAGGAACAACATAATGCGAAATATTCTGCTGATGTATCACCTCTGGATTAGCACTGTCCCAGAACGTAGATGATTTTTAGTTACCATCCAATTATAAATCGTTACTACAGTATTTTAGTGTGGTCAAGCTCGTGGATCCCAAACAGGGCCGGTTTTAGCGCTGGTGGCGCCCAGTGCAACAATCTTTTTAGGCGCCCCCCATATGACCTCCTCCTTGGATTCCCTCACTACCACCCTGCAAAAGTGTTCCTCATCTTTCCACTGACTCTCTCTCAAATGCATTTCATTTGTTTTGAAGCACTGTTAAAGGCTGACTCTACTAATTCACTCTGCTATCCACATAAAATACAGATCTGTTCTTTGCAGCAGGCATATTATCCCTCTGTGCTACTTTATGCGAGTCAAAACTGCCACTAGACAAAACTCTGATCTCTTTCTAGCAGGAACATTGATCACAAGAGCTATCTTGACATTTTTATTGCTGCCTGAAAGCTGGACACACAAGGAACTCGGCAGCAGGTGCTTTTAAATCTTAGGCTATTGCTAAACACAGTGCCCCTTCTGGGGAAACAGCCTTAACCACGCAACCTAAACTACGTGTGGCTAAACAAAGCAGGCGGAACCATGCACTTCTAAACCACACATATGCCTTTACCACGCATATGCGTGGTTTAGACGTTAGTGGTAGTTAGCCCTCTAGACCTGGAGCGGATGGGTGGAGGGTTGGAGGTGTTGCAGACAGGGCGGAGGGTCGGAGGTGATTTCCTGCCCAGACGGGTAAAGGCTTGGTGAGTACGATTATTTTATTTGGGAGTTTTGGGGTCGGAACTTTTTAGGGTTTTAGGGCTCAGGGTGGGTGGTCAGGGTACTTTATAGGAAGTGGAGTCTAGTTTTAGGGCTCAGGGTGGGGAGCTGGGTAGTTTGCAGGGCCATGTTTTAGGGCTTCAGGACAGGGGACAGGATACTTTTTACGGCTGGGGGACGGTTTTAGGGCTCAGGGCGGGGGCCTGGGGTGCTTTTTAGGTCTGGGGTTAAGGTTTTGGGGCTCAGGGCCGGGGAGGTGGGGTCGATTTCAAGGCTGGGGGGATGGTTTTAGGGCTCAGGGCAGGGGGCTGGGGTGTTTTTTCGGTCTGGAGTTAAGGTCTTAGGGCTCAGGACAGGGGGAGTCGGGGTCGGGGTCAATTTCAAGGCTGGGTGTATGGTTTTAGAACTCAGGGCAGGGGGGCTGGGGTGCTTTTTAGGTCTGGGGTCAAGGTTTTAGTGCTCAGGGCAGTGGGGGTCAGGTCGATTTCAAGGCTGGGGGACGGTTTTAGTGCTCAGGGTGGGGGGCTGTGTTTTTAAGGCTGGGGTGGGGTTCGTTTTTAGGGCTGGGTTCTGCTTTTAAGAATCAGGATTGGGGGCTGGGGTGTTTTTAGAGCTGGGGTCGGGTTGTACTCAGAGCAGGTGGCTGGGTTTTAGGACTCAGGGCAGGGGCTAGGGCAGAACCTTAACCACGCATATGCCTTTACCAATTATGCCATTACAACTAAATTAGTTGTAAAGGCATGTGTGGTAAAGGCATGCGTCGTTGTCAAGACTGCGTTGTTCAGGCATGCATGGTTGGGGATTGCGTGGTTGCGACATACAACCCCCCTCTGAGGTCAGTGCCTCCCCCCGCAGGTCAGCACCCAGTGCAGCTGCACCAGTGTCACTTCCCTAAAGCCGGCCCTGATCCCAAGTGTTGTGTCTGTTGAAAGAGAACCACTGCTCCTACAGGTTCACCAAAGGAAGCATTTTGCACTTTCCAATCCTGCCAGGTGATAAAGCACCAGGATAGTGTGCTTCTTTTAGCCAAGGCATACGCCACTCATTATGAAAATGATAGCGCGTGGCACAGCGGAAAAAGGGGTTTTGGCTAACTAAAGCAGAGTGTGTAATTTTACACCACGTGCTAAATCAGTCTAATAATCTCAATTACCCAAGACTGTATTTTGGCTCATATCAACATTAGGTCCTCTGACAGATCGGATAGTTGACCGGGATTTGGCAAAAGATCTAGATGAATATTCCCCTCATGAGGACCTAGAACAAAGGGAATATTAGTCAAACCACACTATATGCAACTATATATAAATCTTATTATTTATAATAATCAATAACGACAGACTCAGTTTTTCTATTTACTTTGCTTTATCTATTTTTCTTTGTAAAGTAAATGAAAATGGTCAAACAAAGTCACAATATCAAATCTGAATCATCACACAAGAGAACACAAAAGTCAGTGATTCATAATAATATCTCATTTAAGGAGCATGAGTTGAGTGGATAGAATAAGAGACAAAAGTGCATTATAATAAGATAAATGCAAATACAGAATCTCATACGAACCTAACAAAACTATAGCACAGCGTGCTAATAGTTGGAAAACTAACCCTTCGGGCGGAAGGGAAAGCTGGGGCAATCCTCACAAGATATGAGGTGCAAAGTTTAAGGTGTCAGCTTACAGACAGCGTCAGCTAAAGGATCTCAATAAGGAACAGCTCACACGAACGCCTCATCACAGAGAAATCTTCTCTTTCACCTCGCCTAACCAAGCTTAAAAACATGGATTCTATCACTAATAGTTATACCCTAAAATTTATGAATCCAGCCCTATTCTTGTTTCAGAATCAGCAAAAGCCTTTCTTTCATTGGCTAAAAAGCATAGGGTGTCATGTCACACCACTTCCGTCGTTCTTCTCTATCAAAAGTTCATTGTTTTGTTTCATGCCGTCATCATCGTCCTTCAGTAGAGGAAATCAAAATCTTCTTCTTCCTCGACAGGCGCACTTTCAAACACAAGTCGATACCTTTCTAGCACAGTTATCCACGAACTAATACTTTGCTTTAGGCATTAGGAAGTTTCCGCATATACTTGAACCACGTAGCAGCCATTTGACAAGAAATAGCACAATGGTCATCTATAATGAATAGAACACAACTTTCTGCATTTCTAAATTTTTTTGTTTTATTCTTTTTATTAAACAAGAAACACATGCTTCAAATAAACATCATACAAAACATATGTTTGGTGGACTGACATATACAGTGAATACATTATATTTCACAAGACGTAGTTCCCAATGACCCTCTGCTGCGACCATTACGATCCAAATAACAACCAGCTGCATAGTCTCTCTAGGAGTTCTTGAGACACTCCTCTCGGCTCTGTCCATTAACTTCTATACTTCGCCCATGCACCCCATATCTTTTCCCATTTATGTGGGCAGCCCCTGCTCTGGTATATCGATTGTTCCGCTTGGTGGCACCAGTCCAGGTCTCTCTTCCAGGATTCCAGTGATGGGGCCTCCCCTGCCCCCCATGCCCGAGCAATGTTTCTCTTGGCCACCCCTCCCCCCCAAGGCCAGCCAGGTCCTGGCCCACTGTGGCCACTCTCGCCCGTTACTCCTAGGATGTGCCACCTCGGGTCTGTCAGGACCCGCGCCCCCACTACTGTTGTCATCACTCGGGCTCGGCCCTCCCAGTATATTTGGATTTTGGGGCAGGACCACAACATGTGAAAGAATGACCCTTTCTCACCATAGCCCCTCGCACATTCCTCAGACACACAATTACCAATACGGAATTGCACCATTCAAGAAGCATAGGAACTATGTAGAATGCGGAGCTGAATAGGCCTAAAACGTGCCCTAACAGATATTTCTCTGGGGCTCTGTAGGGCTTCAGCCCAGTCGTCATCCTCGAGCAGACCCACATCAGACTCCCAGGCCTCTTTTAAGGGTTCCATCCATGCAGTCTGGGGAGTTATTCACAAGCTTTCTGTATGTGAGGGATATAACTTTGTCGATCATGGGGTCCAGGAGAAGTCTATCCTCGAGTGGTGCATATTCCGGTACCAGATCCTCTTCCTTCAAATGGCAATGAAGTGCATGTCTTAATTGCCGATATCTAAGATACTCTCCCCCCCCCATTTGGAAATCCACCCATAGGGTATCGAATTCAATCATCTTCCCTCCCCTCCAGTCGTTTCTCAGCAGGTCAGTACCTATAAGGCTTCATCTCCGGAAGCCCTCAAGTTGCTTCACTTCACCCAAACGATCTCCCTCCCACAGCTGTGTCTGCTCCGTGAGTTTAGTCTCCCAGCCAGTCATTTTAGTTGCCTTATGCCATCCATCGACCACTGTCCGTGTGTGTATCAGGAGGGTCGCGCTGCCCCTTCTCTTCCGATATAGCTCGGCCAGATAACTGCCCTTGCCCCTTGCCAGTCGATCGACCTGATATGCCGGCTCCTCGAGCGGTGAAAAGGCCCATCCATTGATATTAATAAGTTGTGAGGCCCAGTAATATTTCTTAATATCCGGAATGGCCAGCCCCCCCTCATAATCCCCCTTCTGAAGTTTCTTAAGCGCGATCCTGGGACTACCACCCCCTAACAGCAACGTTCACTGCTCGGACTCGACAGCCCGAAAGAAGGTCTCCGGTATCTGATATGGGGTGTTCTGTATTACGTATAATAACCGTGGGAGGGCCATCATTTTGAATAGAACTGCTCTGCCCATAAGGGAGATGGGTAATCGCCGCCAGTGGGCCACATCGTCCCTCAGTCTGTCTAGCTGTGCATGAACATTTAACTGCATAAACTCCACCTCTGACTTTGTTATCCATATGCCCAGGTATTTAAACGTTTCTTTCTGGACCAGCTCCTTACATGCCGACGTCAGGGCTGGGAGCTCGCCCGCCAAGGAGAACACCAGAGATTTATCTCAGTTTATGTAGTACCCCGAGTACATACCAAAAGTCTATACTATATGGATGAGCCTGTGGAATGTTTGTCGAGGTCTATGGGCATAGAGCAAGATGTCATCCGCATACAGGGAAATACGCTCCTCCCAGCCCCCACCTAGATCGATGCCTCTCACCAACGTGTCTCTTCATATCCAAGCAGCCAATGGTTCAAGTGACAACACAAAAAGCATCGGCGATAGTGGGCAGCCCTGTCGCGTGCCCCTGTGAAGTTTGAAAGCTCTGGATATGGCTCAGTTAACTCTAACTCTAGCCAGCGGAGCGGTATATAATAACCCTATTCACTTCCGTAGGTTTGAGCCAAGTCCCATCTTATCTAAAACGGCAAATGAATATGTCCATTCGATGCTATTGAATGCCATCTGGGCATCAAGTGACAAAAGGGCCGCAGGTACATTTGGTTGCTTTTGGACCATATGCATTACGCCGTAGAGACGGCGAAGATTGAGCCTAGTGCTCCTGTGTGGCATGAAGCCGGACTGATCCGGGTGAATCAGGGACTGTATGACTGGGCTCAAATGATTTGCAATGACCTTAGCCAATACTTTGGCTTCAAAGTTCAAGAGGGAAATGGGTCTATAGGAACTGCAGAGGTCATGGGGTTTTCCCTCCTTTGGGATGATCACTATGGTCGCCATCCTCACATCTTCCGGGAGTTGACCCTCGTCTCTTGCCGCCAGGAACATATTGAGCATGTGCGGGGCGAGCTTCCCCGCCACACACTTGTACAATTATGTAGGGAGCCCATTCGGGCCTGCCGCCTTCCCGGACTGTAAATCCCGTATGGCACTCTCTACTTCCTCCATACCCAAGTCCGAGTCCAGCGCCTCCCTATCGTCTGCCCCGAGTGTCGGCAATGCCATGTCTTTGAGTAGTTCATAACAGTCCTCTTCCGCCCGTTGGGTCTGCGACTGATAAATGTCCTCATAGTATCCTGCAAATACTTCAGCAATATCTGCACCAGTCCCCCTCTGCAGCCCTCCACTGTCCGAATCTCAGAAACCCAGTTTCGATTCCTATCCCTCCTTTCCAGCCATGCAATTAATTTGTTGGCTTTATTGCCCAAATCGTATACCCTCCTCTGTGTGGCGATCGCATGTGTACGAGCAGCATTTTCTTCCAAGTCTCTAAGTTCTTTTTGCTTGAGTTGCAGTGCGTGTTTACGCCTGGTGTCGCCCCCAGGGTCCGACCCCAGTTCCAGCTCGAGATTCACTATCTCTAGTTCCAAATTGTCGCACTGTGCATGTTTTTCTTTACGCTAAGAAACGATTGTCGCCTGCACAGAATCCCTGGCCACCACCTTGTATGCCTCCCAAAGTATACAATCCGACTGCACAGAGACAGTATTTTCCGTAAAGTATTGTTCAGTGCGTTCCTCAAACCGGTCCCGAAACTCATGATCACTGAATAAGTAGGGGTCCAGCCGCGGCGGGAGAGACCAATCCCGTACTGGGACATACATAAACACCTCCACCGGTGAATGGTCCGATATCCCCCGCGCCTTGTGACACCCTCCGTGAAAGAGTCCCACCGAGGTCGTGTGTGTGAAAATGTAGTCGAGCTGCGACCCACTTCCATGGGCCGCTGAAATGTGGGTATATTGTCTCATCCTGGGATTGTGACTTCTCCAAAGGTCTACCAGCCCCAATGCGTTCACAAAAGTGCTCAGTGGTCGCGGTCCCTGGGTTCCGGAGGGATATGTGTCTCGGTCTGTGTCCGGGGACATCGTGTCCTTCATGTCCCCACCCAGAATCAGAGTGCCCATGGGCATCTTGAGTATTAGTTTACTAAGGTCTGGAAGCGTAGTCCCGTGTAGTCGCGGGGGTATGTATGCCGAGCAAATGTTCAAAGCGCGTCCCTCCCACATCCCGGACAGGGCAGCATAGCGTCCCATGCGATCACACCATGTGTGATTCACTACAAAGGGAACCGAATTCTTAATAAGTATAGCAGTACCCCTAGAACCAGTTGTAAACCCGGCGTGTAACAGGAGTGTGTACCCAAAGAGATTCAGTGCTAGATAATTATTGCCTTTGAGGTGCGTCTCTTGAAGGAGCACTATGTCTGGTGAGTGGCTATGCAAATATTGTAACAGCATGGTCCGTTTTATTTTGGCCCCCAGACCGTTCACATTCCAGGAGAGTACTTTCAGCTTTCTAGTGTGTTGCACAGCCATCTGGGAAGCTTGTGCATCCATCCATTCCCTCCCTCCCAACCCACCCCTCCAGTCAGTCCCTACCCCCCCCGAGGATCAGTATACAGCTTATAGTCCGGGTCTCAACCCCAAATTGGTGGTGCATTGTTTCTGAAGCATTTGTAACCCAACTGTAGAGAAAAAAAAAGGGAAAACCCCTAGAACCAATCCCCCCCTCCCTGCTACCCTGCCTTGTAGGTCTAAAACTACCCACATCCCCAACTAGCAGAGCGCATGTCGCCCAAGAAACAGTCAACTGTCGTAGGGCTGCCGGGCACCACCACACAGGACCCCTCCCGAGGCCCTAGTCCAGCCCCAACGCTTTGAGTGTCACTGTATTGCTCGAGCCAATGCAATGACCCATCGCGGCAGTGAACCTTACATAACTGTCTGTAGTATCCAGCCTGGTCTCTCACCCAGCAAGTCCCGACCTGTACTTGCAACACTTCGTCTGCATTGTACACAATCCATTGGCACCTGCCAGTCTCTGTTACTTTCCGGGTTTCGCCGCTCCAACTGTAGGGCTCAACAAACGCGAGCCTCTGGATCGTTTTTCATAACTCTCATCCACTTCTTGTCGATTCGGGGACTCCGGGTTATGGTTCCGGACTCCTCGCCAGTCGTCCTCTCGACGTTGGGTGCGTTTCTGGGGGCGCTCCTCTTCAAACCATTTCTGCACCTCCGATGGTGCTGTAAAGTACCAGGATTTATCGTTGTCAATTACCCTGAGCTTTTCTGGGAAGAGCATCATGTACTTTATTCCTTTCTCTCTCAGGGTGCGCTTCACCCCATCAAAGGTGCGTCTCTCCTGCTGCACCCTCAGAGTAAAGTCCAAAAAGAATCTCAGGACCGAGTTTTTGTAGAGGAGGTCTCCGTGCACCCTAGCTGCCTGCAAAATGGCATCACGGTCCCTATAATTTAGGATTCTGGCTATGATTGTTCTTGGGGGAGCCCCGAGCCTCGGCGGAGGAACCGGGGCCCTGTATGTCCTTTCCACCGTGAAAAAGGTTGAAAGTCTTTTAGGCTTAAGATGGTTCAGTATAATATCCTCTAGGAAGAGGTCCATACTCGGGCCCTCTGCCCCCTCCGGGACCCCAACCACTCTGATATTGTTTCGGCGGGCCCTCCCTTCTTGATCCTCCAGCTTCAGGGCCATTTGCTTGTGTTGGTGCGTCAATTGTTGTACTCTTTCTTCCAGATTGCATGTTGTAGATTGTAACTCCTCAATACTCGTTTCGGCCATGGTAACTCGCTCCGAGGTCTTTTGCATATCCGCGCGCATTAGATTCATCTCAATCGTGACCTTATCTATCTTTGTCTCTAGGGTCATACCCAGAACTTGGATGGCCTTCATAATTGCTCCGAGGGAGGGTTCAGCGGTCACCTCCTTGTTGCCAATCGCTCCGTCTTCTGGCGCTGATTGTCGCGGGACTGCATACTTGTCCAGCTTGTTGGATTGTACCGGGGGTGGGGCCCCCTTCGGTTTCGTCATGGTGGGGCTACGACTGCACTCTGCGTCCAACAGTGCTCCCCTCCCCGTTTCTCCAGTCCATATTTCCGTGCAGTTTGCTCACTGGCCGTTTGTATGGTGCCAAAACGCTGGAGGGTCCCCCCCTTGATCCCGCAGTCCACTCCACTAATTATGTGCAGGTATCAGTAGCACCTCCCTCCATGCGAACGGTGATGGCCCCTGCATCTCGCTTTTGGGGGTGGGGGAAAGGGGGGAGTTTCCACTTCACCCCCCCCTGCAATTTGATGGGCGATCGGGCCTCTTCTGACTGTCTTTCACAGGTATCTCAGGGCAGGGACGCCCTCCATGCCAGATGCTGCCGGACTATGCTGTTAGGCCCGGGGTCCCCCTTCCGCTGTACCGCCTGTACCTTGAGGCCCACTCATTCCTTAGAGCACCCCGGGCACTCCCCGGCACACAACGCGCAGGCCGCTGTACCGCGCCTCCACCACTGGCCGCCCGGGGTCCACTTCAATATTTGGGGGCGGTGCTCCTGCATCTCACCATCTGTGGTGGGGTCCTGCCATATCCAGGCTTCCGCCCCGCTGCTCCGGATGTATGTGGCTTCCCGGTTGGTCCCAGCGCTAGTCGGCCGACTCAAGGGACGCGCCCGGGACCCGCTCGGCCTGCTCAGTACCTCCTCGCGGAGCAGTCGTCAAACGCCGCAGCCCGTTGACCCCCAGCGTCCGCTTTCCAGCTGGGCTAAGGCCTTAGGCCGCGGATGAGCTCAGGCCTTGATTGTCCACGCCTCGGTCCTCGCCTCCTCACTGCCTGGGCCGCGCGATCCAATCCGGGCTCTCGGATTACGCAACGTCGCCCATGTCACCGCAGCTTTCCCGGTCTGCCGATCACACAGGCCCGTCTCCGTCTCTCTCGGAAATAGCCTTCCACGGACCCAGCTGCCGGCTACCAGCCCCGGGGCCGCTTCCCGGCACCTTCGTTATCTTCGTCCAGCGACACAACTGCCGGATTATAAACGGATGGTATGGGCTTTCTTAAAGGCCCCGGAGGAGCACTCGCTCTACGCTGCCAACTTGGATGGCGCCAAGCCACGCCCCGCATTTCTAAATTTTAAAGCAAAATTAACCCTAAGTCAGCTTGAAGATTTCTTTCCAAAGCGTGCAGTTTTTCTATAGGAGAAATAAACTAGATCGGTTATGGGTTCAAAATTAAAGCTCCATTTTCATTATTCATTTTAATCTTGATTAACCAATTATTAAACGCAATTCATTTTGAACTATTATTCTATGTAATTAATATTGTTCAGTTAAAATGTTAAATCAAACATGTGTTTCTCTTTTCACATTTGCTCGTGGAAAATCTCATTGTGCACTTTTTATTAACTTTCCATACACGAATCATTTATGACCTACTTAAACCCATTGTCATTTTCCCACATCTAAATTATCTAGTAACACTTTATCGGTTAATTTTCAAAACTTGTTCATGATTTTCACACAATGGGAAGTTTAATCCGAGCAGGTTTTATTTATTGAGAACACTGCTCCATCAAAGACATCTAGGGGAGGCCAGGGGTCGCAAAAGCAGTGCCAGGGGTAGCAAGGGGCAAGCTAGGCGTCGCAGCTGCGACCCCTGGCGCCCCCTAAATGGCGTCCATGCCCTGCTCCACAGCTTGTCCTTTGCATCTGTGTACAGTCATCGGCAGTGCACAGGTCCAGTCTCTGGTGCATATGTGTAGAGAGGCCACACACCCCTACTGACCTCTGAGTGGTACCGCTGCCTAGGTGAAGGCTCAGCTTTCGGTGTACCCTTCAACACCTTTTAGAACAAAAGTTCGAATTCCAAAGTTAGAAAAACTAAAATCTTGTAAATAAACGTTTTAAAAAAAAATGTTTGGAAACTTTTAGAGTTGGAAAAAGTGTGAAATAAAGGTAGCAAAGAAGTTTTACAGTCAGAACAGGGGTTGAGTTAGGGCAATTAGTGCAATGGAAAGGGTCAGGGTTGTTGAAGGGTTAACTTTACAGTAGGATAAGGAATAGCCCTTAGTCTAGGGTTAGAGTTCTGGTTAGAGTGAATGATAGGGATATGTTTGATAATAGTAGGGTGAGTGTGAAGGTGAGGGGTTGCATAATTGTTAGGGCCTGGGTTAGGGACGTAATTGAGAAGGAGTAAGTGATGCTGTATCGGGGTTAGAATGAATGTGTTACGGGTCAGGTCTATAGTGTTTCACATCATGAGAGTGGCAGTGAGATTACCGTGAGCTCGTGTCACTTACAGTTAGGAAAAGGGTTACAGTAAAGGTCTGAGAATTAGAGTTATCGTTAGGCTAAAGGGGTCGGAGTTTATTTAGGATTAAAGTATGCGGAAGAGAGAGGGTATTAGGGCCAGGGCATCTAAATGTAAGGGAGACAGCTGTAAAAATGAAATGCTTAAAAAGGGTAACTTTTAGCTTGCAAACCTAGGAAATATATAGCCAGAATTACATTTTGAAATACATGTTTTATTATTTGTTTGATCCCAAACGTTTACTTTTCAAACTGAAAATGAAAACTTTCAATCTGGATGTGTGTGAAAAGCGCCCCTATCCCCATAAGCCTCCATGTGGAGCAATATCCGGGTCTCAGCCTATTGTGCACGAGGGAGAAGCTCACCCTTAGAATCCTCTGCTTACAGTCACCTCCGGTGTGCAGGCGCAGTCTCTCATGCATGTGTTAAGAGCCCCTCACAGGCACTATAAATGCTCACTCAGTCCTTAGCGCATGTGTGATCTTGGTGCCGCAGCTGTTCACTACGTTTAGGGCCAGTTGTGATTCTGTCTCACTAACCCTTTTCTATTTTCCTTTAGTTGGAGATTAAGTGCCAAGGAATCATTAAAACACAGCTGGCTATGTGACCCAGAACTCCACTGCAGACTCAATCTTCAGGTACACTTTTTGTGCTTCCCATGGTCACCTTCTTTGTTGATGTGCTTGATGCAACAATATATATATGGAGAAAACACGTTTTGGGACCCTCCTTTTTTCTCGGCCCCCGCTTGACGAATCACCCCGAAACTTTTAAGACAAGAGCTGATCTGAGTGAACAATTAGTTTTGAAAATTTCGCGGAGATTTGTAAAACGATGCCAAAGATATTGGCAAAAGAAAAAACGCTTTTCCTATGGAAACTAGGTCCTAACTATAACTACCTACTGGCGACCGCCAGCAGGTAATATATATGATCTAGTGTAAGAGAGTAGTGGATCTTTGAACTTGGGTGTAAAGAGGAGGATTACGTTTATGGCCAGGGTCAGGAGGCGTGACTAGAGTCATGGGACTCATACTTAGGATAAGGAAAATGCTAAACATTTTGGAGAAAAGCGAACCTGGTGAAATCCATGTGCTTTATGGCGTTTGTTGTGTGTATTGAATATCATGGTGAATTTCAGCAGTTTTTTATGTTCATTGAGTTTCTTATGTTTTTTAAGATACATTTTGTCCCCAATACCCACAGTGCACAGCCTTTGACACTCAACCTGCCATGGGAAGACAACCCCTGCTCTGCATGGCCTGTGGCAGGGGGAGTGTGTCCCATTTCCCCCTCCCTCTGCTCGCTATCTCTCCCACGTGCCCCTCATATACTCCCTCTCATGCTTCGGTTGAAACCCGAGAGACTGTTTGCATGAATATTATGTATGCATGAATATAATAAATGTAAATTTATTTATGACAAGTATAAGAGGTGGCCCACACCAGAAAGATGTGGACTTAGTTTTAAAGCATAGTATTTACAAAATGCATATGGAATGTACATAATTTAACAAAATAAACAGAACACTCTACACCCAATAATGTTATGGGTAGGAATTTGGATGAACTACTAGGTAAAATAGAAAAATAGTCATATGATGTGTTTGTTCATCTCATGCTTGGATCATTACTTGTTTAAAAACAGATTAAATGCATTTGTATTTGAGGAATATAAATGTAGGTAAAGACCCTGGCTAGTTGCAAAGAATTGTTGCACTGTTGTTGGTGAATATCAAAGTACTCAGATCGAATCAGCATTGATTCACCTGTAACTGTGTTACAGAAGTGTGCATATAAAGGGAGAGCTGCAGCTGTTTTGTGTTAGGACATTGCCATGTGTGATGGTCGAGATTAGAGAAAGATATAGCACTCTGTGGTGGCCTGTTGCACATGTGCTCCTCTCTGGGTATATGGCGGCCAGATTTTCAAAACTTTAAAACTTGCAAAGATTGTCACAAACATAGATGTAGGATTACAAACTGCCAGCAGTTACGTACACAAAAAAACTCTGACAGCGCCTACTAACATAGAAAGGGCATAACAAAGATAAAAGGCATAGAATACCAGCTAGATATAACAATGACAGTGTCACAGATTCGACGGACCTCGGGAGGAGCAGGGGGGCGAGTGGTGGTCCGTCCCCCCTGAAACAGGCCGTCTCCTCTCTTTCCAGCCAGATGACTGGGACCCTGATGATCCTGACAGCACGGAGGACGACGTAGTGCATTACGGGCCGGGTCCCTTTAACAGGGAGGACACCTTCAGAGACCCCGCCCCCGCTCCCGCCGTCATATCGGGCCCGCCCAGGAAAGCGAAGGAGAACGAACCCGGAAGAGAACCAAGGAGACCGGAGCAAGAAGAGGACGCCGAAGAGGGAGAGCGCGAAGGCAGGCATCGAGAGGAGGAACGACTGGCCCTGCTGACCGTACCAGAGGGAGAACCTGACACCAGGACGCCAGGAGGCCAACGGTTCGGCTCTGCGCCCCGCCACACTCCTGGAGGAGTGTGGCTCCAACAGGTACGAAACCGTATGACTGGGTGGATGGGGAGGAGATCAGCCGCTTTTTAATAGGGCACCTCCAACTACCCCTGCACTTCCCCGACCCCTAGCACAGCCCCTCACGCCGCCGGTAGTGTGTTTGTGGCACTGGTGCTCCCTCACTCCTACCCTGAACCCGCGAGAGCAAAACGGGGAGTCTCACAGATCCTCTTGTTCTTTTCTTTATCCTGCACCTGATGGGAAACGAGCCCGAGGGATTCCAGGGAGAAACCCGAAGAGCGAGGGTATCCGTGACCTGTGGAGTGAACAGGACCGGACCAGAGAAGAGGAAGAACACCAGGACATACCTTGGACTAGATCCCCCTCAATTGTAAAGCTGGCCCATCGTGATAAACCCAGTAGACGAATAAAACCGAGTCTACCCAGATCCCGTGTCCGGCCTGATCCTTGCGAAGGCTTACAAGTGGTGGAGAATGCGGGCAACCCGTCCATTGACAAAGGCATAATGGACGCCATCATCCAGCATCTGATAGCGGGCCAGGAGAAACTGGGATGGGCCGTGGAGCGGCACATGAGTACGGCCCAAGCTGACAGGGATGTCTTCAGGGACAGCATAGCTGCACAGCAGGAGGAGCTGCAGAGGCTAGCCTCAGAACAGACGGCTGGCCGGCTCAGAGACACAAGAAGCCCCCATACGCCAGGACCCTCCGGCATAACCCTTCAGAAGTATATAGCCGGGGAGGATCCGGACGCATTCCTTCTGAACTTCGAGAGGGCAGCCAGGGCCTGTGGATGGCCGGCGGACAAATGGCCCTTCTTTCTGGCCCCCTTACTGACGGGCGAAGCCCAGGCTGCCTACCAGGTGGCCAACAGTACAGGCACCTCTGCCTTATGGCGAGATCAAATTGATCATATTGGACCACCTGGGAATGGACGCGGAGGCTTTTAGAGTGCGCTTTCGTAGGGAAAGAGGACATCCCGGGGAGAACCCGAAAACGCTGTTCTTCCGCCTCAAAGCGGCGGCGGACAAATGGTTAAGACCTCTCGAGAGCTCAAAGGAAGACATCATGGACCGTATATACCTTGAACAGTACCTAGAGGCACTACCATATAACACACAGAGGTGGCTCCGACAACATCCACGGCTGACCACCGAACAAGCAATAGAAATGGCCACCACCTTCTCGAGGGCCCAACCACGTGTCCCGTCCTGGGAACCAGACAGAACCCGTCCCCCGCCAGGGAAACCCGAGAAAAGGAATGTCAGACTCCCTGCAGAACCCCTGACACTCCGACCACCCAAGTCAGGACCTCCATTGTATAGAGGGCCCCAGTGTTACGACTGTGGCGAGTGGGGCCATATCGCCAGGGCATGTCCGCTCAAGAAGACGTCGGAGGAGCCAATGGAAGTGGGATATATTCCCCGTTCCATCCTATACACCGCAGAGATGGGGACGGCATTCTACGTGAGTGTAGGAGTGAATGGGAAATGGGTTAGGGCCTTACTGGATTCGGGGTGTAGACAATCCGTGATACAAGGGGCGCTGATACACTCCTCACAACACCAACCAGATCTATATGTCCACATTAGATGTGTGCACGGGGACGTGAAGGCATACCCTGTCGCTGAGATAGACATCACCACAAAGGGAGGGCCACCGTGTAGAGTCAGGGTGGGGGTACTACCTGATTTACCAGAAGAGGTCATCATAGGGACTGACAATCCGGGGTTCCTAGATATGTTCCTGGCCACCGTTTTTCAGGCTCTAGGGGGAGGAGGGACAACAAGCAGGAAGAATCCTCACCCGCCTTGATCACCACGGAGCCATGGCTCCTGGATAGGAACTTCCAGTTCACACAAATTAATGACCCAACCCTCCAGCAGGCCTGGCATAGTGCCCAAAACACCAATGTAGCACCCCCTATACTTACCCTCGTTTCTTTTCTAAAAGGGGTTACTATACCGTCAGGGCGCCCAAGAGGATGAACCCCAATTACTGGTCCCTAAGTCTTTCCGGGAACAAATCCTGTTCTTTTCCCACTCTCACCTTACAGCTGGACACATAGGGGTAGAGAAGGTCACGCAAAACGTCCTGAGACACTTTTATTGGCCCGGGGTGTATGGGGACATTAAGAAGTATTGTCAGGAATGCGAGACCTGCCAGCGGAAAAACCCTTATCGGCCCCCTCCGGTTCCCCTCCAGCCGTTACCTATACTAGGGGTACCATTTGAAAGAGTAGGGATGGACCTTATAGGTCCCCTCCCTAGAACCCGGAAAGGACATCAATATGCTCTGGTGATAGTGGATTATACAACCCGCTACCCAGAGGCATTTCCCCTATCCGCCCCCACTACCCAGAACATTTCGGACAAGCTGATAGAACTGTTCTCGAGGGTAGGGTTTCCCAGGGAGGTTTTAACCGACCAGGGCACTCCCTTTGTCTCACGTTTAATGAAAGAAGTGTGTAGGACATTGAATCTGAAACACCTAAAAACCTCGGTGTATCATCCCCAGACGGATGGCCTCGTTGAGAGATATAACGGGACACTAAAACGTATACTGAAGAAAATGTTGGCAGGAGAAGGGGCGGAATGGGACCGACTCCTTCCCTTAGCGTTGTATGTCATCCGGAGCCAGGTCCAGAGCAGTCTCGGTTGCTCTTCTTTCGAGATGCTTTACGGGAGACAACCGAGATCGCTCCTGGAGATGACCAAAGAAGCCTGGGAGAAAGAGGAAGCAGACGAAGCTAGAGATCTTCTGGACTACACCAAGAGTCTTAAGTCCAAGATAGGGAAGCTGAGGGATCTTGCCTATTCCCATTTGGAGAAAAAGCAAGCGCAACAGAAGCATTTCTACGACAAAGGGAAGAGGTGGCGACATCTAGCCGTTAACGATTGGGTATTGGTGTTGTTGCCTTCCTCCTCCAGCAGATTCAAGGCGGAATGGCTGGGGCTATACAAAGTGGTGGGGACGGTAGGGAGAACCAGCTACCGAGTTCAGGTAAAACCCTCTTGGATACAGACATATCATGTCAACCTACTAAAAAAATGGTTGGGACCCCTGCCCAGCTCAGCCCACGTAGCCATACCCACAGAAGAGGGCTCCTCACCCAGTACCCTATCCCACTTAGTCGTAAATGGGGAGCTAACACCCACAGAGAGACAATCCCTAATGGGTATTCTAAACCCCTTTGCTTCCCTGTTCTCAGACGAACCAGGGAAAACCTCACTCGCAGAACATTCCATCACGACCCAACCTGGCCGGATAGTCAAACAACGGCCATACCGCATACCTGCCGCACGGAGAGAGGCGGTATGCACAGAAGTAAAGGCTATGTTGAGGATGGGGGTCATTCGTCCTTCCAGGAGCGAGTGGTCCTCTCCCATAGTCATGGTTCCCAAGCCAGACGGGTCCATCAGATTTTGTATGGACTTCCGTGCCCTCAACTCCATCTCCAAATTCGACGCCTACCCAATCCCAAGGGTAGACGAACTAATCGAAAAGTTGGGTAATGCGAGATTTATTACCACCATTGACCTTACAAAGGGATACTGGCAGGTGCCCCTGAAGGAAACCGATAGGGAGAAGACAGCTTTCACAACACCAGACGGCCTGTATGAGTTTACGGTCCTCCCCTTCGGCCTTCACGGTGCACCTGCCACCTTCCAGCGCCTGATGAACTTGGTACTCAGGGAACACCAGGGGTATTCATCCGCTTACCTAGATGACATAGTGGTGTTTAGCTCAACCTGGGAGGACCACCTAACCCACATAGAACACATTCTGCGGTCCCTAAGCCAAGCAGGGTTGCATATCAATTCCAAAAAGTCCCGAGTGGGGTTCCAATCCGTGAAGTACCTGGGGTACGTCCTAGGACATGGAGTCATAGCCCCCCAAAGGGAAAAGGTGAGGGCCATTACTGAAACAGAGTTCCCATCCACAAAAAAGGAAGTGAGGGCCTTCTTAGGGTTGCTCGGGTATTATCGACGTTTCATCCCACAATACTCAGAAATAGCAGCACCCCTAACAGATGTTTTGCGAAAAGACACAAAAGCCAAGGCACTCCTACATCCGTCGAACGAAATGTTGAGAGCCTTCTCCCGACTTAAGGAAGCCATCACGACAAGCCCGGTGTTGGCATCACCCGATTTTGAGAGACCATTCCTCCTCCATACCGATGCCTCAGACAGTGGCCTGGGGGCGGTATTATCCCAGATATCTCCCGAGGGGGTCGATCATCCGATCCTCTTTATAAGCCGGCGTTTGTTTCCTTGTGAGGAGAAATACCCTACCATCGAGAAGGAGTGCCTTGCGGTAAAATGGGCTATAGAAAAGCTGCGGTATTACCTAGAGGGCACTCACTTCACCTTGTACACTGACCATGCGCCCCTTCAATGGATGAGCAGGAACAAGGGACATAACCCCCGCATCTTGCGTTGGTTCCTGTCGTTACAACCGTTCTCCTTTGAGGTGAAACATCGCAGGGGTACCGACAATGGTGGTGCTGACTTTTTATCTAGAGTGTTCCCTCTCCCCGAACGGGAGAATCCTGAGGGGGGTGTGTCACAGATTCGACGGACCTCGGGAGGAGCAGGGGGGCGAGTGGTGGTCCGTCCCCCCTGAAACAGGCCGTCTCCTCTCTTTCCAGCCAGATGACTGGGACCCTGATGATCCTGACAGCACGGAGGACGACGTAGTGCATTACGGGCCGGGTCCCTTTAACAGGGAGGACACCTTCAGAGACCCCGCCCCCGCTCCCGCCGTCATATCGGGCCCGCCCAGGAAAGCGAAGGAGAACGAACCCGGAAGAGAACCAAGGAGACCGGAGAAAGGAGAGGACGCCGAAGAGGGAGAGCGCGAAGGCAGGCATCGAGAGGAGGAACGACTGGCCCTGCTGACAGTACCAGAGGGAGAACCTGACACCAGGACGCCAGGAGGCCAACGGTTCGGCTCTGCGCCCCGCCACACTCCTGGAGGAGTGTGGCTCCAACAGGTACGAAACCGTATGACTGGGTGGATGGGGAGGAGATCAGCCGCTTTTAATAGGGCACCTCCAACTACCCCTGCACTTCCCCGACCCCTAGCACAGCCCCTCACGCCGCCGGTAGTGTGTTTGTGGCACTGGTGCTCCCTCACTCCTACCCTGAACCCGCGAGAGCAAAACGGGGAGTCTCACAGATCCTCTTGTTCTTTTCTTTATCCTGCACCTGATGGGAAACGAGCCCGAGGGATTCCAGGGAGAAACCCGAAGAGCGAGGGTATCCGTGACCTGTGGAGTGAACAGGACCGGACCAGAGCAGAGGAAGAACACCAGGACATACCTTGGACTAGATCCCCCTCAATTGTAAAGCTGGCCCATCGTGATAAACCCAGTAGACGAATAAAACCGAGTCTACCCAGATCCCGTGTCCGGCCTGATCCTTGCGAAGGCTTACAGACAGGTGTGTCAGTGCTTATGTACTTTGCTTCGATTTAGCTTTTTTCACAGGCTTCAAGCACTAATGTTGGGCATAAAGCAGATGCAGTCCTAGGCCCAGATTTGATTTACTAAGGGCTTGCATTGCCCTTGCATCACTCAAGGCAACACTAGGCAGTACAGGCCTTTAAGTCAGATTTACTAAGCCACGCTAAGCCACCTTGCATGGCTCTGCGTGGATTGGTAAATCTAGAGTAACACAAGCCAGCGCAAGTCACTGCCTTGCGTTACTCTGCCTAGGGAAGGCATTCCATGGGTGGAGTGTGGGCGTTCCCTCTCATTCACCCATGGATTTTGGCACATTTCCAGATTAACTGAGAATAGTAAACCTGGGAATTTGTCAAGATAGTACGCTATCCCAAAAGTGGTGTAGCGAGGAGAAATATCCTTATTTCTCCTCCTTATTTCCTCTTTCTACATGTACTGCATTCAACAGCAAACATAGGAAGAGGAAAATGCCTCTGATGTTTGTTTTAGTGCAGGAAGATATTTCTTCCCTCACACAAAGAATTCTCCCTGTAGCACAGGCACTCTTGCACCAAATAAGCGTTGGTCCTGCTCCAATAGGAACATTCCCGTCTAATCTGCTCAGATACAACCCTTCTAAAAGTAGCGGCTGACACGGATCAGGGGTAGTGGGCAGGGGGGGAGAGGGAAGAAAAAAAAAATACTCTTACTTAGTCACGGCCGCATCTCTCCTCCTCTTCTCTTCCCGACAAGTCCTGGAACGGAAGCAGGAAGCACACACGCCCCCGAAGCCAATCACAATGCTGCTGTCACCATGACAGCAGCAACGTGATTGTTCTGAGTGCCGTAGTTCGGCGCTCAGACGGGGACTATGAGCCTGTGCACGTTTTCCACCCAGGCTGTAATACAGCCTGGTGGAGAACATGCCAAGAGCACGTGACTATTAGGCTGGACCAAGACGGCCAGCCAAACTGTCATACGCACTTAAAAAGGGCCCCATCCACTCCTACCCCTGCTCTGTGAGCAGTCCAACCCTGCCCCACCCCGCAAAACTTCCTCAGTAGGGAAAAATAAAATGATAATAACATTGTGTTATTATCATTTTATTTTTCCTTTTTTGCACTGCTGAAAAGCAGTGCGGTGACGCTCCTCCGCCTTAGTGGAGGAACCGCCACTGCCCTCTAAGGGAGCTAAAGCAACGCCCATTAGTTTCAGCCTTGGGCCTCATTAATGAGGTGCAGCTTGAACTCTTTGGCACTCTGAAGTATGATTCCCATGTCTCGGCAGTGAAATTACACATGTCTGAGATTCATTTGCGCATTCCACCCATAACATTTTTTTTTTGTTAAGTGTGGTGAACTTAGTGTAAGGTGTATGACCAAATGTGTATCCTGTTCTCAGAGTGATATTGGACTTAAGCTACACCTCACTGATGAGGCGCAAAATTCTTAAGCTGTTCTGAGACTTCTTGTGTTCTGGTCTAGTGGGGTCTTGGCTTTGATGTTTAGTCTGGAATGTTCCTGTTGGAGCATAACCAAGGCTGATTTGCATATGGTAACTCTATGTCTAGATTGGCACAATGAGAAATACAGGTGTGCCCTAAAAGTCTATCCACAGTAATTAACACTACCTGACCTTTATTTAGGGATTCCACTCGTCACTTTGTTTTTTTGTTGTGACTGGATGAGCCACTCATATTGAACAAGGGACAACTCAACACAAACACGGGGCGTGGCTTGACTTCATGGCTGCCTAGACGTGTCTTAGGCAAGCTCCGCGCGGCAGCCCGATCAAAATTAAAATCCTGCATGATCCTTGGCCCAATGTGAGCCTGGTCCATTCCTGAAACAATGCAGACCCCCAAACAACAACCGAGGAGGTCGCGGAAGGGGGAGTAACGCTGGTGTGGCTGGAGAAGTGGTGTAGGGTGTACTGCATTGCAGCGCCATCTTCACCCACATGGTGCTGAGCCACGGGTTTGCTGAAGGGTTTGAGTGCCGGAATATTCAGATGCTTCTCTCCAGGTTCCACCGGAGCGGAGAAAGCAAGTCCGGGGATTCGCAGGGGTGATCCTGAGTCCCGGAGGTGCACGAGCGGAGGCTGTGGAGCCGGAGGGCTGCTGCGACGCAGCGGCGGAGCCCTGCACTGAAGTACGAGACAGACTCCCTGTTTCCATCCCTGTAGGGAGCCGTTGGGTGCAGCGCTGTTTCACCGGCGCAGAAAAAGAGTGCTCGGGGATTCACAGTGGCGATTCTGAATCCCAGAGGTGCACAGGAGGAGGCTGTGGTGAAGGAGAGCTGCTGTGCCGCAGCGGAGGAGCCCTGCACTGCGGTACGATAGACCCTCCCTGCTCCCGCCCCTGTCAGAAGCTGTTGGGTGTGGCGCCTTCTCAGGAGCTAATGCCTGCGGAGTGGCCTGCTCCTGACCAGCAGTCGGTGAGAGCCCCCTGCCTGTGCGCTTGGTTGGTGGTGTGCCCCTGCACCTGGGTAGGGGAGTGACGCTGCCCGGGCCTGGGGCACGATTGGCCTATAGGAGATATCTTGGGCAGAGGTTGAGGTGCCAAGGGGACAGTGGTTGGCGTTTGGGTCCTACCGGCCCTCGCGAAACTTGGTCTTACAGCGCAGCAACGGATACCAGTACTTAAACAGCCCCAGGAAATACCCGTTGTGTACCTAGCCAGACTGCGCTATGGGATTGTAGCCATCATATAGTACCTACGCTGACTCCCATTACCTTGGCAATGCTTAGTGGGTACAGTAAACCTGCAACAGTTGAGACGTGTTGCGCATGGCATGGGACGAGACCCCTGCATGGGACAGACATATTCTGATTTGCACAGAATGATAGGGGTACCCAACAATGGATGCAGCCTGGGATGAGAACTGTGTGGTGTAGTCTGGAGAACAGAGGACTCCTAGTGAAGCGAGTTCCCAGGATATGACATAGCCGCAATGCTAAGGTATTTGAGAGGAGGGCAGCCTAAATCCTGCGCTGTCTGGAAGTGTCTGGCAGAAGAGAGCCTGGACAAAGAAGGTGACGATTGGTGGCCCCACCCCTGTGGCCTGGAAGCGAGAAGAAGGGGTCTGGAGAGGTCCCCTGAGAGAACCGTATGCAGGTGGGTGCGGAGGGTCTGAAAGGACTCGCCACCTTAGACGATGATGAAACGGTGAGGTGGCTAGGGGAGCTCCTACTCCGGAACCAAGGATAGGGGGCCTGTTGGCTTATGACTGGTGTCCTGGCTACTCGTGATAAGGAGAGAGATACCTTGAGCGAGGAAGAATAAGACCTTTCGTGAAGTACGAATTAGTGGGTAGAGTTGCAGACAGACTGCACCTCCCTGCGGAAAGTGCCATCTACACAAACTTGCTGCAACTCGAGGACAGTATGGGAAAGGATAAAACAGCGAAATCGCAATCCAATAAGATTTCCAATTACGCTCAGCCTATATCCCATGGTTAGGAGAACAGAGGTGAGGACCCTACCACGGAAAAATGGACGATGGAAGAGGCTGCTGAAGATGCCCCGACACTGATGGATGTTATCCGGGCTATCCAATCTACCAGAGACAATATGATAAAAAAGATCGATGCTGTGGCAATTGATGTAAATCTACTACGGCGCGACCTCAGGAAAGTCTCTGACAGAGTGACGACGACTGAGAAAGACACGGAGGCCCTCAAGAAAGAGGTAAAGAACCTTAGCGAGACAGTGGTGGGTTGAAGCGGCAGACGATCAAGCTCGATGACCGGGCAGAGGATTCCGAGGGTCGCTCTAGAAGAGGGAACCTGAGATTTGTGGGGTTTCCCGAGAAAGTGGAAGGGCCAGATGTGGGTCTGTTCCTGGAGGATTGGATCGTTCGAGAAATGGCTCCTAAACACTTGTCGAAGTTTTTTAGTGTGGAGCGGGCACATAGAGCGCTGGCTGCGCCCCCTAGACCCGGAGCACCTCCCCGTGCCATAATTGCAAAATTATTTAACTTTCGGGACAGGGATCTTCTGCTTCAGCTTTCTCGTGGTGGCAAACGATATTTCTTTGAAGGACACTCCATCGCAATATTCCCAGACTACACCCAAAGGGTCCAGGAACAACGGAAAACCTTAATTACAGTGAAAAGGAGATTACGGGACTTGAACTTAAAATACAGCCTCATGTTCCCGGCGAAACTCAGAGTGGAAAGTGAGAGGCGCGCGTTGTTCTTTTTCTCGGCAGGAGAGGCGAGTGACTGGTTAGATACCAGAGCCCTGGATAGGAGACGTCTGGTCCCTTCTGCGGGTTCCATGGGGTCACCGTCCTCGTTGATGTCCTCGAGGGGCCGGAGACAACCTACGCGTCAGAAACCACAAAAAAGGACGATGAGCCTGGGTCGTATCACAGTTAGACATGATGGCACGTTGCAGGCGTCCGATTCGGAGGTGGTTCCAGATACCGCAGACACGACTCCAGACTTCGACCGGAGGGCCGACGGACCCAGTGGTGGCTGTGAATGAACTCCATACACTGAACATTACCTGCTGTGCTGTAGAGATAAGTTCTGCTGGTATTATTGGTAGGATGGTACTTTGATGTATCTGATTGGAAATGTTTCATTAAGGGTCCATGGGGGGTCTCTGGTTTCCTGATCGGGGGAGCGATGCTGCTGGCCGCTCCAGTGGGTTTCTCCTGTGTGGCCTCTCTTTCCTTTTTGTTAGATATAGGTTGGGGGTCTAATGATGCGGTTGGTCTGCTGTGAACACGGGCGGCTGCGGGAGCAGCGACACCCCCACTAGATACCAGGGCCATCTGGGAGGCTTGAGAGAAAGCTCATGCCCCGGCGTCACCAGCTCTCTTGCACAGCATTTAGGAGATGCAATTATTGCTATATCAGATAGTGAGGGCTTAAACCTAAAGCCAATGCCTTAAGCAGAATATATTGATCTTGGAATGTTTATGGGTAGAAGGGGTGGAGGGAGGTTTGGGGCGGTATGTATTGTTTGGAGTAGGGAACGGGGGATGCAAATACCAAGTTATACTACTGCCCATGGGTGGGGGGGTAAGGGTTTGTTCGTCTCTTCTATGATGTTTTTGTTATAAGGGAACCAATAGAGTCACACGGGACTATACTTGGATATACAGGCTGGGGAACCAACCAGATGGGTGCTCTGACCTCGGGGGCACATATGACAGATGCTCACTGTCCTATTGTCATGGCAACTCAAATATTGAAGGTCCTTAACTGGAATGTTTGGGGCATGGCAGGCCTAGATAAGCGCTGAAGGATACACACCTTCCTGAAGAGATATAGGATAGCAATAGCAGTATTGCAAGAAACGCATGTATGGGGAACACGCTATTGAGCCTATGGAAGAGATGGAGGGGGCAGATTTATGCTACATCGTTTTCTGGTTTTGCAAGAGGGGCACTTATATGGGTGGCGCCAGGGGTCCCGTTCCAACACCTTCACCATGTCCTAGACCCTGATGGATGGTATGTTATCCTGTTTGGGAGGTGGGAGGTGGGAGGGGAGGGAAATATGTATTATCAATGTTTATGCCCCCAACCTGGACTGCCCTGAGTTCTTCCCCATGGTTCTAAAGGCGGCTACCCCATACTTAGGGGCTGAAGTCCTTCTTTTTGGGGATTTTAATTGTATATTTGATGGGGCTCTGGATAGGGAACCTCCTAGAGATCCTACCAAACCTCGCATGCTGCGATCCCTCTCAGGTATCCTTCATGGTATGCAACTTCGGTACGAATGGAGAGTGCGTAATCCCACAAAAAGGGAGTTCTCTTGTTATACCCCCACAGCGCATACCTTCTCCCGCATTGATCACTGTTGGCTTTATGCGGGCCTGTCTTCTGCCACGCAGGCTATTTCCTACTTGCCGAGATATCTTTCTGACCATGCGCCATTACTATTGACACTGTCCAGCAGACCGGGACGTCCACCTATCCTGTTATGGCGACTTCGGGCTGAGGCTCTTACGGACACCCCATATGTGCAAACTGTAACAGAGGCACTTAGTCATTACTTCGGGGAAAATTGGGGCTCCACAGCCGCTAGGACTACAGAGTGGGAGGCAATGAAGGTTGTTTTTAGGGGGGTTTGCATGAGGACTATATATGGGGATCGACAGCAACTCAGTGCTGATATTGACACTTTAGAAAAACATCTACAGACCCTAGAGCATATACTATATAAGACTCCAGAGGACATGATGGAGTGGACACGACTTCGGGGTGACCTCCTTGAGGCTTGGTCACGATTAGAGAAACATAATTACACCACTTATAGACAATGATTGTATATGGAGGGGGACAGATCAGGAGCGCTCTTGGCACGACTTATCTGCATGGAGACGGTACAGACCCTGGTATTGAAGCTTCGCAATAATGTGGGAGATGAGGTATATACCCAGGGTGCGATTCTATGGGAATTTGCTACCCATTTACGTCAGACATGCTCGAGTGTGACAGGTTCTCGGCCGCAAACATTGCAGGATTTTTTGGGAGACATACCATTTCCCACACTTGGGGATGAAGATGCTGAATTGCTAGGGGTGCCACTCACTAAGGAAGAAATATTAGCAGTAATTAAAACATTAAAGCCAGGGAAGTGCCCAGGGAGTGACGGTCTCCCTGCTGAATTTTATAAAACGTTTGCCCCACAACTAGTGGATCATTTGCTGGCGGTGTATACTGAGGCTCTATACATGGGGACCCTCCCTACCACCATGATGGAAGTGCTAGTGACCATGATTCTGAAACCGGATAGAGATCCCCTCTCCCCGGGCTCCCACAGGCCCATCTCTCTGTTAAATATTGATGAGAAAGTTTTGAGTGGTGTGTTAGCGGCACGGCTTCTGCCGTACATGACCCGATTGGTCCACTCGGACCAGGCTGAGTTTGTTCCCGGTCGGAATACAACACATAACCTATGCAGACTCGCACATGTTTGGCATGCGCCGCTCTTACAGGGGGAGGACTGGGCTCTGTGACTCCTGGATATACGTCTGGCCTTCGACTCTGTTGAATGGGATTATATGTGGATGGTGCTTGGAGGGATGGGACTGGGAGATGGCTCTCTGAGATAGTTAAAAATGTTATATAATAAGCCAACGGCCCGGATCCGCCTTCGTAACCAGGTATCTGATAGCTTTGAAATCCAGAGAGGTACTCGATAGGGTTGCCCCCTGTCACTGCTCCTTTTCGCGCTTACGATGGAGCCCTTGGCGGCTTCCCTTTGTTGCAAGATGACACACTGGGGGATTTGGTTGGGAGTGACAGTTCATGTGGTGTCAATGTATGCCGATGATACCTTGGTATTCCTTAGGCGCCTGGAGGAAGCGGTCTCAGAGCTCCTTACGGAGCTGAAAGGCTTTGGAAAATTGTCAGGGCTCTGTCTTAACCCAGGGAAGTCCAAACTTTTCCCGATGGGGAGTCTGGTGGGCAAGGAGGAGAGTGAGTTACCCATGGTGGGGATGACCTGGATTAGAGACTCAACACGCTACCTTGGGATTACACTGTCGCACACACAGGAGTCTTACCTGGAACGTAATATGGGGAAGTGTGTGGAGGGTATCCGTAAATCGATTGAATTTTGGAAGGATTTACCCTTGTCCCTGATGGGACGAGTTGCCTTAATCAAAATGGTGATTCTCCCACGTTGCTTATATACTATGCAAAACTCCCTTTACCGTATCCCATGGACGTACTTCCATAAGCTAGATCGCCTATTGGTCGAGCTTTTGTGGGAGTCTAAACGGAGGAGCGTGAAACTGGATACATTACAGATGACATGGGAGCGGGGAGGATTGGAGGTTCCTCGGTTGGGCTTTTATTATATGGCGACACAGTTGCAACACGCCGTCTAGTGGCTAGATGAGAATGACAACTGGGAGAGGTGGTTGTTGGAGGGTACTCACGGGAGACCCCTCTCCCAGATCTTCTTATGATGGGATCCCGAGTACCAGAGAACCTCCCATATATTATTAGACATGTGGCCGTAATCTGGGAACTACGCAATTAAAACTGCGGTAAAAAGAGCACCATATGCCCCGGATGCCCCGCTGTGGGCGGTGGTGATGTTTAAACAAATAAGTCAAACCATGTTTACTCTCAGATGGACGGAGGGAGGCTGCCGCACGATGAGGGATTTAGCTCTGGGACAACAGTTCATTACCAGAGAGGAGGTGGAATCCAGGTTTGAGCTAGGCAGGGGCAGTATCTTCAGTATGCCAAAATTTCAGCGTTCGCTCGAGAGGTGTGGCCGACGTTCCCGGAGGAGCCATCCACTACCACTGTGCTCCAGGCTCTCATGACCTTGGCGGGGGGTCGTAGGCTGGTATCACACATTTATAGGGCATTGAGAGGGGATCTGACAATGCACCCGCTCCCTATCCAAGCTAAGTGGGACGCGATGCTGGGAGAGCCTCTGACAGAATCAGAATGGCAAAAGGTACATGAAGGGGTTAAAGGTATAAGCTCAAATTCTAGATTTAAACTCACACAATTTAATATAGTACATCAAACTAACCTGACACCTAGCATACTCCATAAAATATACCAGGATCGCCCGGATGGATGTCCCAGGTGCGGGCATGGCGGCGCCCCATTCTTACATATGATTTGGGATTGTCCAGAGCTGGGCCTCTTCTGGGATCTACATTAGGGACTCTACGGTGGGTGACAGGTTAGACTCTACCCCAAGCTATTAAAGAAGTGCTGTTGGGATTACTCCCTCGACCTAAAGGGAAAAAGCTTACACGTAGATTCCTTCAGTTGGGACTGGTCTTGGCTAAGAGAAGGATAGCAATTAGTCCGAGGCCCCCCACGATAGAGCAGTGGACTGGGGATCTGCGGTAATGGGCGACGGCAGAATTAATCCAGATGAGGCGGGTCCGTAGGGATGATAAACTGGAAGAAGACACGACGGCCTGGTATGGCATGATCACGGAGATTCACACGGGGGAGGACCTTATATCACAATGGGCTGTGGAGCAGGGCAGTGGTGGTGACGATCCCGACAAGACGACGAGTCCGCGGGCCTCTCATGCCTTGAGCGCAGTGTAGATTTGCCTGCCTACACTCACCATCTGGCCTGTATTACAAGTTCCAGGATAGACCTTTCCTTATGTGACTCAGGGGGTGGGGGAGGAGCATGTTAAAGTTACGATGATATGTTCCTTTTTTCTTTTTCTCGATAACATTGTTCTATTATGATTCACCACAATACTGTATGTCCTGATGTCAATTCTATAGATGCGTATTCATCTCCTGACAGATTGGTATTATATTCCCGTGTGGTTACCTCTTCTATATATTTTGATTACGAAATGTAATGCTGATTCAAGTATTGTGGTATGTTACATGACTATAAATCAATAAACACATATAAAAAAATAAATTAAAAAAACATCACAAACACAATATTTAATTCTGTTCTATTCTTGTGGTCTTGTATAGCGCATGGCTACCCGTAGGCCTCCCTGTGCTGCCATACAGATGTGTATTTCAGACACAGGCATGCATGCACACCTGTTTAGCTGCACTCAGACCCATTTCAATCAACCAATCAAACAGGATTCGTAAAGCGCAGCTAATCACCAGAGAAGGTATCCAGGCACTGAGAACCTTGCTGCTGAGGGAGGGTTAGTTGAACATCCAGGTTTGAGTCCCTTCCTGAATTCCAGCTGCGAGGATGAAGTCCAGGGGTGGAGGGTGAGGTCTTTCCAGAACTTTGCAGTGAAGTAGGAGAAGGAGCATCCTCCACTGTTGCTTCAGTGGATGCGGGGGGTATGAGTGAGGAAGTGGGAGACGGAGTACAGGTGTCTAGAGG
Source organism: Calotriton arnoldi (assembly GCA_963921515.1). NCBI lineage: Eukaryota > Metazoa > Chordata > Amphibia > Caudata > Salamandridae > Calotriton > Calotriton arnoldi. Next base: position 187,557 of record CAWUFW010016355.1, read on the forward strand.
GCTGATGGAAGTTCAGGCAGTGGTTGATGTACACTGGTCCTTGGTTGCGTAAGGCTTTGTGAGTGTAGATCAGCATCTTTGTAGGGATCTGGCTCTGTATATACTATACTAAAGTAAGGTATAGTGTGCACAGAGTCCAGTAGATCCCCAGAGGCTTACAAAGGCTTAAATAGATAATACTAAAAGCTCTATTTGTGGTAGTGTGGTCAAGCAGTTAGGCCTATCAGAGGGCTGTGTTAAGCATTTATTCTACAGTCAGGCAAGAAATGATAGCACACACTCAAAGACTGAATCCAGAACAATTGTCTTGTATAAAAAGTTATTACTTTGTTATTTTATTTCTAAAACCAAGAGGAACTCAGTTGCAGGTAAGTAACAGTTTCAAAAGTAGTAATACTTTTCAAATGCAGTTAGAATTGTTATGCAAGGCAGTAGAAAATGCTTTACAGTATTAGAAATACTTTTGTAGAATCAGATTGGAACAGTAGAACTTTGCAATAGAAATAGATAGACATTTGTATGCAATATGATTGTAAATGCAATGCAATCCTATGAGAGGAAAACAGTGTTATGCATTAGCAGGTAAGTATATAACTTAGAATCCCAGTCTTCGGGGGGTTTTACCAACACTGGGCAAGGTTCAGTTTCAGGTAGGTACTGCACCATCAGCTGCACTGGGGCGGCCGGGTGCAGAGGTCACTGTGCCCAATGTAAAGCAATGGAGACTGGGGTACCTCGAAGTGACACGTTTGCAGGTAAGCACCTGCGGTTTCAGGGCACAGTTCCCCGTGGTTAAGATCGGCACAGGGGGCACAAGGCAGCACCAAAGCTACACCATCAGCGGCACCCGGGCAGCCGGGTGCAGGGTGCAAAATCAGCATCAGGTGCCTAATGCATTTCAATGGAGGTTGTCAGTTGCACAAAGAGGCTGCAGGCTTGACCAGGAGGCTGGTTGAAGGTGACCACCGGCTGGGCAGGTAAGTTGGAGGGCTCAGGGATGTCAAGGCACCGTCGGTTGAGCTCCCCAAGGCCAGGGGGCTGAGGATGCAGGGGTACCTTTTGGTGTCGAATCTTCTGGGTTAGAGCCTGTCAGGGGGGCCCTTCGTGTTGAGGCTGCAGGCGACTTCATGGGGTTCAGAAGAGGTCAGCCATCGGTGGAGACGAAGTCAGGATTGCTGGGGAGACTTCACAGTATACATGGACAAGCCCTAAAGTGGCTTGCAAACTTTTTTGACCAGCGCACTCAAAGTGTTAACCTGGGTCCCTTTTGTTCTCGCACCCTGAAGCTCACCAAAGGGGTACCCCAAGGCTCCTGCCTTAGTCCCACCCTGTTTAATGTGTATGTGGCCCCCCTTGCAAAAATTATCAGAGAGCATGGGTTTACTCCCTCTTCCTATGCAGATGATACCCAACTGCTCTTATCTTTCGATAATGATAAAGACTCAACCAAACGTCTCTTTGCTGAGGGCATGCTAGCAATAGCTGGTTGGATGACAGATAATTTCCTCCAGCTGAATGCTGCCAAAACCGAGATTTTGCTATTTGGCACCGCTCAGAAGAACTGGTCCCCCGACTGGTGGCCCGCCGCGCTGGGCACAGCTCCAATCCCGAAGCTTATGGCTAAAAACCTGGGTGTCCGACTGGATCACTCTCTATCTATGAGAGACCAAGTCATGGCCACCTCAGGCACCTGCTACCACACGCTGAGTCTGCTCCGTAGAGTGTTCCAGATGCTTCCTTTATCAGTCCGCAGAACCCTGATTCAGGCCTTGGTTACAAGCCATCTCAGTTACTGCAACGCTCTCCTTGCTTCGGCCAATGAATCACTTCTGAATAGATTGCAGGTGATTCAGAATACAGCAGCTCGCCTCGCTCTCAATATGCCTCCCAGAACATCTTCTAGGCCATTGCTGAAGCAGCTTCACTGACTTCCCATCCGCCAGAGAATTAAGTAAAAAATGTGCTGCTTAGCCGACAAGGCACTTCATGGCGGAAGCCCAAGCTATCTGGCGGAAAAACTTCAGCTCTACCTTCCTGGCAGATTTCTGCGATCAGAGGGAAAAGGGCTTCTTGTTTTCCCCCGCTTTAGAAAACTTCGAACTGGGGGCAAAACTTTTGCCTACTTGACTCCGAAATATTGGAACTCTTTGCCCGTTGAGCCTCGTAAGTGCACCAATCTCCTTCTCTTTAGGAAACTCCTAAAGACAGAACTGTTCCGTTACTAATTGCTCTGACCTGGCATTCTCTTCTTCTGCAGCGCAGAGATACCCCTTCGGGGGTGATTCCAGTGCTTTACAAATCCTATATATACATACATTCGGGCCATAGGCGTCTAGTGCAAAGTGGGCAGGGGTCGCGGATCCGCCTGATCCGGAATCCTTGAAGATGAAGTTTTTCTGGACAGAGAAGCTGTCCTCAGGAGATCTGGTCTTTATTGAAGAGTTGTAAAAAAGAGAGAGGGACCCCTTTGACCAAAGGAATAGGGTTCAAACAACAGTAAAAAAGAGAAGGTTTCCTTTGGGTTTGATTCTCAAAGCTATTTATTATAATTACACTAATCACCACACCGTCTTGCACCACTCAGAACCACACAAATTCATACCAATCCTCATTTGCCACACACACAAGGAAGTATTATAGTAAGCCCAAGGTCAGAATGCACAAAAATCGAAAATAGATCTATTTATTAATAATATAAAACACCAAATACATAAAAAGTACAAATTGGCAAATAAATTAAAGACAGGTCAAAAAAAACATTAAACATATCCCAATATTTCCTCGATGGGATCACACATATACTAATAGTTCCTAATCTGTAGCAACATAGACACAATTATTCTAAACAATTCATTAAAAAAAAAAAAAATCACCATAAGTGCACAACATAATCTATTTGGCGAGAGAACACACAAAAGACAACACACTTTGTCATTAAGAGCTACACATCCGTGTTCAAAACAGTAATTGCTAGAACCCGATACTGTAAAACTTATTAGTAATCTGTAGTTCCAGCCACTCCACGGATTGTGTGACGGAGCGTCGACGCGTTTCGATGGGATCTTTTAGTTTACACCATCTTTTTCAAGACCTTTATTGTGACTCTCGTAATTATTTGGTATTGCCAGAAGAAAGTCAACACACCTCTTTTCGAATAAACAAAAGGTGGGGTGGGAGTTAATTCTCAAGGTCGTTGCCCTCTTTCTACAATCCTTGAGAAAGCGCAATACTGTAGTCCCCTCTCTTTGCGTCCGATCTACAAGCTTGCAGGACGTATCTTATACTCTATATGGTTCCAAGTGGAAGTTTCTGGAAAGTTTGGTTCATTATTTTCAAATCTCTCCACTCTTCCGTAGTGCATTAAAATCTCTTATGTCCGGGCCTACCGCAGACTCCTACAATTCCTTTCTCATCTCTGTTTACTTGCGGCTCACCCCTTTTGAAATTAGTTGGTACTTGTGCCATTTTTGTGCGTCGTGTTCCCGCAGCGAGCCAAATGATTACTGTTTTGAACACGGATGTGTAGCTCTTAATGACAAAGTGTGTTGTCTTTTGTGTGTTCTCTCGCCAAATAGAATATGTTGTGCACTTATGGTGATTTTTTTTTATTTTTATGAACTGTTTAGAATAACTGTGTCTATGTTGCTACAGATTAGGAACTATTAGTATATGTGTGATCCCATCGAGGAAATATTGGGATATTTTTAATGTTTTGACCTGTTTTTAATTTATTTGTCAATTTGTACTTTTTATGTATTTGGTGTTTTATATTATTAATAAATAGATCTATTTTCGATTTTTGTGCATTCTGACCTTGGGCTTACTATAATACTTCCTTTGTGTGTGTGGCAAATGAGGATTGGTATGAATTTGTGTGGTTCTGAGTGGTGCAAGACGGTGTGGTGATTAGTGTAATTATAATAAATAGCTTTGAGAATCAAACCCAAAGGAAACCTTCTCTTTTTTAGCTTTATTGAAAAGTGGCAGTGTTCCCGGGGTTCTTGGAAGTCGCTGGCCATGGGACAGGCATTGTCTTCTTCGCAGGCTCGAGAAGCAGCCGTTAGGGCTGAGGCCAAGACAGTAGCTGCTTTGCTGCACAGCATCCTCTTCATCCATCTTCTTCTTAGGTTGCAGGAATCTGAGGATCAAGATTCAGGGGCAAATACTGAATTTAGGGGCATTACAGAGACTGGCAGATGGTAGCCAATCGGCTACTTGCCTTTCGGGTGACTACACCTTTAGAATGTCCTCTCCCTTTGATGAGGGGGCATCCCCCTAACCTGATTGGGTAGAATCCTTTTATTAAAGATGGAGGATTTCCTAAGGAGGGGTCACCTCGATCCAGGGCACTTTAGGGGTGGTCGTGGCAGAGAGGGGACACTCCTCTCCTGACTACTAATTTTCCCGCCGACCTTGCCGCCAAAAGTGGGGCTTGGTTCAGAGGGAGGGCATCTCCACTGGCTGGAGAGGCCCTGGCTAGCATATCAAAGTGCAGGAAGCCTTTGAGGCTCACCGCCCTGAATGCTGTTCCTGCTTGGGGTTAGGTGTGAAGCACCTCCACCACAAGCAGCCTTTGTCCCTGAAACATGGGATCACAAGGACTCCCACCTCAGGGGGTCAGAAACATGTCTGTGTGTGGCAGGCTGGTGCCGACCAGTCAGCTGGACACAAGGGAGTTGGTCGTTTTTCAGGGGGCATCTCTAAGAATTATAGAATAAATCCCACACTGGCATCAGTGTGGATTTATTGTGCTGAGAAGTTTGATACCAAACTTCCCAGTATTCAGTAACTCCATCATGGAGCTGTGGAGTTCTTAATGACAAACTCCAAGCCCATGTACTCAATATATCTTCACTGCACTTACAATATCTAAGAATGGACTTATAGAATGTAGGGGCATATTGCTCATGCAGCTATGCCCTCACCTGTGGTATAGTGCACGCAGCCTAAAGGCTGTGAGGCCTGCTAGAGGGGTGACTTACCTATGCCACAGGCAGTGGTTGTGGGCATGGCACACAGGAATGAGTGCCATGTCGATTCTTAGGTTTTGTCTGCACCAAAACACACAGTCTGCAATGGCAGTGTGTATGTGTTAGGTGAGTAGTCCCTGAGGGTGACACAATATATGCTGCAGTCCTTAGAGACCCTCTCTGGTCACAAGACCCTTGGTACCAGTGGTAGCTTTTACAAGGGACTTAGATGTGGGCCAGAGATGTGCCAATTGTGGAAACAAAGGTACAGTTTTGGGAAAGAACACAGGCCCTGGGAACCTGATTGGCTGGGACCCAGGGCACACTCAGTCAAAGTGCATCTGAAATCTGGCAAAAAGTGGGGTGGTTATTGCAACAGCAACCCACTTTCCTACAATCTTGAATTGACATCTCTTCTGAATGGAGAGGCAGGGGAGCTTCTTGAGGTGGAAGGGGATATGGGTCCGCTTCGGAAGCTCGAGGATGAGTCTGGCTGTTGAGTTCTCTATGGTCTGCAGTCTCTTCAGGAGGTGTGAGGCGATTTTTACGTAGAGTGCATTGCCGTAGTCCAGATGGCTGGTGACTAGGGCTTGTGTGACGGTACGTCTAGTGTTGACGGGCAGCCATTTGAAGATCTTACGGAGCATGCAAAGGGTGAAGAAGCAGGCGGAGGAGACTGCGTTGATCTGGCTTTTCATGGTGAGATTGCTGTCTAGGATGATGCCGAGATTGCAGGCCCTGTCTGTCGGGGTGAGTGAGGGTCCTAGTTCGGGAGGCCACCAGGAGTCGTTCCATGGGGTGGTGTTGTTCCCAAAGATCACCACTTCCGTTTTGTCTCTGTTGAGTTTTAGGCAGTTGTCTTTCATCCATCACCAGTGATACCTTCCTTTAGTCCTAGGTGTTTAGCAGCATCGTTTGTTGTACAGGGACTTTTAATCAAATAAATTATAATGGTAACATCCAGAACACGTGTCCCAGAATGTAACGTTGTGTGGCTAAAACCTCTGACTGTCAAATAACACATTGGGTCACTTAGCAGCTGAGCACATGGATAGAAAATGTTTTTTAAAAGTCCTTTTCATATGGAGTGAAATTCGTACCAATATATTTGCTGCTTTAAGTTCTTTTTTGGTATCACGTTTCCTATCCAAAAGGTTTCTACAAAATCCATTTCAACTTGTTTCAATTAACCTCCCCCTGGAATGTTTTCTGCTCCGTGTTTACTTTTCAGTCCAGGCACGAAAGTGTCCCATTAAATAAGTTAGTCTCCTGAGATGTGTGAAAGTATGACTCAATGAACCTTTGTCAGGCAATTCGCTGCCTGACTCGAGTGATTTACATTAAGTCACGTTTTCTCATTCCAGCTAAGAACCAATGAAAACTGCTGATTGCACTGAAAGAATGCAGTGAAGAAGCAATGCTTCATTCATGAAGCATGATTCTGCAGTTCCATTAAAACAGCAATTCCACTTCTCGCATCATATAGCGCATTTTACCTCCATTAGGCTTTGGCATTTAAGGATGCTTCCTTAACATTTACAAAGCCAGTCCTAAAAAGGGCGCCTTTGTCTGCATTAAATCTTAAAATAACGATAATGCAGAAAATGTTGGTGTTCACCTACTTTTGATCATTGGCACTCCCCAAAAATGCACACAGTCCTTCTGCTAACCCAAAATATACAAAGTGATACTTCTGCCATGATGCTGGTATTTTCGTATTCTGTGAAAGAACCTTATGATTGTAAAATTCCATCACTCCCGATTTGGTGGACTTGGATAGGGAATTTACACACACACGGCCTGATTTACTACAAAATGACGCAGCGTGGCTCCGCAAGCCATTTAGCTGCGCCGAGCTGCCTCATTTTAAAAGCCCAGGGATGCGTCATATTAACAGCAATATGACTCATCCGTGTGCTTTACCCTGCGCTGGCGCACAATTGGCTGCCGTGCGCCAGCGCAGGCCCCCTTGTGTCATGTTGCAAGGGTGCCTGCGTTGCGGGGATGATTGTTTTTGTGCAGGAAGTGACACCTTCCTGCAAAAACAATCATTAATGGCATTTTCCTCTTTCTGTGTGTGCTGCAGAATGCAGCACACACGGAGTGCAGCACGCACAGAAAGAGGAAAAAAAGGAGGAGAAATAAAAGTATTTCTCCTCCTTGCACCACTCCTACGCCTGCCCGAGGCATAGGATTCTGACACATTCCCAACTTTACAAAACGTTGGGACTCTGGGTAAGTGTCAGGTTCTATGGATGTTGCGTGGGAACACTCACATCAACACCCATGGAACGCCCCTTTCACACAGAGTAATGTGTGAAAGGCACCTATATTTACAAGGCCATGAAAAGTCACGCAGGGTGACTTTACGTGGCCTTGTGAATAAGAGCAAGCCTATTGCTCCACCAGTGCGTCAAAAAAAGTGACGCCCTGGCGGCGCAATGGGCTTGTAAATGAGCCCACAAGGTGCATATTCTGAATACAATTTCAATATATGCGCAAAATGCTTTGCTATTCAGGCACTTAGGGTTCATTGACATAAAAGACCACTGTTAATGAAGGTTGGTTTGCACACATATAATTTATCATTGCGCCACCCCCATTATCCTCTCCATAAACCCCTCCTCCTGAGATGTGTACCTATGGAAGGAATTATAACTATAGTGTATTACTACAGTGGGCATGATCAGTAAAATGTAGGCTGCAAATATCTTTTAATGAGTTAAACAGTTAGAGCTTTTACACCGTCTAACTTTGACATAAAATTGAAAATCACATCAAAACACTCTTTAATAGAAAACAGGATGGACATTTTGATCCTTGTGAATAAAACAATGAAACACGCACATCAAGCTTTGGGGATATGTTGATTCAAAGGTCAGTGCAATGGCTACATTCCAGTGAAGCCTGGATGACTACAAGACGAGATGGAGCCTCCAAACGCGACAGGAGAGGAGAGGGGAAGGGACAGAGGTACAGAAGGCGCCGCTAGTTACAAGATGACGCACTTCAGTCTTCTCACTGCATAACATTACTAATCTGGCTTATAGTTTGACGCGCAATCTCCTGTCCTTCAAGCTGGTAGAGGACATTCTGTCCACCACCCGTACGGGCAACCTCCCTCCATATCTAGATATCATTGCCTGCCCTGTGGTGATCTTTCTGACTACACAGGAGCTGCCGCCATGGCAGCACGGTTCTGAAATTTCGGTGAACAAAACTTTTTTATTTCTTTAAAAACAAACTCTCAAAGCGAGTTTGTTTTTAAAAAATAAAGCTCCAATGACGCGGACACCAGTGGTGTAATGAAACATGAGCCCCCCCAAGCCCCTGCCCACCCCGCCCCCTCGCCCCTTGAGAGCTCTGAGGTCAGGGTACTGTGCTGAGGGAGCCCCCTGGAGCTCGCCCGCCGCACCGCGGGACTGCGGGGGCCTACGTTACGCCACTGGCTGACACCCTGGGAGTTTTCTCCCAGAGTGTAAGGGTCATTAGAATTTTTGTTTCCTGTTTGGGACCGTCAGATTTTCACTGGTGGTCCTGAGCAGAAAAAACGACCATCAGACTGTCCACTTTAAATAGGCTGGGTGGTCTAATGTTGTTTCACCAACTGCCCCTACTCCGTCAGGCTGTCGGTCTAAGCAAGGGCACTGCCGTTGTCTGACTCTAAATGGAGTAGATGGACTGACGCCTTGGTGGGCAGGGCCCTCTGTCACCCTTGTGACAGGGTACTCTGTTTGCCAAGCCCTGAGTCAGGCACTAAGTTCTCTTCTAAACATACACTCTTGTAATTGATTCTGGCATGCCTGTTTTAATTACACTGTATTGCTCATCTCTCTGTTCCAGTGCGCGATTATTCTTACCCATCTTCAATGTTCTGTTCCCACAGAGAATGACGAAAAGCAAAGCTGTTTCTCAAGCATCCATGACTGAATGATTTGTCCAGAAAATTTAAGGTTTGTAAACTTCTGTTGTTTTATAACATAGCATGTATTTGTAAAGAGCATGTCCACTCTTGAGCCTCTTTACGCTGAAATAATAGATTTGTATTGTTACCCAACTCAATGTTACTCAATGTTTTTTCGACCTGAAAGGGATAAAAGGCTGAGTGGGCACAGTGGGATTCTATCCTGTGACCATGAGGTCAGACACAGATCTCAGGAGTGGAGGCATTCTCAAACTTAACTCCAAACAAGGGAAAAAGAATACTAGTGAGAGAGTTGTCCAGGTACAGGTCTACTCTTAGTTTGACATTTCTTCCAACTTCGTCAATTCTATGGGTTTCCAGGTTCCCTGTTTTACTTTCAGGCAAAGCTTAACTTGTTCAAGTTGTTGGAAGTGGAGGGCACAGGCAGTGGTGGCCTGTACGGTACAAAGGAGAGGTGGGTGAGGGGGAGGGGAAAAAATTTACTTACCTGATCGCTGCATCTCTCCTCCATCTCTCCCACGTCGTGTCTTCTCCACACGTCTTCCAGGAAGCACCCAGGCTCCCCTGAGCCAATCACAATGCTGCAATGCAGCGATGTGATTGGTAAGCACCCAGGCTCCCCTGAGCCAATCACAACACTGCAATGCAGTATTGTGATTGGTCTGAGCGCCATGGTTTGTCACTCAGATGGGGACAGGGAGCCTGGGCATGTTCTCCACCCACCAGGGCCGGACTGGGAAGCGAAACCGGCTCTGGCAAACTGCTCAGCCGGCCCCCAGGAGGGGGGAGAGGGAGGTGCGGCCGAGCTGTTAGTTAGTGCCGGTTTCTGCAGATGTTATTACAGGGTGCCGATATTGCCAGCCCCCGGTAACAAAAACGGCCCCTCAGGGGCACAAAACCGGCCCCCACCCTGGCGGCCCACCGGGGAAACGCCCGGTGCCCGCTACGGCCAGTCCGGCCCTACCACCCAGGCTGTAATGCAGCTTGGGTGAATAACATGCAAAGTGCGCATGACGGTTTGGCCAGGCCAAGACGGCCAGCCAAAGCGTCATGCGCACTTTAGAGTGCAGCAACCACTCCTCCTGCCCAAGGTCAGGGGAGGCAAGCTCTGCCCCGCCCTAACCTGACGATACTAAAAATAAAATAATAACTTCAGTTATTATCATTTTCTTTTTTCTTTTACACTGCTCTGTGAGCAGTGGGGCGCCGCCGCTGGGCACAGGCACTCATTTTTGGGGACCTGAACTTATTTATCATCTTCAGACTTTGACCCAGAGCAAGAGAGAAGTGACAAAGGGAGAGGGCAGGGATAAAAAAAAGAGCAAGGGTGAAATAAAGAGACAGGCAGTTTAGGGTGATGGAAGAAATAGGCATGAGATGGAATTAAGAGTATGCAGCCTTGGTATTCAGCAACCATGGGTTTCAGCTGAATCGGCAGTGGGGTCCTAAGGATAACCTAGCACACCTGCGTTTTTTTTTTTTTTTTTTAGGGGGGGGGTGCAAATTAACCATTCCTTTCAGGTGAGCCTCGCATCTGTTTTTATGGACTGGAGGCACCCAGTTTTCTCTGATGGGGTTGGGTAGCTATTTCTTTGGTTTCCTTGCTCAGTATAAGTTTCAAGTAAGCCCTTATAAAATGTTTCTGCCTGCAAAAGTCTTAATTTAACTAGGATTGCGTGTTGAGTCCACTGAATAGCTGTTTATCCCCACAGGGTACAAACATCGGAGCTAAATTGACGTCGTTTGCTCTTGTATGATTACACGAAGTTTTGAAAAATTACATGTAATTATGCGTAATTCCGCAAAATATAAAACTGCCATTCACCGCTATTTTAAACGTAAAACTTCCGATGTGAGTATGCAGTTCATGAAAAAAAATAGCTATAAAAACAAGTACCGCAAATAGCAGCCGCTCGTCTTCTGGTTTTTTGCATTGCTCCCATGTGCTTGCACTAAATTTTTGGTGTGAAGGACATGGCGTAGCTTAATAGTGTATTTTCAAGAATGTTGGATAACAAGTGAAGAACGAAATTGCCAAAATTACTTGAGATTATGCCAGTTTAATAGACATTTTGCCTATAGCAGTGTGAAAGAATCTAGTCATTAAAAATGAACCTTCGAACATAGAAACATTCAACTCAAACCAAGTACACAATCCAATTAGTGAAAATGCACTGATGCAAAAGCCAAGATTCTGCCCTGCTCTCCAGACTAGACCTATTCCTAAAACAACAAAAAAAAGAAAACCATCAACGCAGCAAAAAATAAAGGCATTTCGAACAACTCTTTTAAAAAGGTCCCGAAAACATGTTCCCACTTCAAAATGATGTTAAATATGCACTGAGCGGCAGCTTTTAGGATCACCACATTTCCAAATAAAATCTGAATTTTCTAAGTAAACCAGTGGCCTATGGACAGCAGAGGTCCTTTTCTAAGAGATGCTGACACTAAGACAGTGTACATCTGAAGGGTTCCAAGTTTTATTTCTTCAGTTGCACTCAACTACCCCATCTCGCCTCACCCGCGTGTTTTGTTTCTACCCGCAGCCTTTTCTTACTGCTACCACCATCTTTGGCATTCCTAAGTCCTCCTCCTCCCACCCATACCTACATGAATACCACCTACCACAATCATACAAGTGGTGAATCTTGTCAGGCATATTGGCCCTTGTTTGCTTTGATACCTAACATTCCCAGTAGTTAGCAAGAGCAGAACTTTCGAAAGAGGTAGAATCAGCAATTGTATGGTCTAGTACAGACAATGTTGATCCTATCTGGGCTAAATTGTTAAGTATTTCAATGACTGATCACAGCAGTCAACAGCTAAAAGGTGTCCCTTGGGACATATGGGCTAGAAACAAAATAATTGCTTTAAAGACTGCAAATGATGCAGCTAATAGTCTTGTATGAGCCAGTGCTCTGAATCCATATTTACATGAAAAAATAGTGGCTGCACATTCATGTCCTCCAGTAGCCATGCTTATAAGCCATGGCCTGTTAAACTTGGAGGGTATCAGATTTAGGGCCTTATTACGAGTTTGGCGGTGCAGGAGCAGGGCGGCATGCCACTGCCCCACTCCTGTGCCACCAAACTTGACTGCCGCCCACCCGCCAGATTAGGAGTTTTCTCCAGGTCTGGCGAGCGATCCTTTGCCGTTCCCACGGCGGTGCCTATGAAAAAGGCACCACAATGGGAACACCAAAGCCCTTTCCTGCACGGCTTGGACTGTTAAGTCCATGCCGTGCAGGAAAGGGGGTGCATGCACACAGGGGGGCGCACAATGTGCCCCCCTGAATGCACCCGAGGGCCCAGAGGCAATAGGGGGCCCTACAGGGCCCTTTGTTTCCTCACCACCAGAATTTAATGGCGTGAATACCGCCATGAAATCCTGGCGGTGAGGAAAACTCATAATATGCTTGGCGGGGCTGCAGTGGCCAAACCAAGCTTATTGCAGCCTCACATCGATGCATCACTGCCAGGAAAACGCAGTTCCCTTGCAGTTCCGGCGGTCCCAAAATGGGCCAACCGCCGTACTTGTAATATGGCGGTCAGACCACTGATGCAGCGGTCCCCGACCACCAACACACCTCCACTACAGGTCCGATGGACCACCAAACTCGTAATCAGGCCCTTATAGAGTCACAATCATATGAGGATTTCAGATTTGGAGCCCCTCTGACTAGGAGGGTCTCATTGTTACTGTTTTTTTAGATTGGGAGGGTGTCTGAGAGTGCTCATGGATAACTTAAACCTACTGCAGGCTGTAGCAAGTCTTAGCACCCAAAGTATGTAAATGTGAGCTACTTTCTACCCTGTGGAGCGTGGGATTAGACTCAGGCAGTATGACAACCGAACAGCAAATCCCATGAGGAGAGGGGCAGTCTACTCTCCTGGCAGAAACACCCCACTGGTGGGACACACTGCACATCACCAACAGCGGATAGGCATCCGAGGTTGGATTAACATGGTGACAAATCTGTATTACAATGTCAATTGGCACCAATTTAACAACTCCTAAAAACTAAACCAACCTTTTAATGTGGCATCAATAGATCTCCCCTTGACCTACCAGACTAGGAGATTCCAGAAGCCTGCTTCCCTTTGGGCAAAAAGAGACATTTGTGCCCAGTGGTCAAGTCGATCGCTGAGTGGAACTAATAGGCTGGGTGGTAAATGGGACTGATCTGCTCTTCAGGCTGCCAAACCAAGCAGAAAGGGAAATCATTCTTAATTCCTGAGTCGTGGGTACTACTAAGCAGTAGTAAAAATTACCACCAGCAACAGCCGGCTGTAATTTGGTCTTTGAATATAATCATTTGATTAATGCCCTGCCAAGGGCAAACTCTGAATCTGCACCTCAACAATGCCTTCAAAATCCAAAACTTCAATACAGAGAAGATGGAATGCACAATCCACCCCCATCTATTTGAAACTGATCACCCTAAATCAAACATAGCATATAATCACAACCCCTGCAAAATACAACAAATAGGTATAACAATGACAAAAGTAAATGCTATCTTTTTACATGATCAAGTATCAGCAGTGCGATATTGCACACCACAGACTACATAATACAAATATATAATAATGCTCTTGTTGTAGATGAAGCCAAAGTTTAAGAAGCATAAAGCAAAAATCATAGTCAAAATAAATCCAGCATTGACTCTGAAATGTGATACCCACCTAGTTTCAATGGATCTTACCCTGCGGTCCTTTTAAATTTGTGACCTATGACCATGACGCTAACGCCCTTGCAGTTGAAGCAGCTTTAACCGTAAGAACATCCCATTCCAAGACCTTTCTTTTCTGAGAGATACTGTCATTAAGACAGACAGTCTATATCTAAAGTGTCCTAAGTCTTATGTCTTCAATTGCACTCAACTATCCCTTCTCACATCAACCACTCCTTGTTTATCTATACCCGCCATCTTTTCTTATGACCACCTCCATCTTTGGCATTTCTAAGCCCTTCCATCTCCACCCTTAACTACATGAATTCCACCCACCACAATCATTGTCAATTGTGACTTTTCTCAGGCATAGTGACTCTATTTCTATTGACACCTAGCATTTAAGTTAGCAAGAGCTTTAAAACAAAATCCTCTTTCAGCTACAAATGAACATTTTGGTGTTTCATTCCATTTTCCTACATATTAGAGCTCATCCCCCTGTATGCATAGCCGACCTTTCTCTCGGTCAGCCATCCACACCATTAATATTTTTTACTTTCTCCACCTGCGTCTTCATGGGGGTTCCTACACTGCTCCTCACTGTTTTTTTAAAAATCCCTCTACAACTTCTTAAGTTTCAGTGTTTTGCCCTTTTGGCTAGTGTGTCTGATTTCATGGTGATGATCCTAATCATCCGCTCATAGTTAACTGCAGCTCTAAAGCTATTTCCACTCTTTAATTTGAAAAAACTAATAAGTGAAGGGGGCAAGTTTTTATTATGAACTCACCTTCATGCTTACGAATGCTGGGGTTGTTGGATAGCAAGGCTGCCTGTTTTTGATTCCAGCTCACGTCTATTTATTCCACCATTTTGCTCTTGCTCCATTTTCATCTCTTCGATTATTTCACTCCTGCTGGTTATTTTTTGCCCCCTTTCAGTCCTTTTGCCACTGTTTACAAGTTTTTCTCTTCATCCTTCTTCCTTCCTTTTCTCATTCTTGCTTTGGGTCAAAGCCTGATGATGAAAAATAAGTCAGAATCAACAAAAATGAGTGGTTGTGCCCACTAACTGTAGCCACTGCAACTAATTAAGCACTGCCTAGTTGCATCATACCTGACCCTTGGTTACAGTTTTAGTCAAATATAACTGTACCTACTAGTCAGAGTTACTTCTTGTTAGCAATCAACTCACAAAAACCTAAACTTACACACATAGCACGAAAGCACTCTTCATACAGTGCTTTTGTTTTACCTCCTACTTGCTTTTCCTTTAACTTCCAGTGGCTATCATTTGCTATCTGTCCCTCATGGAACCTACCTTTATATAAGAGAACTTTGGAGACTTTTTATGTTTTGGGATTATTTAATTTAGAGGGAGCCCTGCTACCAGAAGTGCTGAACAAGGTTACTTTCAAGCGGTGTATAATATCAGATATAGATGGGTGAACAACATATAATTGATTTCATTATGGATGAGGTATGAATGGAAATACAAAGATGCAGACATGAGAACACCTAATAAACTGGTAGCAAAATAGAGACCAGTGGGTAGATCCTTCAAGATGGAGAAGTTAAGTCTTGCTAACACAGTTTTCTCATTGCAGAACACAGTATAGTATATGTAGAAAACTTAATATCACACAAAACACATATTGAATTTAGAAAACTACATGTGATAGAATGTAATATTTGCATTACATATGGAATTCCTTATATAGCTGTGCTCTGCTTTCCCCAAAACTCTTTTGGCACGTAGTTCATTTTCTTGTCTTTTAATATCCTATCCTTTGCCATGACTAATAGGGTACTCCATTTTGATATATTTCCACTGCACCCAAATTTTGGGTTTTGTCTTCCTTCATTCCTGTTTTCTTCCCAGAAACATCACTAACTCTCTCTTGATAGCCATTGTCTAATGCAGTTCATATTTGACTAGTGCAAAATGCTTTGCCATTGTACCACTCCTACAATGTGTGGCTCTGGTTAAAAAAGATGGGGAGAGCCTTATGATACCTGGGTAAGACGTAAAGTCAACATTTTTGGTTAGAAATTGTGAGTGGGGGTACCACCTCTGGAAACTCATTCTGATGGATACTACCCCAGATTCCACAGATTCCTCACCTTGTGAATACCCCCAGGTGCAAGACTGGATCCGGAGATTTTTTTGCCAACAACTCCCTCGTGTGCCAGTAGGTAGGACTATAACTGCCACCTCGGTGTGTCAACATCAGTTCCTTTATATTCGCGCCTTCCATCATGGATGGGGAGCTCGCTCCCTTGATTTCTTTTCCAAAATTTCTACACTGTGCAAGGGAGATGTCTCCCCTAAAATGACAGGTTTCAACCCCTGCAAGGATTGCCACAAACAGATGTCCGTGGCGGACCCTTATTTGGTCTGTCTCTTGAGTCCGGGCTCTCAGATGACTGAACATCAAGTGACAAATGTGCTTGGATGAACCTGAAGGCTCTAGGGCCACAAGGCCAAACTTCAGAAAGCTCGGTCTCGCTCAAATTCCAGTATGCTGTTGCATTCTCAACCCTAGACTGTTCCCGAGATAGGCCATCATGCCGCTCCAAGTCTTCAGGTAAGCCGAAAAAAGAGGAAACACAGGAAGGTGAAACATGGCTCTTCTTCTTTACGACACTCTCATCAGGAGAACATAGAGGTACGTCTGGGTACCTACAAGTGTTTGGCCCCACATTCGGAACTGATCCTTGTGCTTGTCCTGCTCCAGCTCGAGTTCCCAGGGCCATTGGCAATGCCTCAACTCAGTCAAGCCTTCAAGAAGGCTGTATTGCAGATCTTTGGTACCTTTCAGAGACCATCAGGTGCACCCCCTGTGCCCCATGGACCCAAGGAGGCTTTCAGTTGGGTTATCACCAGTGGATGCATCCTCAACTCCAATTACACCTCATGACCACTGTCCTAGGGTCCTCCCCAACTCTTAGGTCAGTGGCTGCTTTGACTCCCCATACAGCATCGAGACCTGCACCATGGGCCCAAGCATCAACACCAGCAGTGCCTACACCCATGCTAAAAAAGACCCATAGTCCTTCCAGACTTGGAAGGGAATCCACCATGACCTTGTTTAACATCATGCCCAGCTTGACCACTCATACAACCCTGCTGTCATTCTGATATGCTTCCATTGCAATATAGATTTGAAGACCCAGAGCTACAAGATGATGACGGCAGCGATACATTGCAGCTATATGACGACAAAAACAAATTTCGAGACCTCCAAGAGGTTAATGGACTTGATACCCTATCTTACTCTGGCCTCACTTCTCCACCTGACCCCTCTATTGAAAAATTTGCTTCATTTGCAATAGTGACAAAAAGGGCACCAGAAGTGCCTAACCTTCAGCTTCCCTCAGTAGAAGTAAAAACCAATGTACTCACAGAGGTACTGCAGCCAGGGCAGACTACTACTGCCTTTTAATGAGGCACTGACTGACATGCTTTTAGGCACCTGGACAAAGCAAGGATCTTGCCCTCCTGTCAACCACCAAACAGCCAGGAGGCCACCTCTGGGAGACCCAGTTTTCTTCTTGACATCCGAGAGCCTTGTGGTTCAGTCCTCTGCCAGTAGGTTAAACCCAAATGTGTTCCCTACCACCCCTCCAGACAGGGAGCCAAAATGCATGGTGGCATTTGGAAAGCGAATGTTTTCATCTGCTAAGCTTATCCTCAGGTCCGTACACTCGAGTTGGCTGCTGGGGCATTACTTGTATGCATTGTGGGATATGGTGGCAGATATTTAGCCCTGAGTCCCAGTCCCAGATGACCATCGCTCCAACCTCCATTCTATATTTCAGGATGGCCAAGAGGCAAAGAAGTGTGTGAGCAGGTCGGGCCAGAACACTACCAATTATCTGGGTAGGGCAGTTGGTGCTAGTATGGTGCTTTGGCACCACGCCTAAAAACGATCCACAGGTTTTTTGAGTGATGTCCTGCAATCGCTCATGGACATGCCCTTTGACGACACCCTTTTCTACAGGACAAGGCAGATTCAACGCTAGGGCACTTAAAGAAAGCAAAGCAACAACGCACTCTTTTGGCCTAGCTCCACCCACACAGTAGTTTCCCAAGCACTACTGCCCATTTCGAGGCTTTGGCAAGGGCATACACCAGAGGCCACAACAATCCCCACTTCAGCAACATACCTCCCAGTCCTTTCGAAGCACGTCAGGGATCCGGTCGACAGCTATGCAGTCCCTCGTCCCACCCTCTGCCCCTCCTGAAAACCCCCTTCAATTTACCCTTAGCAGCGCACTGTCACCTCTAGTTGTTACCTCCACAGGTGGCAAAGCATCACATCGGACAGATGGTGTTTCAAATAGTCCAACATGGTTACACCCTACCCTCCCTTCCCACCTCTCCAAACATATCACCTACACCAAAATGACTCAAAGAGGACCATTGGTCCATTCTGCAAAGGCAAGTGAGAGATCACCTGATGAAGGTATCCTTAGAAAGACAAGTTCAAAATGCGCACTCTGGCCCAAGATCTGTCTTCTCTGGATCCAGGTGACTGAATGGTGGTGTTGAATTTGCAGGAGGCATATTTCCCCTTCCCTTCCTGCAGTCCTACAGATGTAACCTGTGGTTTCAGGTACGCCAGGAGCCTTTTCAGTTCACAGTGCTCCCATTTGGCCTTACTATTGCCCTTGGGTGTTTACAAAAGTGATTTTGGTGGTCACTGCCAATCTTCGGAGGTTGAGAATTCCAGTCTTCCCACTCCTTGATGACTGGTTGCTGATGAAGGCTGAACTTTTGACATTTCTGGGATTTTCCATCAATGTGTCGAAGTCACACTTGACTCCTTCACAGAGGCTCCCTTTTATTAGAGCCATCCTGGATACGGTGCTGTTTCGGGCTTTACCTCCACCTCAACAAGTCCAGGACATTCAGGCTGTGATTCCGATGTTTAAACCTTTGACTTGGTTTTCAGTGAGAGTGACTCTGAGGCTTCTTGGCCTCTTGGCCTCCTGCATCTTGCTAGTAGACCACACCAGGTGGCACAAGTGGGCTATGCAAAGGGATCTAAGTCTCAGTGGGCTCAGCACCAAGGGAATCTCTGATTTCATCCAGGTATCGATAGAGACTGCAACAGATCTGCAGTGGTGACTTCTGGACCGCAACTGGATGGGTGGCAAGACCCTCCCCCTACTCCACCCAGAGCTGATGTTCATCACAGATGCATTACTGCTGGGTTGAGTAGTTCATCTGGGAGAGGTGGAGATCATAGAAGTTTGATCTCTAGCGTAACCTCACCTACACATCAACTTGTTGGAGGTGTGGGCGATTCGCTCAACATTGAAAGCCTTCCTCATGTCCATCAAAGGAGTATGGGTGCAGGTTCTCAGGAGCAATACCACCCCTGTGTGGTACTGCAACAATCAAGGCAGTGTGGGGTTGTGGGTCCTGGGCCAGGAGGCTTTGCACCTCTGGAACTGGTTAATTTGTCAGGGCATCTTCCTCGTCGTACAACACCTGTTAGGATCCTTAAAAGCCAGGGCAGATGAACTCAGCTGGCTTTGCCTAGCGGATCACAAGTGGCGGCAAGTCCAGAGATGGCACAGGGTGTCTTCCAGTGATAGGGGCAAATCTGACTCGATATTTTCACCAATGGTTTGAACAAAGAGGTTCCAAGCTGTTGCGCGTTGGAGTTCCCAAGGCAGTTCTTTCTCAGTGATGTCTTTCATTTGGATTGGATCTCTTGACTGCTGTACGCCTCCCCACCTCTATGTCTTCTGCCCAGAGTTCTGAAGAAGATCAGGAACGATCAGGCCCAAATCATCCTAGTGGCTCCGGAATGGGCCAGGAGAGTTTGCTATCCAGAACTTCTGGCCATAAGCTTCTGTCTTACGATTTGGCTTCCTCTTCAGGAAGACCTCCTCTTGCAACAGCAAGGCAAAGTTCTCCATCCGTGCCTGCTCAGCTTACACCTCCATGCATTGAGGTTGAGCAGCAAAAGTTGACAGCCTTTGATCTCTCCCCTGAAGTAGTAAATGCCATATTGGCAGCTAGGTATTTCTTGAAAGAAGACATCTATGAGGGCCACTGGGAGAGGTTTGCTGTTTGGTGTTGTTCCCGACATATCCAACCTCTACAAGTTCAGTTGTCCGATGTCCTACTTTTCACCTTATGACTAGCCCAGCAGGCCTTGATGTGGCAACAGGTAAAAGTTATTTGTCAACCTTAACTATTTTATGACTGCCTGATCAGACATCTCTGTTTAAATCACCTGTTGTGATGTGTTTTTTAAAAAGGGCTGACACATGTTACTGCCAAAACCCTTCGTGATGCGCCAGTGGGACCTCATTCTGTTTCTCACAATCCTGATGTGTACCGCTTTAGTGCCAATGCGTAGTTTTTGTCTGAGGTTGTTCACATTGAAGAAGGTGTTCCTCATTGCAGTCATATCAGCTTGTCATATTCTATCTAACCACAGATTCCTTACTGACCCACCCTCCTCCCTGTTCTGTGGAATGGAACCGTTTGGTCTATACAAAAAGGATTCCAAATTATAGCTCACATTGGCACAATCTAATTACTAAGGGCTCCGCTTTCGACGGCGTGGACAGATATCAGAAAGAAACTGGCTTTGATGCGCAGAGGTGGCAGTTATATTGTGTACCAACGTCACTTCAGGGGCGGGACTGAACCATCATGATGCCATGCGACGCCACCTACTGGCACATAAGGGAATTGCTGAGAAAAAATTTCCTGATCCAGTCCGGCGCTTGGGGCTATTCACAAGTTGAGGAATCTGTGGTTACATAGACTATCCACCAAGAATACCATTACCTAAAGTAAGTAACTTGTTCGTTTGGATGCTTGACATTTGGGACTTGGTTGTGTCTGTGGAGATATCCTTGGTTCATGTCCATCTGCTGCTCATCAAATGCTAATAAATGTTTATTTGTGTTAGAAATATTGATATGTTAGCTTGATGTTCCATATCCGTATGTGGCCCTGTCTGTATTAGTAATGTTGGAGAGGAAAGGATGCTGATTAGGAAAAAAACGATTGAAATGGGTAATTGGATATTATGCGGATAAAAGTGAAGACTTGAACACCCGAGTCACTGATCCTGACAGAAAGTGGTAAATCAGATTACTGCTGGCTACAAATGCACATTTACAACTTTTGGGAATTCTCATAACTTTTCCGATCTACTCTTGGGACACTGAGGCAGACTCAGCTTTTCATGCGCAATGTTGAAAAAGATTTGAGAATTTCATTTTCTCAAATGAGAATATACTTGAGAAAGATTTTTGCACTAGAAAAAAGGCCAGTGCAAATACACTTCATGGGGAAAACATGTTTCTCTGTGCAGCAATCATTTCTTCTACAAAGCCACCAATTTTGCGAGTGTTGACTTTTTTTCTTGTTCTGGAAAGGAATTTAGAAATGTACTCCTGCCCTTGTGAGAAGTACATCTCTGACTGCTTCCATAGTGGAAAAGGCTTGTTGAGGGTTTTGTAAATACCCACAAACATGTAAAATTGTTTCAGTACAGTAACTTCCAGAGCATTCCCCTATTGATATGGCCACTGCCCTCACATAAGGCTTGATTTACTCACACTGAAACCTCTCTGTCAGTAAACCTTTTTACTAGGGGTATGTGAAATATATGTAATTAGCTTTTGTGTAAATACTCCAAATTTTGAGAAAACTACGCAAAATTACATAAATTAGTGGAAATGAAAATCCTTTGTTTAGCTCTATATTTTAGTGCAAAATGCATCTTCATTACAGTTTGTGATGTGAGTACATATTAAACCATAAAAAGATGCGCCATTCGACCAAAAACCTCTTGAGTTTTGCCCGTTCGTGTTATTCCAGCAGGCCCACAGTCCACTTTTACAGAAAATGTCGCTTAGATACTCCTCTGGCGTAATTTCATAATTTCATAACTTCCATTTCAGTCGAGCCTACTTTTAACACTTGCAAAAAATGGCTTTTATGATTCTCCACTCATTTTCTGCTCGTAAAAGAAGATATTTACAACTGTAAATCAAGCTCACAGGCGCAAATGCCTTTGAAAATCTTGCCCAGGGAGAGCACACATATAATTCACAGGCGCGTGAAGTTTTGTGACACACTGAAGATCACAAACCATCACTTACTCTAATTTACATAAGCTGTATTGCAGCATTTCATTTGGCAGTTTTTCTCTGATTATAAGACATTGACCACAAAAACAGCCAAATATATGTCAGTGGATACACAATTTGCCCTTGCTCTTCATTATAGTTAGTATTCTATCTTCTATTAATTATAATATTGAGTTTAGATATCTATTTGTATTCATTTTAGGTGGAAAATCCTCTTGTGTTATTTTGCTCTGTCTTGCTTTTAGAATAGATTAGCTTCCTTCTTTTGATGTTTGCCTCTGTTGCTCTCATGTTTGCTTGCTCAATGCTTTCAGCCAGTTTTAGGGTCACACATCCATGTAGCTCCATGAGTGGTGTGGTGTAGAAGCCCCTGTGGCTTCAGGCCTGAGGTGGGATAATATCTGACGTGGCTACACAAATAGAAAACTCACTTGGTACTATATTGGGCTTTGATCCTCACTGTCTTAGGGCCATATGTGCGAACACATTTTCCCATAGACACAGAATGGGTAAAACCCTTTGATACATCTGGCCCTGAGTGACAACCCAAAGGCAGGAATGAGTCCGAGCTTTAATGAGAAATCCCTGCACCGATCTCAGACAAACAAGATCTTAATGAAACCCTAAAAAAATACTTTGCGAGTTTAACGATTCCCACTTGGTTTTATGGCCCATCCATGTAAGTACAAAGAAAGCTGCAGCCTTTGAAAAGATCACAACCGAAAAATGCAGTAATAATAATAACTTTCACTGCTGTGGGCTGCCTCTGACCTCAATGTTCTTCCATTTTGTTTACTTTTCAGGAAGAAAAGCATTCTGCGTGGTGTCTATTGCTAATAGTTTGGGAAACACCCGCAGTTCCAGTTACTTGACCCCATGATGATATTATTGTTTAACGAGTGGACCAACACCACTTCAGCAACAAGACGTGACCCAGTGCGGTTGCGCTCCTTTTCTTTACCCAGATGTTGACCGAAGAACATCCAGTCATCTTCTTTACATGTTATCCTTCATGATTGTACAAGCTGTGGTGCTCACTACTGTGGCAGGGAGTATGAATTGGTTGTGTTCTTTACAGAACAGAGCAAACTAAGCCAGAGTTGAACAAATTGCATCACTTCAGTGCAGACCTGTCAACCTCGAATATTTTTTCGAAAGGGCCTTTTTCTATTTTAACCACATATTTGAACGTTATCCAATGTTCATCGCCTTAAAAGGAGGTCAAGCACCTCAACGCATTAAGGAGGAAAAAGGACTTCCGCATTCTTCACTTAAACATCTCTCTCTTGTTGGCTTCAAACGTTGGTGTGTTTGTAAATAAGCATTTTGCTTGGGGGTGGGAAGCAAGATTTCAAGTGAGGTTGTGTGCATGCGAGTTGGCAATGTGGATGTACCGTTCGATTTCTGCTACATTTCTGTGTCCTGCTACACTCTCATAGGTTTATTCAAGCCATATCCTTCAAACTGCCTGACACTTAGAGCACAAGAAATCACCACACTCTATAATTTGCACAGCCATTGCCTTCTTTTTGGTGCCTCAGCCCAAGCGAGGACTTGGATTGATTGCATGCTCCTGAAGAAGGCCCTGTTGTGTTGATACCAAGAAACAAAATGTCATCTGCTTGGTGCCCTCAAGACAGCTTCCTGCACCCAGCACTTAAGGATGTGAGAAGGAAGGGTGCCACGCATGCCTACAACAGAGCTCTCTCAGATCTGCCAGATCTTGTTAATCATAAGAAATGGACATGGATGTATTCTCTGGGTTCAGAAAATATTTACTGTATTTATTGTGTTTGTTCAACGCAGATATGAAGTAGGTGATGTTAGGAAGCTGCTTTTACGATGTGTAAGTTAAAGTCCACCTATTTAGGCAGTGCTTTATCAGCTCTGAAATGTAGATTTCTCTGTCTTGGCAAGCATCCTATGGAATGCTTTGCCTGAAGCACTGAGGCAGTTGAACTCTCATTTAGCTTTTAGCAAAGCCCGAAAGGCTCATCTATTCAAGTTTACTGCTTTGTCTTTCACTATCACTTAGGGGCTGATTACGATGCCGGTCGGACCAGCATCCAACCGACATCGTAGCGGTAATGGGACTGACTGACAAGGAGTCAGAGGTCCCACCCACCGTATTAAGATGCCACCGCCAGCAGTTGCCTATTGCGGCATGTGCTAGCTGTCGGAAAAGGGCAGCAGCACAACCCCCAATGGTAAAGGGTATGTTTAAAAACATCCATGCACCGTGTGGCAGGCACTCTGCAGTGCCTGCCACACAATACATGGATGTTTGGGGGGCGTCACATGTGCCCCCAGGCATCATAGTGGTGGCTGCGGAAGGCACTGTTTCCGGTCGGACCGCCATAGAAAGGCTGTCTGAAAGGGACATTGTAATCCCTACGGCGGTTCCTGAGCAGGCACCACCCCATTGTAGGGAATTACTTTCCGACCAACGGTCGGCTGGGCTCCTTGAGCCTGTCGGAATCATCAGTCGGTCCCTCCGCATGCTTCCTCTGACCGCTGCCACGCATCATAATGCGGCAGTCGGACCGCAGCACTAGATGTCGGTCGGACCTCAACCGACAGGCCGTCGGTTGCGGACCGACCGGCATCATAATGAGGGCCCTATTGTCTTGTTGCCTAAAGGTTTTAGACACTTTATAAATTAATTTGATTGAATGATTGATTTATGACTGTTTTTTAGGTTACGTTCATTAGATTCCCAAGGTCTTGTGTGTTGTAACAACTGTTTTCCTATTCTGAAATTACATTTTTGTTTATGAAGATGCATATGCTTTGGGGTTGGTGTGTGAACAAGCCATTGCTGCATACAGACGGCTTTGCAGTAGCCTATTTAATTCCGAAACTCCATAAACACCATGTGTCACTTGCCTGCCCTGGAAGCGAGTAGCATCCTCAAATTTTATTATCGTATATGTTTTTTGGTCATACTCCCAGTCTGTAGTAGATACCGTGTCACCTTGATTTCAAGGGAAACGTGTTGTGAAGAGTGGTAACACCATGGCCGAATGCGTGAGATGAGTGAATCAAGAATTGTGTTGACTAGTGCTCGACTGAAGCTCGTACGTCCAAAGGATTCTGATTGCAGGAGTATTTAGTTTATTTATGTCGAAGTTTTGTCTGTCTCTATCGTGTGAAAACAAATGTTTTTTATTCACTTGTGCTCAATGGACATACCTAAAGCTTATTAGCTCTTCTATGGGCAGGAATTTAGCACCATTTGTAACAGTGAGAAATTCGTGAATTAGTACATTATTCTTGGTGAATATACATTGCAGCTTAGGCAATCTTTCCCAGCTGCACAGTAAACAGTAAAATCCTGTCCTTGTACTGCCATAGGTTGCAAATAGGACAATGAGCTCCAGAAAAAAATACAGAATGGCTTGCGTTGCAGCAGACGATTGAAAACCACAGGTGATATCTGTCAAACAAGAACTTGTTCTTTGCACATAGCTGCATGCGATGAGAGTGAGATTCAGCCTGTCATTTATATTCAGTCAAGCATCCTGGGCTTATAGCAACATGAATATGAAAGCAGAAGTGCACTGCAAGTCCCATAATACCTTGTTGACTATCATGTTTTCCTCTTTAAATGTTGCCCCCCCCCCTACAAAATGCAACTATTGTTGCTACCACACCTTGGAAAACCCAGACGGCCTAGCACTGCTGCTTCTTCAAAGGAGAAACAAACAGCGTGAAAGAAAGTTCTGACAGTCAGGGCGTTGTACTGCTTAGTATACGTGTATTTTTTCTTTCGGAGTTTTATATAGCACAAACGTGACCCAAAGGTATCAAAGCCCTTTACATGAGCACCAGTTGCATTACATAAGGACACATTAATTTTTGTTAGGCACGGGGAGATTAAGTGATTTGCCCAGAATCACAGGATGTTGAGCATCGTTGCCAAGGCTCGAACCCAGTTCCCCAGATTTGAGATCGACCGCCCTACCTGTTAGGCTACATCCTCTCCCCAGTGTTGTGGCCAGTGTGACTGCTACAGAGCAGTTCCCTGCCGTGCATGACTAGTTAAACCCTGTTGCGCCCACTCTAGGACGGGCATATTCTAATACAAAGGCTGTGTTGTGCCTGAATGTCACAGTGAAACTAAATGGTTATATCTTGTTTTTAACTTCTCTCAGTGTCCGTTTCTAAGGCCCTTGATAGTTCTGCTTTAGAAGAGCATTACATTTTGCACTGACTGACTGACAATGGTTAAAATGTATGATTGTACACAGCATGTAGCCACAACACAAACTTGATGATACTGAATGGAACATGTCTACAGCTTTGAGCCTGAGGTCCCTCAAGTCTCCCCTACATGCACATAACCAATGTTATGTACAAAGCTATAATGATATTTGACTTGGAAATTGCAGTCAATAAATAAAGCAACAGGCTCCCCTTAAAGCAGAGCATAACCATCTAGCCTTCAGGAAAGAATAAAAATACATCTTGTTTGTTCAGTCTTGGCTAGTTTCACCTGACTCGCTATCACTGACATTTCGAAATGGTTTATTCCATCAGAAAGCACTTAACAAATGTACTCGCTCACAAGCTTCCTCACTTAGGGCCTGATTACAATGTCATCGATTGGACTGTCGACAGCTTGGCGTTGGCGGTCTGACCGCCGACTGCCCTTCGGTCCGACCGCCGTATTGCGATACTGGCGGTCTGACTTACAGCAGTCGGACACAACACCGCCGCCACTGCCAGAATCATAGATCTCGATGGTGTAGCGGTCGGTAAAGCATCTCAGAATGGCGGCGGTGCTGAGGCAGGCACCGCAGTCGGGATTCCAATTGCTCTTTCCGAAAACCTTTTCATGGTGGTGTTGGAATGAGGGGGTCCCCAACTGTGCCCCCCGGCATTGGAGCCTGTAGAAGCCTATAGAAACATGTGCCTGGGGACACTTTTTAGTGCCCCCCTACCTTAGCACTGTCTTGTGTGCACCGCTGCACGGCGGAGGCTTCTGCTGCAGCATATTCCTATGGCAGCAGCATGCCCCGTCGTAGTACCGCCAACTTCCGACTGCCAGCACAGCGGTCAAATTGAAATACGGCGGGCAGACCACCACAAGTTTGTTGGCGGGTAGCAGTCCGACCACCCGGTATCATAATCGGGCCCCTAATCATTTTCTCATTTATTTGAAACCTCATACATTTATTCACTCACTTATTCACTTGCTCACTCAATCACTCACTCAAGCCTATTAAGGGCTCACTCCCTCACTTAATCATTTATCCCCTTGAGGGATTCACTCACTCACTTACTCACTGACTTATGCTTATGAAGGCCCTCTGTGGAAGATCATGAAAACACAACCCTTGGTGGCATTCCCAGAGATGGAACAGGGGACAGAAACAAAGCATTTTTACGTGGCCTCTTGTCAAAAGATCATTTCCCAACAGTATGGGAGTGATACAGCAGGGATTGAGTTATTGTAAGTGCAGCAGGTGCAGTGCTTAGAAGCAGAGACTGCAAAATCTGAACCAGTGATAGAATGGCCCCTTTTAGTTCTATGACATAACTTGCTGCAAACAAAGCATTCATGGAGACTCTAGTGTTTTCAACACCACTGCTGAGTAGTAACACTTTAAATGAAAATAGGCTACACCCTGCTCTCCGATCTTTAGCATTGGGTTGACGCCACCTTTTCAAGATACATGAATGGCTCACTGTTCGAAATGTTAATTTCAACTGGATGGACTGAAACAGAAACAAATGGCTTGATTTACAGTTTGCCGGATGGTACTCTATTGGTCAAGGTGGTGAAGGATATTGCCTCCTCTATTCTGATGGACCACCGTCTACCAAATTTAGAACTTACTGGAAGCCCAGCAGTTATCTCTGTGCATTGAAAAGAACAACCTTCAAGGTGGTTCCTTTCAATGTACAAAACCTTTGCTGGATGGCCGCCATTGGTTTTGAAAGCCGCTCGCCAAACTTTTAAAATTTTTCGTTTTTCATAAACAAACTCCCAATCAGGAGTTTGTTTCAGAAAAACAAAAAACGAAGACCCCATTCGCTGGGAGTTTTCTCCTACGATATTGGGGTTATTATTTATTTTTCATGTCCCTCACTGCCTGGTTTTGCCTGACCGTAATGGATTAGAAAAAAAGACGTTTCACCATCTGCCCTAAATTGGGTGGGCAGTGCAATGTCCTTCCTCTGATCGATCCTACTCAGTCGGGCCATTGGAGAAATGTTTCCATTGGGGGAGCCAATGGGGCGCCGTTGGTGGAAAACTCAAGGTCTGCCTATCTCTAAATGAGTCCGCCAAACTCTAAATCGGGTCCAAAATCTTTTGAAGAAGTACAAATTGACTAATTACAGAAAAAATGGCCTCATCACCACAAGTTGAAGACTAGCTTTGTTAAAAAATGTTGATAGTTGATTCCCCATTTAATGAATGTGAGATATGAACTTATTAACCCACGGCATTCCGAGTAAGACTTGAGATATGTCCTTAGTGAATTTAGAAGTTATGGCCACGATTGGAAGTCTATATTGAATAATTTATTAATGAATTGTGTTATGATTTGTTTTCTTTAACCTTGACACTGTGCATTGTATATTGCAAGAATAAAATATAGAAAACACAATCAATGGAAATTGTTACATACAGATGGATTGCAAATTGAATCATGAAAAGTGAAATGAATAAGGATTTATTTTATCTAATTGTGTAAATGAGAGTGTTTGCCAGCAAACTCCCATTCAGGTCTTGGCAATGACATGAACTTGTAGAGCGCATGCTTGCTTTTTCTCAATCACACGCACTTTATCACTTTAGTTTCATCAGTCCACACAGACATGTTTTAGCTTCACATTAGCAGCTCCTACTAAAGTAACTTAACTGGGAACAAAAATAAACTGAACCGATTGGATGGGGCAGGATTGAGAAACATGATATCCATCACTTTAGGAGCCTTGCTACTGATGCTTAGGTTCCACTTCCTACCAAAAAATGTTGTCCTTGCTCAGTCACTCTCAGAAGCAAAGAATACTAGTGGGTAGTGAAAGACTTCCTGGAGTTATTCCTTGGGGCTTTAATTAACACAGCTATGACTCCTTGCACTCAAAATACACGGAGCAGTATCTTATAGCCCTTTACTTGGTTAATGTTTGAAAAATGAATATCTTGACAATGGATAGTTCTTATGCTGCTGTGTACCCAGAAGAGTACTTCTCCTACCCTAATACTGAGAGTTTACTGGAGGCCAGCTGATTCTCTGCTCTTTGTATGGAGACACTAGAACCACATTGCCTTTGTTGTGAGATGGTATTCACTTTTCAAGTCAAATTATGAAAAATTGCACCAAGCTCATTTCAAACTTGAAATGATGTACTTTTCTCAAATATTGGATAGGTGTTTAAGCCAAAAATATAACATTTAGACAGGGAATAGAGCTGTGTGGGCGGCGATGTCAGCATAGCTGTAAAAATTGTAGATGTTTAGTTGGTGCAAAGTGGTGGCCTGCCTAATCCACAATACAGCGGTCAAACTCTCAACTTACAGATATATCAAGCCGATAATATCAACTCTCGAAATGCTGTAATAGCAGTGTTAATATATGTAAATCTACTCTTATTTTGATATATTAAGAGTCAATAGTATGGCTATAAAATTGTTAGTCTATATTTCAGGGATTGATATTGAGACATACTAGCTCAACAAGTCACAGAAAAATCACAGTTTAACTTCTGAAACTAACAGCAATTATTCTGCGGGGTTACTCCCCTCTGTCTTGGAATGAGAGAGTCCTGTGTTGAAATTCTCCTAACTTCACACAGTTTGTAATTTTTTTTGTAATTATGTTTTACGTATAATGCTGATTTTGCATGACTCTGTCAATGGGCTTTTACACAGCAAATTTCACCTTCCATGAAGGCTAAGATTTCAGCAACTGACTACCTATTAAACAACTATTGCAAGATTGATGTTATTATGACATTCTTATGTATCTTTGAGGTTTAATTTTGTGTTAGAAAAGTACTTTGAGCTTTGATTCAAAGTAGATATGAACTCCATTTTTGGTATTCTCAAGAATAACTGTGTGATGCTGTAGCAAGCATGCTGTAGAACTGATCTTGCTCTCTAAATGCTTGTTAGACATATTTTGTGTTTGTCTCTGTTTTGGTCAATCTATGCATCTGCACATTGTCTTACTAGCACACAGTAAAATATTCATGCTATTCAGTGTGGCATATTTACACTTGTATATTGAATGTTGTAGAATAAACAATACTTATGTAATGTAAACTGTTATTTAGTTACTTTTAATGTATTTATTGGTTGGCAAAAAATAAAAAAGAAAGATTTGATTGAGTAGTCTGGCAAAACAGTGTCTTTCGTCCTTTTCCCCCAAAATAAAACTTGTCTTCCACACGTCTGTTGTAACTGGCAAATGTCTTGCAATGTGTCACAT
This sequence comes from Calotriton arnoldi, assembly GCA_963921515.1. Taxonomy (NCBI): domain Eukaryota; kingdom Metazoa; phylum Chordata; class Amphibia; order Caudata; family Salamandridae; genus Calotriton; species Calotriton arnoldi. The sequence continues at coordinate 217,696 of CAWUFW010016355.1, forward strand.
AACAGTTACTATTGTTTTCTGTCTATAGGTATTTACTTTAAGAATGTAAAAAAAGCAGTATAAAAGTATAAATAATTTTGGATCTTCATAATCTTCATCAACTTTTAAACATCACGATGCAGTAAAAAAATACACTTTCAGTCTGGAAACCGAATACCCTTCCATTCATATGTTGACTGAACGGTGCCCTGCTACTTTCGGCAGAATTTTGTACTATACAAGCAGCACATACGTACATATACATATACATACATACTGTTATAAATTGGGTTTCTGGTTGGCTAAGGTATGCACCCTGTCCAAGCAGAAGCCACAATCCTAGTCAGGGTAAGCTAGAGGCTCACCCTCTGGTAGCTTGGCACAGAGCAGTCAGGTTTATCTAAAGAGGCAATGTGTAAAGTATATGTGCAACACACACAGTAACACAATGAATTCACCACAAAAAGACTCCACACAGGTTTATAAAAATAGATTATTATATTATAAACAAAACAAGACTAAAATGATAAAAATCCAATGTATAAAAGTTGAAATATTGAATTTGAAGTGAATATATGTAGCAAAGCGTTTAGAAGCAAGTAGCGCTAAAAATGTTACTTTAGGTCGACCTGGACCGGGACATAGTCAAAGTTTGGGCTGACCAGGCCGGCTACAGGACTCATGTAGGACCCGGTAAACAAAGTACCTTTCCTGGTTGCAAACAACAAGATGCATCGATCTTCTCCATGCAGTGAAGGTGATGCGTCAGTTCCGACGAAGACAGGTGCCGAAGTTGAGAAGCGCTGAGTGATACACCGGATTCTGCCACACAGTCGAAGGGATGCTTCAGTAGTGGCAATCCGCTATCCGATGCGTAGATCCCCGGAGGCAAAGCGCTGGTTCTGATGCGATGCACCGATTTTACTCCCGCAACCGTGTCAATGGATTGTATGATTGAACCACGAATGCGTTTATCACGCATGCCGGAACCACGAAGTCTAAACAACGAAATTCTTAAGCACGAATATGCCTTTGCCACGCATGCCTTTACAAAGAATCATGTGTTAAGGCATTTTTGGTAAATACATATTTGTGGTTAAGAATTTAATCCCCTGCACCTGGCCTGAGTTCCTAAAGTACCCCACTCCCCCATCCCTACTCACTTTTTCACCTCCGCCCTCCCCATATCCCTAAAAACGACCCCCTAATCCCTAAAAATGACCCTGCCCCCCAGCCCTGAACCCTAAAACGGCCCCCATGCCCTGAAAACTAAACTGCCCCCTAAGCCCTAAAATCGACCCTGCCCCCCTAAGTACTAAGTTCTATCACGATCCCTACCCCCCGCCCTGAACCCTAAAACGTCAACCCCGTGCCCTGAAAACTATCACGAACACGCCCCCAATCCCTGAATACTACCCAAACCCGCCTCCGGCCCTCAAAACACCCCGAGCCACCCCCAACCCAGAAAACTACCCCAACCCACAATCAGCCAAAAGAACAACCCCTGACCCGTCCCAGCCTAACTTTAAATACCCCGACCCACCCCCCGGCCCAGAAAACTACCCCCGACCCACCCTAAGCCCACAAATCAACCCCGACCCACCGCCCAACCCCACTTATCTCACAACGATCTCTTCCTGCTTCCGTCCGTAAGCCCTACCGTGCATATGCCTTAACCATGCACATGCGTGGTTAAGACATATGGGCGGTAGGGCTTGCTTAGTTCAGCCTTCGTTGTTAAGGCTGATCGTTGTTCAGCCTTCGTGGTTAAGGCTGTTTCCCGTGTCAATGCACTGGTTTAGTTACATACAGACAGGAGATGTGTCAAAATTTGTGTTGCAAGTATCTGGGCCACTTCTAGTGAGCCAGGCACAGGAGCAGGGGGAGAGACTTTGATATCCCTGAGTCTCAAGTAACAGGAGGCAAGCCAACAATCCCTTGGAGATCACTTGGAGGGAAGGCAGAGTACAGCTCCTTCAGCAGAGTCAGAGAGAAGCAGGGCAACAGACAGAAAAGTAAGCCTTCTAGATCAGCAGTCCAGTTGAGTCCTTTAAGCAGCACAGCAGTCCTTCTGACAGAGGTTCAGTTCGAGATCCAGAAGTGTCTGATTTTATGGGGTCAGGGAACCAGTACTTATACCCAAAAGTGCCTTTGATGTGGGGGTTGACTTCAAAGCAGCTCTCTGAAGTGCACAAGTATTCCTTTCAACGCAGTGCTGTCTGCCAGGCTATCCATTGGGGGTAATCAGTCCTTTGTGTGGGGACAGGACATAGCCAATTTAAGTGAAGTGTTAGCCCCTACCTTCCATCCTGCTCAGGCAAGGCCACCAGAATGCAGATGTATGTAGATGGGTACTCAGACACACCTATCCTTCCTGTGTTGTGGCTGTCTAGAGGGAATGCACAAAGTGTAGCTGTCACCCAGCCCAGATGTGTATTGGAGACAGTCTACAAAGCATATAGAGTTATAAGCACAGAGAAACATCCACTTTCTAAAAGTGGCATTTCTAAAGCAGTAATCTTAAATACAACTTCACCAGTAATGAGGATTTGTCGTTACCATTCCAAACATATGAAACATGAAAAAGCTACTCCTCTCTGATCAGAAATTCCAGTATAAAAGTGTATTAATTCCCAATGCTAACCTATGAGAGGAGTAGGCCTCACAGTAGTGAAAAAACGAAATAGGCTGTCAGCCACTACTAAGACATGTAAAACATCACAGTACATGTCCTAGCTTGCATTTGCACACCACCCTGCCCTTAGGGCTATCTAGGGCCTACCTCAGGGGTGACTCACTTGTAATAAAAGGGGCGTTTCAAGCTTGGCAAGTAGTTTCTCATGCCAGGTTGAAGTGGCAGTAAACTGCACGCACAGGCCCTGTAGTGGCAGGCCTGAGACAGGCTTGAAAGGCTACGTCTGTGGGTGGCACAATCAGTGCTGCAGGCCCACTAGTAGCATTTAATTTACAGGCCCTAGGTATGTGGTTTACCACTTTACAAGAAACTTACAAGTAAATCAAATATGCCAAACAGGTGAAAAACAATTATACCATGTTTAGAGGAGAGAGCACATGCACTTTAGCACTGGTCAGCAGTAAAGTGCCCAGAGTCCTAAAGCCAACAAAAAGAAGGTCAGAAAAAGGGGAGGAAGAGCATTTCTATGTTTTACATCATGCTTACCTCACGCCGGCAAAAATCAAAACATATTTTAACACTGACTCAGATGAATGCCCGAGGTGTCGGGGTGAAGGGGCAGACTTCCCTCACATGCTTTGGAAGTGCCCGCTTCTGGCTACTTACTGGAATGACGTACTTGCACTATTGAAGGTAGTGACGGATAGGGAACTAGATATGGCATTGGGGACTTGTATACTGCATTGGTTTCCCCACACAGCTAAAACTAAAATCACCAGCAAGTTTATAGATATGGGGCTGGTAGTTGCCAAGAGAGAAATCACGAAGCACTGGAAGGCGAGTGGGCCCCCGAGCTTAGATCGCTGGAAGAGAGAGTTTATCAAATGGGCGGACTGTGATGGAACGGTTCGGCTACAATTGGCAAAGAGGACAGGGAGTGATAGAGCACTCGAGGCAGCTATAGCGTGGGAATACTTGGTGGGACTATTAAAAGAACCAGACGCTGAAAGTGATGATGACACTGACCCGGGAGAGCTGGTGACAGGGTAGGCCCCCTATAGCGCGTAGAGGTAGCCAGGCGCCCCATTAGCGATATGCAAGATACGTGAATCCAAAGCGGCAGCCTGCACAAGGTTCTATTGTTTACCTTTTGGAGATCACCGATCACGCATTACTAGTGGTTATCGATGAGTGCAGAGTAATGGGGGATGTGACATGCCTGGAGGGAGGGGGAGGGGAATTTAGGGTATGGATAGATTTAGTAGGAATAGTTAAGTTTCTTATTCTGGGCCCCATTGAGTATTGGACATTGCTCCCTTTGTTACATGATTCTTATTTTTCAAGGACATTGCGGAAACGTGCCTTAAGGTTGAGCTGAGATCCTCTGTTCGTACGATTGTATATTACGATGAGGGGAGGGGGACCAGGTTTGTGATTAGGGAGATGTTAATGCCTTGCTTCATAAAACTTAATAAAGTTTGTTTAAAAAAAAAAGAAAAAGGGGAGGAGGAAGGCAAACGTTTGGGGTGACGCTTCAGAGAGGGCAAATTTCTAACATATACATACATATATTCCAAGTGAACTGGTAGTGCAGACTTATATGGAAGCAGGATTTACAACAAATGAGAATTAGAAATGGCGTGGATATTTTGCGATGAGCCAGTGACTTTTCCTTCAAAAAAGTTCCTCACCAATCAATGCCCTGCAAAATGTCTGCAGGGAAAGTCACAAGAAGTATGTGGGAAAACATCTGCTAACACCAAATTATTCTCCCCTTTCGACCTGTGAATTTGTAATTGGGAGTTAAAACCGCAACAGGAACAATGGATCCCTGTGGTATTTGTGTTTTCTCATGTAGCATTATCCTACCCACATAGTGCACCACTCAGAATGGGAGCCTTAGGGGATCAAGAACCATATGAATCTGCATTGTGCATTATATTTATAATTGTGCGTTTAAGAAACGCCTCAAAATAATTTCCATTTTCCTTAAAAATGTTTAAAAATCGAAATATAAGATTTCCTAGCTATAGAAATGGAAAGTTTCAATTCTATTAAGGACGTGGAGGCAAACATTGAGCTCATTTTCTTTATTTTACTGTACCAGCAGCACTGTAAACAAATAAACTAGCTCTTTCAGCAACACCAGGGAAAGAAAGAACAAAGGGCCTCATTATGATGGCGGTGGGACCACCACCATGAGGCCGTTGGTGGCGGTCCCACCACCATCGGACCATGCCCGCCACATTAGGATGGCGGGTGGATGGTTGTCAGGCAGAGAGACCGTCCGACACAAATCCAACGGGCTCATGGAGCTTGTCGGACGGTCTGTAATCCCTACAATGGTGGCGGTGCCTGCTCAGGCACCGCCGTAGGGATTACAATGTCAGTTTCAGCTGGCCGTTTCATGGCGGTTAACCCGCCATGAAAAGGCTGGTGAAAATTAACTTGGGGGCCCATTAGGGCCTCCCTTCCCACTGGCCCTTCGATATGGGCCCTGGGGGGCACCTATGGTGCCCCCATACATATTCCTGCACCCTGCAGCAGGCATCGCATGGTGCCTGCCACATAGTGCAGGGATATGTGCACTGTGTTTATTTTGTACTGCTGCATGTGCCACAGCACACAGCACATGCTGCAATACAAAATATACAGATTGTGACCGCCATGAAGGCGGTAGTATCCTAATTCCTATGGTGGGACTGCCGACAGCTAGTCGGGCAGTCCCATTTCCGACAGGATGGCGGTCGGACAAAAGTCGGACCGCCATCATAATGAGGCCCAAAGTTTCAGCTCCAATGTCTCCCCCTACGCCCCCTCTTTCTTTGTGTGACAGATCTAAGTCTGTGTCTCCAGCTTATTCCTGTTTAAAAGCTTAATTTTCTGTAAATAAGAGACAGTCACTACTAATTGATGTCTTATAGTTTCCAAAACATTCACAATGCAATATACCAATCACATGTCAATCATTTCAAAAGTAATTGCATGATAGTGCCAGATAGTGAACCAGATAAATCGTCTTGAAAGCCTATCTTAGTATCCTCTCCTGCAACTCATGCGGGTGGGTATTTGGTGAGTTCTCTGATTGTTGGGTGGGATAACCAACATCTCAAAGTCCTTAATATAATTTAAACTTTCTGTTTTGACAGCTAGGAAATATTTTATTCTATGGCAGGTCCAGAGGCGAGGATTGTGCTTGTTTGCTAACCACCAGGCAGCCATATCCATGACTAGTTTAAGGTAGAACCTGTTAAAGGTGGAATCTGAAGGCCTGATAGCTGCATTCAATACGTCCTACAGACAGGATCACTGGGCAAAATTCCGGGTTCATGCATGATCCAGTGCCCCCACCTTGAGTTAGTGGGGAAAGACACAGCCTTGTGTGGTTTGCAAAAAGAAAGCAGTGGTTGCCTCTCACCAGGAGAGTGAAGCCCTCGGTCATACCCTTGTATGCCTTAATACATCTCTCCTCATACAGCTTGGGGTTTCCTTAAAAGCTGGGTATGTAACAACCCTAGAGTTAGTCTCAGTTGTCATCTAATTAATACAACTAACCCCATTTAGGAAAATATAGTGCCTGTAATATCCTGAATTCTGACTTCTCAGACACTTCTCCATGATATGAGGCATAACAGCATGGACATTTAACCTGAGAGTTCCTTCTTGGACAGGTATTTGTTCCTTTGTCATGCAAGGAAAAGGTTAAGGACCTTCTTGACATCCCAGAGAGAGGAATATATGGGTTCTGGGGGAAGAGAAAAGACGTATTTCTCTCAGTAAATCCCTGACAAATGTATAGTTAGCCATAGAAGACCCATCAATAGAAAAATGACGATCGAAAGGTGTTTACTGACCTGTAAACCACCCCTTACGATGCAAGGTGAGAAAAGTTTAAGATACCACAGGATCCATTACCCTCTGCAGATACCAACTCATCCATCTCAACCAAGGTGACCTGTAGTGTTTGACCATTCTGTCTGCCCAAGTCTTGGAAAGAAGGTGTTCCATTTGTCCAGGGATTTTACAGCATTCTCTATAATCCTCCATGCCATAAGATGTAAAGTATAACTCTCACACAGGGGGTCAAAAGGAAGTAAGCGCTACGAAATAGAGTCATCTATCCTATACTACATCCAAACAATTGTTACTCACACAAGATGTAGGGTAGCAGGATGCAACTAGGAAAAGGCTGTGACAGGGAGGGGCACAAAGCGTGTTTGGACGAAAACCCTCACTCACCCGAGGGTGACATGCTTCATCATTGGGTTCCTCCAACACACTGGGACCGGAAGGTACCCAGTGTGGGCTACAACTTCCCCGCAGGGAAGGAGCAGGAGTGTTTTATATAAAGCACGTAAGATTTCAATACCTCAAGGGTGATTGTGAGGGGCAGAGTGTAACAAAAAGGTGTGTGTTTAAAACTATCTCCGTACGGACAACAACTTTATTCTTACGTCCTACGGGATAGAGGATAAAAGCAATGTGAGACAGGGTTATGGATGTGTACCCTGTAATGTGGTCAACATGTTTTCTGCCCTAAATGACATCTACGTTCAAGGCATTCATCAGGACCAAGATCTTATGTCACTCTGCTGGAACAAACTTGCAAAAGTAAAATAAGAGAACTACGAAAAGATACTCAGGCCTCTACTCTTGACCAACCATGCGTCGCAGTAACAATCAGTGCGGTAGGTCAGAAGGCCCTATGAACAACGTGTACAGTCTGACTCTACCATCTACAGAGTCTCTCACCACTTAAATACCTCTTCCGTTATGTGGTGGTGCTCCGTCGTAGACACATTACAGGGTACACATCCATAACCCTGTCTCACATTGCTTTTATCCTCTATCCCGTAGGACGTAAGAATAATGTTGTTGTCCGTACGGAGATAGTTTTAAACACACACCTTTTTGTTGCACTCTGCCCCTCACTGTGATTGATGTAGCATGCTGCCAAGAAGTTGTTAATATTCAACAGGACGCAGCATTAAAGCATTTACCTTGGTCCACTATTGCACTATGAATGATCCTGCCGAAAGTTCAAAGCAGTTGATGCGAAGTTGTTTTTCTTGAATTGACCATAACTTCCCACACTTGGCGCCCCAGCCGCTTTTGCCAGTGCCCAATTCGGTGATGTGGTCTGGATTGGAGCAGAAGATCACTCTCCCATTTCATGCCTCCATGTGTCACAACCACCACCTGATCTCTTCTTTGGCATTGTCAGACAGACTGACCATCTCTGAGTTATAAGTCTCCATCAAAGGTGGTGTGCTGTCAATGATTTTGGCTCTCTGCAGTGCAGTAGCCCCGGGAAGATGGCCTGTACAGACAAGGAGATGAGGCTCACCAGGCAAGCAATATGGCAAAAAGACGTGCATGGTTGGGATAGCATCTTGCAAAGTTCCTGTCTTTTATTTGCCATCTTTTGAAGACTCAGGGACCGATTACGATGCCAGGTGGAAAGCCTTCGAACGGCATTCGGATTCCCCTAGACCGTGTCGGAACAAACCCGCCTAACTCGGTCGGAAACATTTCCGAAACGACCGATTACGATGTTCGGGGTCAGAAACGAAACCATTGTGTCATTCTGAATCGGTTTCGACTGGCATTTGGAGAATCCGAGCCGGTCGGAGCCGAATCGTACAGCTCTACGGACAGCGTTTCCGACTGACAGATTACAACGTCGGATGCGGACAGCCTTTCCGACTAAGTTTGTCCGACACGCAAAGGCTGTCGGAAACTGTCTTTGGGGGCCCCTAGCAGGCCCCCCTTCATCCTGAGGCCTCCGGTTGGGGGACATGGGGGTACCCATGGGACCCCCCTGTAAAACCATGCACAGTGTGGCAGGCACCATGGGGTGCCTGCAACAGTGTGCAAGGTTTTCCGCAACCATCCCTTTTCGCAATGGGAGCCTGTGTTGTGAGTCGGAACACAGGCTCCCATTGAAGTCAATGGGAGACCTTCCGAACGGTGTTTGGAAGCATCATAATCAGTAGTGCTGAACCGCCGACAGTGAGTCAGTTGGAACCGAATCCGACTAGGAGTCGGGCAGAAACTTTCCACCTGACATCGTAATCAGTCTCACAGTGTAGGGTTCTTGGAATCTATGATAAATTTGAGAAACTTAGGGCCTCATTACGATGGCGGTAGGACCGCCACCGTCAGGCCATTGGTGCCGCTCCCACCGCCATCGGACCCTGCGTGTCCACCCCGAGGACCCTGCATGTCCGCCCGGATGGAGGGCAGGCGGAGAGACCGACCGCCCGGCACACAGACTTGAATCCCTACAAGGTGGCGGTGCCTGCTCAGGCACCGCCGTAGGGATTACAATGTCCCTTTCCGCCAGCCTTTTCATGGCGGTTAACCCACCATGAAAAGGCTGGCGGAAATGGACTTGGGGGCCCGTAGCGGGACCCCCTTCCCGCCTGGCCCTCCGAAATGGCCCTGGGGGTCACCTATGGTGCCCCCTACATATCCCTGCATCATGTGGCAGGCACTGGAAGTCTGTCCGTCATCCATTCAGAATGTGGACTGCCCGCCTACAAAGCGACGGGCCCACATGCCGAATTACGATGCGATCGCCACCACGGTGGTCACAATGTCTATTCATTGTATTGCGGCAGGTGCTGTGGTCTGCAACACCCGCCGCAGTACAAAGAAATGACATGTTACATATCCCTGCACTACGTGGCATCACACGGTGCTGGGATATGTAGGGGGCACCATAGGTGCCCCCCAGGGCCCATGTCTGAGGCCCAGGGGGGAAAGGGGGGGCCATCCGTTTCTGCCTGCTTGGTCACGGCGGGTTAATCGCTGTGGAAAGACAGGCGGAAAGGGATATCATTATCCCTACCATTCAATGGATTGTGTGCAGTCCGATGGGCAGTCGTAATCATTCTGCCCGTCAGAACCGTGGCGGTCAGTCTTTCCGACCGCCACCGATCCGATCGCCATCGTAATGTGGCTGTAGGATCGGGGCTTACGAATGGCGGGGGGACCACCACCGACGGCCTGGCAGTGGCGGTCTTCCCGCCGTCGTAATCAGGCCCTTAGTTATAGTGTTGTATGTGGGTTTTTTGTATATTTAGATGTATTACTGATAGTGGTTTTCACTAGTTTGTAAATTTGCATTAGTAATGTATCACTATGTTATGTTAAATTGTGTGATGTTACTTATATTTTGATAATTAACTGTTATCTATATGTATTTTTTGGTAATGTGCTATGCTTTGCGGGAGGGTTTTTTAAATTTACTTTATTGGTTTTTGTCTACGAACATGTCCTATGGGAAGTTGGAGTTTACTTTTCTTTTTTTAAGGTAATCAGTTTTGGCTTATATTAAATCATTGTTTTTTACTTTGATTTCCTTTTTCGGGTTTACTGGAGTGTTGCTTTATTTTAAACAGTTTTTCGTTTTTTTATGGGTCCTAGATACTTTGGATTGCTTTGAGGTATTTCTATTGGATTTGTTATATTTTTGCATTTTTGGGGGGATTTTTGGATATTATTTACCTCATTTTGGGTAGATAGTTATTTTTTATCATGTGGAGGAGAGATCTTCAACTACAGAACATTAAAGGCCTGATTACGGTGTTGTTCGACCGACATCATAGTGGCATGGAACCGCCCAACTATTAGTCAGCGGTTTCATTCGCAGTATTAGGATGCAACCATCCTACGGGCGGTTGGAACCATCCATTTTTCTTTTGCAGCTTGTGCAGCGGCCAGAAAAGGGCCGCAGCACAAGCTGCAATAGAAAAAAAGGATGTTTGCAAACATCCCTGCACAGTGTGGCAGCCACCATGCGGAGGACCAGGGGAGAAGGGGGCCCTGCTAGAGGCCCCCAAAGTCACTTTCCACCTGCCTTTTCATGGTGGGTGAACCGCCATGAAAGGGCAGGCGGAAAGCGATGTCGTAATCCTGACGGCAGAGCTGAGGCTGACTCCGCTGCCATTTTAGGATTACTATTCTGCCTGCCGCCTCGACGGGCTCAGTGAGCCCATCGGAAGTGGAGCGGAATTCCCCCGCAGGTTTCCCTTCAAATGCCAGTATCATAATACGGCTGTGTCAGATAGAAACCTATGATGTCGGGCGGAAAGCTTCTTATGAGCCGTCAGATGGCTTTCCGCCCAACATCATAATCAGTCCCTAAGTTTTCCTTCTTTATTTTTTTATGGGTGAGAAATGTGATATTATATTGTTTATGGCAAAATTATTTAATCGTTATGTGGAATTGTTTAGTTTATCTGTTGTAATTATTTTATGTGATGGATTGAGCTTGTTTTCAATTATCTTGGTTGGTTATGATTATATTTCTTTTTAAATTATTTATATATCATTTTATTATATCAGTCTTTATTAACATCGGGATTTTAAACAATTGTTTGACTGACCTAATAAAATATTATATATTATCTTTTTTTAAAGTTTGGATTATAGCTTGTCATAGTTTTTGAGGACTTTGGTAGGTTACTATTTATTTTACAATATGCTTTTGGCTATGATTTCTATGTAATCTACTCCTTTATTATTTATGAAGAGTTTGACTTTAAATTGTAACATGTCACACATTCTTTTGGTTTGTTTCCTAAGTTAAGGGGCAATTTGCCCACCAGATTGCTCCATTCGTAGTTGTTGGTAGCTTTGCTATTTTTGTAATGCTGTTTGTTTTGGCTTCCTGTGCCAAGGTGCTGGTATAGACATTCCATCATGGTATTTGGAATTTGTGTTGCCGTCTGTGTCAGGAGAGATGCATTCTACCTTCCCAAATGTCTTCAAAATAGTCTATTGGGGGACTAAGTGTGTCTTCATTTTGTTGGTAGAAAGGGCTTTCTATTAGTACATTGTAGTGGCTGGCTACTTCTGTGACAGGGACATAGGCTAGTGCTATCATTTTTCTAATTTCAAAGGCATATTTGCTGTTTGTAGCATATTCTACAGATAGGCCCTGATTATGATGTCGGGTGGAGTTTGCTCTGCCCGACATCATCTCAGTCAAGTGACCGGCCGACACCCGGTTGGCGTTCCCGACCGACTAATTAGGATGCGACCGAACACTGTTCAGTCGCATTCCTATACTTTACAATGGGAGCATGTATTCCTGCCAGCATGCATGCTCCCATTGTAAAATAGGAGTGCAGTTCATCCCTGCACTCCGTGGCAGGCACCTCAAGTTACCTGCACACGGGGTGCAGGGATCAACAGGGGTACACCATAGGTGCCCCCTCGGCCTCCAACTGGAGGACGTGTACCCAAGAGGGCCCTGCTGGGGGCCCCCAAAGTCAAGTTCCGACAGCCTTTCTGTGTCGGAAAGGCCAGCACGGAAAGGCTGGCGAAACCCGACATCGTAATCCAACGGGCAGAAAGAGCCGCCCTTGGGATTACTGGCTGCATTCTGACTGGCGGACGGGCTCTCCGAACCCTTTGGAAGCCAGTGGAATGACCATTCGGATTCCTTTCCGACCTCCTGCATCGTAATGAGGCGGTCGGAAAGGAATCCGACTGGCATATTACGATGCAGTCGTTAAGGCTCCAACCGACGGTCAGAGCCGCTTCCGACCACATTGTAATCAGGCCCTTAGTGCAGATTTGTGGAAGTGTCTCCATATATTTTGATTGAAATGACACTAACAGCGTTGTACAGTTGTGCTGGTAAAGTTTTAGAATGGTTTGAATCGTGGCTTTCTCAAAGTCTATGATTATTTTTTGGACATAGTAGTTATTTGTTTTATGTGGTTTAAGAGGTCGTAGTAAGTGCTGCTTTGTTTATTTGGTAGTAGGGCATCCATAAAAGGGACATTTGTGTTTTGAGATTCACCATGTATGGTGTATATCTAAGTGAATGGTCTGGGGAACATTTTGAAGGTCCCATTCATCATCCAGGTTTGACATTGGGTAAGTTTTATTAAACTGTCTGCTGTACACAATTTAAAGATTTGTTTCTCATTATTTAGGTTGTCATGTCAAAGGAAAGGTTCCTCATTATGTGTTATTGTTAAATGTTCTGTCTTGGTATCTTCTAGGGGCTGGTGGGGTATCACTGGTGGCTCTTTTAGTTCATGCAATTAAATGTTTTCAAGTGGGGATAAGTAGTAGTTGTCCTCTTATATGTTCTGGGACTTAAGGCAGTATGTCTTTAAGGATTCAGCTTGTGGGTTCCTGGGAGCTAGTTCTTGCCTCTTTGATGTCCTGCAATATTTCTCTTACTTCTATTTCTGTCACATTTGGGGGGTGGTTGTGCTCTCTCACATGAATTATAATATCAACGTTTGTGGTTGTATAGCTTGCATTGGAATAATATTTAGTACATTACCAGTTTATATTTTCTGGTGATGCACTATTTGGGCTATAGGTGTAGCCCATGTGATTTAGTAACTGCTTACCTTTCTGTGAAATGATACATTTGGCAGCTTCTGTCATTTTATCTGAAAGTAGTGTAATAATTTAACTATATATTATATTTTAACTTTTGCCTGTTTGTTATTGGCATATATTAAAATGCTACTACTTCAATTTAGTATGCTTACATGTATGTTCTGTTGAAATGTTTTCACATGGTTTTGTAGCTATTCCGTTGGGGATGTTCTAATGTGGATATGGTGCTTTCTTTTCTGTTGGATGCAAACAAAACATAGGTTTCATTTTATATGTTAATTTGTCGGTAGTTTGTAGAGGTTGAGGCTGTTCGATTTGTTTTTGCTCATTATTTGGGTGACTTTATACTTTTTACTAATTTATGTATACTTACTTTTTCATATCTTTTTGCTGTTTTGTTATAGTTGTTCAAATCAAATCAAAGACAACTTTATTCGATTGCTGTTTCAGACAATCATAAAAGCACATAAAAGCACATATTTCATTACATAAAATTAAAACAGCAAAAGAGATGATATTATATACAATTCATTTTAAAATTTAAAAATTCATAATATTATACCAGTACCAGATTCTGAGATCAGTAAGTTAATTAAGCATACATTTCCTTAAACTAAGTACTTGCTTTAAGAACATTGCTATCCTATAAACTCTGTGTTCATTATCCAGGAGTTGTAATACAATAAGGGCCGGACGACATTGTCGAAGCCCCAATGATTTTAGAATTGATAGGATACATACTTTCCTAAGTTCAGTATAACATCTGCAGAAAAGGACAACATGTATGGTAGACTGTACTGAAAGATTATCGCAAGGACACTTTTGCAGGACACAGGTCCAATCATTAATTTTCGGAAAACTAGCAAGTCTATGAAAGACCCCCAACCTAAATCTGGTCAATAAGAACCTATCATAAGCACCCGGTACAAAGGTTAAATAGGGTTGGATGTTAAAAGTAGTTAAAATCAGCTGATTATGCTGGACGGTGGGTTTTGTAATCTCTAACGACATTCTAGTAGTGTCCAGTAACAAGAGACCCTCTTTTTTTTAACTCCTTTCTTGTAATCATCTCAATAATTCTTGGATCAGTAAAATATTCTATATGACCTAGATCGTACAAAAAGTCTCGAACATATCTTACCCACGGGATCTTTAGGGCCCCTTCCAATTTCAAACAATCTAATAGGATCTCTCTGTTTAACTTTGTTTCTTCTTTTGTCCAGACCCTATGCCATAAAAGAATAGGCTCTAATTTGATTAAATCAGAGATGAAAGGTAGGCCCAACTCGGCATGACATACGTGCGATGAAGTACTATTCGGTACTGACAAAATGTATCTTAAAAAAGAGTTTTCCACCCGCTGTAACGGGTGCAAATCAGCAAAACCCCACACCCCTGCCCCATACATCGCGGTGGAGACACACTTTGCTTTATAAATTTGAATAAGCTCTACTGGTGGTCTCCTACCCAATTTTTTCGCGAAGTTAGCGAGAGCATTTGTTGTCCTTAAAAAAGCAATTTTTTTTGCTGAAATAAGCTTGGGCCCAGGAATCATGTTGGTCAAAGAGTATTCCAAGATATGAGAATCTCTTAGTTACCGCAATCTTCTGTCCTGCCACAAACATATCCCTGGACCTCTGACTGCCCTTGCCACATCTCATTATGAAAGTCTTCGAGGTATTCAATCTGAGGCCAAGGTTTTCCATAAAATTGGAAAAACTATCTAAAACCCTCTGGAGACCTATTTGCGTGCGAGACATCAATACCGTGTCATCCGCGTATAAGAGGGCTGGTATGGGACGTCCAGCTATTTGAGGGAAGTCTTGATTATTTTTAAGAAGCGCCTCTCCCAAGCCATTGATATAAAGGTTAAAAAGAACACATCCTTGCCTGACCCCCCTCCTTATTGGAAATGAGGCCGAGCGCTCACCATTCAAGCCGCAACGTACTCGCGCCTTAGCATCACTGTAGAGGCGCCTAAGAAAATGGATAATCTGTACGTCTACCCCCTAGCTTCTAGGGTCTCCCAGGGCTTGCTGTGCCTCACACAGTCGAAGGCTGCGGTGAGGTCCACAAACGCTAAAAACAACCTCCCCTTCTTAGCCCGCGTATATTTCCCCACTAAAATGGATAAGTTTAGACTCTGTTCGGCCGTCCCTAAGCCCTCACGAAAACCGTATTGTAAATAGTTGTTATTTTCTGGCAGCTTCATCTGTTTTGAAGTTGTATATTTTTTCTTTTAGGAAGTCTATGTAAAGAGATAGAAGTTGGAAAGTCTGTTAATATTTGTTATTTTATGTTTTTAAATGTAATAATAATTACGTTTTAATTTAAATATAAGTTTCACTTAGTTGGCTAGGTGGTTGTTGCCATGTATATATTTTTTCTTTAATGGTCTGGTGCAATAATCTGGCAGAGTTTCCTCGTCTTGCAGAATTTGTCATTTTTTAAGTATTTAGTTTAAATTAGTGTGCCCTTTATATTGTTGATTTAATTGTTTGTTTGATTCTATTGGTAAAAGTTGTTTATAGTTTTATTTTATTGGTTGGTTTAGTTTAGTTTGAATTGTTTTTATCGTTGGGGTCCTTCTATGGTTAATGCTAAATGTAAATGCTAATTTAGGTTTTATATTTGATGTATGATATATAGTTTGATGTTTTTGGAAATATATATATATGTGTGTGTGTATATATAGATAAATCACCACTTGGCAACATTTGTGTCCACGGTGTGCTGCTTTGAATGGAGGAGATCAGCATTTAGCTTATAGCTATTTATATACTCCAATACACATATATACTGCCTTTCACATATGTAGTTACTCACACATGTACCACTGGGACATACATTCACTCACAAACACACTCTTACACACACTTACCCACCCATACAGTCTATCACAGATGCACTCTTGAAACCATCCACCCAGTGAATCACCCACTCACACATCTATGCACAGTCGCACACACCCCATCCACACAAACACTCAGGCACCCATACAGATACTCATAGAACCAATCAATAACCCATATAGACACTCATGTAGCTACTCGCAAATCCATGCATCCACTTACACACCAACAGACGGATACAGACATTCACACAATTTAGTCACTAACCCATGCATTCAGTAAGATACGTTTAATCACTCACTTGTAGAGTCAGTCACGCACGTACTAAATCATCCATTCAGACACTTATACACCCACTCATTCTTCAATACGCCTTTCCCAATATATATTAAACATATTTAAACTTTACAGAAACACAGTCACTGGATGATGTCATCAGTGATGTCATTTGAGATGTCATCAGTGATGTCATTTGAGATGTCATCAGTGATGTCATCAGTGATGTCACTGACCATGTCATGAGTGATGTAATATGTGACGTCATCAGCAGTGCATTGCGGGCGCGAGTTATAGTTAGCTGAACTAACTATAACGGGGAATTTCACGGGTTTTGTACGAGTGCAATGTCCAACTAACTATAACTGTCCCTAAAACCTATGGTTTTTTCAGTGAATTTCAAAGGTTTTTTAAATGCTAATTTCTAACTATAACGTGTCTGAAACCTATGGTTTTTTCAGTGAATTTCAAAGGTTTTTAAAATGCTAATTTGTAACTATAACATGCCTGAAACCTACGGTTTTTTCAGTGAATTTCAAAGGTTTTTTAAATGACAATTTTTAAATGTATTAATTTTTATATTAATTTTTTTCATACTGATTTACTACATTTTTAGAAACAATTTCTTTTACATATTTTAATTTTTAAATTACATTGTAATTACATTATACATTACATTACAAAAAATACTTTCTCAGAATGAATTACTTTAGTTTAAATACTTTGCACATAGGCAATAGACTTTTAAGTACAGTAGTTACAGTTGTTGCAATGGGCAACACATTTTCAAACACAATGCAACATTCAGCTCAATGTGAATTTCTAGTTAAATGCAATTAGTTACTTTATGGATTACTTTTCTAACCACAGGACTGGATCCTAGATTCAGTCCTGGGACATCTCCTGTAAACAGTTGAGTAAAAGCGTTTTGGTTACAGTCGTGATTTTTAAGGAATATTATTGTATTTTAAAAGTTGACACTTAGAAACTTTTTCTCATAGAATCACCAATGTTATCCTATGGAAGGAAATTCACTTAGCAGGTAAAAACTGTTATCGTTACTTTTTCTTACTCAGTGTTGGATCCTGGATCCAGCACTGGTGCATCTCCTGTAAACAGTTGAAAGAATGCGTTTAAGTCATACAGGCGATTTTTAAGGAATATTTGTAGTTTGTGAAAATCGACACTTTGAAACTTTTCTGCTGAAAACCAGACAATGGATTCCTATGGAAGAAAATATAAGTTACTGGTAAGTACGGTTAAAATTACTTTTCAGGACCAGTACTGGGCTGAAAGATACAGCACTGAGGTCTCTCCTTATAACAGGTGAGTAAATCGGAATTCGTATTTCGGCTGATTTTAGAGGAATATTTGTATGTTTCAAAAATCAACACTTAGAAACTTTTTCAGCAAAAAGCAGGCAATGATATCCTATGGAAGGAAATTCAAGTTACTGGTAAGTACGGTTAAAATTACTTTTGAGGATCAGTACTGGGCTGAAAGATGCAGCACTGAGGTCTCTCCTGATAACAGGTGAGTAAATCGGAATTCGTATTTCGGCTGATTTTAGAGGAATATTTTAAAGTTCCAAAACTCCACACTTAGAAGAATTTCCAAGTGAAACCAGTCAATGTTAGCCTATGAAGGAAATTCAAGTTACCGGTAAGTACGGTTAAAATTACTTTTGAGGATCAGTACTGTGCTGAAAGATGCAGCACTGAGGTCTCTCCTGATAACAGGTGAGTAAATCGGAATTCGTATTTCGGCTGATTTTAGAGGAATATTTTAAAGTTCCAAAACTCCACACTTAGAAGAATTTCCAAGTGAAACCAGTCAATGTTAGCCTATGAAGTAAATTCAAGTTACCGGTAAGTACGGTTAAAATTACTTTTGAGGATCAGTACTGGGCTGAAAGTTGCAGCACTGAGGTCTCTCCTGATAACAGGTGAGTAAATCGGAATTCGTATTTCGGCTGATTTTAGAGGAATATTTTAAAGTTCCAAAACTCCACACTTAGAAGAATTTCCAAGTGAAACCAGTCAATGTTAGCCTATGGAAGGAAATTCAAGTTACTGGTAAGTACGGTTAAAATTACTTTTCAGGATTAGTACTGGGCTGAAAGATGCAGCACTGAGGTCTCTCCTGATAACAGGTGAGTAAATCAGAATTCGTATTTCGGCTGATTTTAGAGGAATATTTGCACAATGGTGAAGGGGGGGGGCGGGGCCTGAGGTGACATCTGTGCAAACGCGCCCCGTGGCGCGTTTTAAGTTGGGGGATTAAGTCCCCTTGAATCATGAGGGTCCCTACGGGGCAACTAGCCCACCAGGAACCTCCAGTATGCGCCAGGGGGCTGCGTTGCAGAGACATGTACAGAGGCCACACCCCTTTTACACCTCTCTGCAACGCAGCTCTGTGGCGCTTTCTGGACGTACCTGTTGGGCTAGTTGGCCCCCAGGGACCCTCAGGATTGAAGAGGATTTAATTCCCCATCTTAAAACGCGCCACGGGGCCTGTTTGCACACATGTCACCTGAAGCCCCGCCCCTCCCTTCACCACTGTGCAAACGCGCCCGTGGCGCGTTTTAAGTCGGGGATTAACTCCCTTGAATCCTGAGGGTCCCTGGGGTGCAACTAGCCCACCATATACCTCCAAAAGCGCCATAGAGCTGCGTTGCAGAGAGGTGTAAAAGGGGCGTGGCCTCTGTACACCTCTCTGCAAGGCAGCCCCTGGCGCATACTGGAAGGTTCCTGGTGGGCTAGTTGGCCTCAGGGACCCCATGTATTCAAGGGGATTCGTTCCCCTCTGCAAACGCGCCAGGGGCGCGTTTGCAGAGTGGTGAAGGAAGGGGCGGGGCCTACGGGCCCGATCGTTTTTTTTGTTTTGTTTTTTTTTCCTGAAGGGGGGCTGTGTGGCCCCCCTTCCTTTTTCCTATTTTTAGGACCTGGGGACCCCATCCCCCAGGGCCTTACCCCTTTTTTTTAAATTAAAATAAAAAATAAAAAAGCGGTAAGAGGGCCGCGTGGCCCCCTTCCCTGGGCCTGTATTGGCCCCGGGGACCCCATCCCCCGGGGCATGGCCTCTTTTTTTATTTGGAGGGGGCTGCGTGGCCCCCTCCTCAGGCCATTTAAGGCCCCGGGGACCCCATCCCCGGGCCGGCCTTGCACTTTTTAAAAAAATGTTTTCAATGTTTTACTTGGGGGAGGGGGGCTGCGTGGCCCCCTCCGTGGCCACTATGGCCCCGGGGACCCCATCCCCCGGGGCCTGGCCTCTCGTTGGGGACTGTGGGGGTCCCCAAGCCCCCACAGTCCCGCCGGCTCCCCGTGTCCTACGGGAGCCGGCATTGCTTTACACATGGGGAGCAGCTAACATGCTGCTCCCCATGTGGAAAATCAATCAGCTTTGGATATTGGAAGAGAGAGCAGGTTTCCTGCTCTCTCTTCCAATATCCAAAGCAGTTTGCAATGACAGGACGGGAGCCGCGAGGCTCCCGTCCTGTCATTGCAAACAGCAGTGTCCCGGAGGTAGGCACCCCGGGACACTGCAGGAGCCGGCCCTGGGGGTGGCGGTCCCCAGGGCCACCACAGGCTCCAGGAGGGGGGCCGCGCGGCCCCCTCCCTACATTTTGAAAGCCCCGGGGAGGTGGTGGTCCCCGGGGCTTGGGGGTCCAAAACGGACCCCCATTTAAATTTTCTTAGTGCCCCGGGAGGTGGTGGTCCTCGGGGCGTGTGGGGGCTGGAGCCCCCACACAGGTTTTTAATTTAAAAAAGAAGCCCCGGGGAGGTGGCGGTCCCCGGGGCTGCGGGAGGGCTCAGAGCCCTCCCGCACCATTATACATAAAGCCCCGGGGGTGGTGGTCCCGGGGCTTGGGAGGCCCTTAGAGGCCCCCCACACATAAAATTAACCCCCCCCAGCATGCCCCCGGGACATGGCCCACCCGGGGGCCAATTAACATCGAAGCGCGGGAGACCGCGCTTTGATTTTTTTTTTCTTCGGCAGGATTCGCGCTCCCTGAGCGCATCCTGCCGATTTAAAAACAAAAAAAAAACATTTTTTTGCCCAGGGGTCCTTGTGGGACCCCTGAGCAGACCTAGGGGTCAGGGTGTTTCTACCCTGCCCCCTTTGTGCGCTTTGCGCACTTGTTTCTGTCCTCGGTTCTACCGAGGGACAAAATGGCTGCCAACACTTCCTGATTTGGAGTGTTGACAGCCAATTAACATAAAGCTCGTGCTCGGGAGGATCCGCGGCCCTAGATATATCTATCTTTTTACTTTTGATTTTCTCAGCAACTACTGAACGGATTTACACCATTTAACAAAAGGGTTCTTTCTGAACCAAGAACTACCTCTTTGCCAAATTTGGTGTAATTCCGTTCAGCAGTTCGGGCTGTAGCCGTGTCTAAAGTTTCCTATGGAAAATTGCATGGGGAAAACGCGTTTTGGGACCCCCCTTTTTCTCGGCCCCCGCTTGACGAATCCCCGAGACTTTCAGGGTAGGAGCGGACCGGAGCGCCCCACAAAGTTTGAAAATGTTGCGAAGATACGTCAACCGGCAAGAGAGTTATTTCAAATAGAATGTCGCGGATTTCCTATGGATAATAGGTTGTAACTATAACTATCTACTGGCGACCGCCAGTAGATAATATATATTTATATTTATTAATATTTATGTTGGTGTTTAACAGATTGTAGTTAATGCACATTTTTGGGGGGTTGAATTGTTAATATTTTAGATATTTAATTTTTTGGGGGTGAGTTGTAAATATCTTGTTGATGTAACACATTTTTATTTCACTTAACTATGTGTATAGCAAGTTTGGGTTTATTTGAAGAAATTGTTTTATCTTCAAGTGTTATTTATCTATTTATTAATGGTTAATTAATGGTTAATTATTTTGCTGATAATATTGTAATCTATATTGAATATATTTTATATATATATATATATATATATATATATATATATATATATATATTGCCACAATGTAGCCCTCTTGTTCCACGCCGGCGCTCTTAGATGGGGCGGAGCGTTTCTTCCGGCAGAGCCACGCCGGTATTTTATGAAAACAGGGTTTTGCCTCACGGGAAAATGATAGAAACGCACTCACTCGTGTACAGGAATCAAGGCGGTTTTATTTTAGATGTTCGCCATGCCCAACGCGTTTCGCCTTAACCCAAGGCTTGTTCACGGGATAGTGTAACATAGAAAAAGAAGACATCTTTTATTTCTATTTGCACAGTTACTTCCTGTTTTCTCCTAAGTGCATTGTGGTTAGTGTAGTTTTACATTTATAAAAACTTGTAAAAAGTCAAGTTTATTAGTGATGTAAATGTGCTCATTTTTCTGTGTGATTTTTTTAAAATAGTTCATTTTAATCCATTTACGGCCAACTATGCTTAGTGTCCATTTATGTGCCCTCATTCTCAATTATTGCTCTCCAGTGAGCATTTTTTAGAATGACAGCAAATTTAACCCATTCTTGGCGATGATTTGTTTCTGTAGCTCACACGTTCTTTATTTTCTTGTTTCTTTTTCTTTATATCTTTCTTTTCAATTCTCTAGGAAGTTATTTTCTTTAGATTGTTTTTATATTTTTCTTTTTTCCTTTGTTATCTTTCATTTCTTTAAATGGTTTATTGGAGGTGTACATAAAGTTCTTCATTTTGGTTGAGACCTCTCGGATCTAAAGTTCTGAATGCCACTATGTGTCTTGATTCTTTTTGTCGCAGAATCTTTTTGCGGTCGCCACCCCTCTCCGATTGTGGGATTTGTTCTAGGGCCCAATATTTTAAGGATTCCCATTTGCCTTCATGGTTTGTTTCCATATGCTTTGCAATGGCATTTGTTCGATCCTTATGTTTCGTGGCTCGAACATGTTCGAGAATTCTCTTTTTTACTTCGAAGATTGTGCTTCCGATGTATCGCAACTTGCATGGACACTCTACCATATAAATTACATAGTTGCTTTTGCAGGTGAGATGTTGCTTAATTTTCCATTTTGTGCCCTTTTTGATGTCAATTTCTCGTTTATGTGTTGCAATCTTACACACCTTGCATTGTTTGCATGGCCAGAAGCCTTCTCTTTGCAGCCACATTGTTATTGGTGCTTCCTGGAAATGGCTATGTATGATTTTATCTCCAATGTTTTTAGCCCTGCGATATGTCACATTAGGATGGTCACCAATGATTTTTGTTAAAGTTGGATCCAACAGTAAAATTCCCCAGTGCTTTTTGATAATTTTCATCAGACTCTTGTTTTCTGCACTGAATGTTGTTATCAGTCTTATAGTTGACAATTTATCTGGATCATTTTTTATTTTTGATGTTTTATTTAGTATATCCCCTCGCTGTTGGTTTAATACTCTTTGTAGACTTTTTTCAATTGCTTTTCTGGGGTATTTGCGTTTCTGAAATCTGTTACTTGCTTGTTTACTGTGTTTGGTGAATTCAATATCAGCTGAGCAATTCCTCCTTAGTCTTAAGAATTCCCCATATGGGATGCTCCATTTCAGTGATTCATTATGGAAGCTTTCACCATGTAATATCGCATTGGTGGCTGTTGTCTTGCGATGTAACGTTGTATGAAGGGAATTATTTTCCACATAGATGTCTGTGTCCAGGAAGGTTACTTTTCTTGCACTGATTTCAAAAGTAAATTTTAATTTTGACTCATTGTTGTTTAGTTTGTCAAAATAACTTTTGAATTCCAATTCAGTACCATCCCAAATGATCAGGAGGTCGTCTATGAAGCGTAGCCATATTATGGTCTTTTCCATGAAATCATCATTTTCTGAGGTCCATGCCAGTTTTTGTTCGAACCATCCCATTGTTAAATTAGCATAATTAGGCGAAAAGGAGAAGCCCATGGCACATCCTTTTATTTGTTTATAGATTTGTTTATTAAATAAAAAGATGTTGTTGTCCAGGCATAAAGAAATCATCTCACTTAACATAATGTTATGTTGATGATACTGGATGTTTCTTTTACCTAAGAAATATTTACATGCCTCGGTCCCTATGGAGTGTTCAATGTTCGTATATAACGAGATCACATCCATGGTCACTAGTTTGTAAGTTGACTGCCATGAGACTCCTTCTAATTTCTGTAGGAGATCTGTGGTGTCTTGTAGGTAAGAACTGAGATCTTTGACAAGGGGTGATAAGAAGTGATCAATGTAATTTGAAATCGGTTCGAGTAACGAGTTGTTTGCAGAGACGATTGGTCTCCCGGTGGATTAACTTTGCTTTTATGTATTTTAGGTAAGCAATAGAATGTTGCCAAAGTTGGATGATTGTGGCTGAGATATTTTCGTTCTTCCTCGTCTATTAATCCTTTTTCAAACCAATTTTGTAGGTATAAAGTCAATTTATTCTGAATTTCTATTGTGGGATCACTTGTTAGTTGATTGTAACATTCCACATCCACCAATTGTCTATTGACTTCGGCAATATAATCTCTTTTGTCGAGAATAATGATGTTACCGCCTTTGTCTGCGGGTTTTATTTCAATAGACTTATCCTGTTGTAATGTATTTAGTGCTTCTCTTTGATGTTTCGATAAATTGTCCTTAATTTTCGTATTTCTGATTTTATAAAGATCATCTATTATTGCCTCATGAAAGAGATCTATTTTGTTACCTGGTGGTAAATTTGGGTAATATTTTGATTTTGAATTAAGTCCACTTTCACCTGCCCCTACTGGCGGTTGTGACTCTTTTAGTTCACTTAGTGCCTCTGTTTCCTGTGATGTTGTTACTGCACCCATTGTCAATAAAGTTTCCAAACCTTCAACATCTTCAACCAAGAGAGTACTGATTGGTGATGTTGTTTTTACTTGATGTTTTATAGATGTTTTTTCTGCATGTATTTTTGCTAATTTAATCTTTCTTATATATTTATATACATCTATTCTAGTTTGGGCTATGTCCAGATGGGAGGTGGGACAGAAATTCAAGCCCTTCTTGAGAACTTCATTTTCAGTGTCAGTTAAAATTTTCTCTGAAAGGTTGATGACATTTAGTTCTTGTGAACTTGATTCTACTGTTTCTATTTCTTGGGCTGTCTCAGACGATCTCTGGACCATGTGTCCATTCTTGGTTCCTCCCTAGCCTCTCTGACCTCTTCTTGTCTTCCTCTTGTTCCTCTTCCCCGGCCTCTGCCTCCCTCTCTTTTTGGTTGATTGTTTTTGTTCTGTTGTTCTAATGCCATCCTCATTTCGGTTAAAAAGTTGGTCTTTTTTCTGTTATCTATTGCCACTTGTGGGACTCCTTCGTTTTCACTTGTATCTGTACTGGCGAGAGAGTCATAACTTGAAAATTCTGTTTGTAATTTCCAATTGTGCTTTGCCTTTCCGTACTTCATATTGCCTACCAAAGGTGAAAATTCTACCTTCTTCAAAATCTGTTTTGTCTCGTTGAAACTTATGTTGTTTTCGTTGTTTCACTCTGTCCTCATGTTTTTCCAGATTTTTTATTATATCAGATTTAAGTTTCTCCAAGTCCTCTGATAGGTTCATTTTATCTATTTCTTCTTCTAGTTCTTTTAATTCCTTTCGTATTTCTTTTAAAGCCTTTTCAATATGTTTTATTAGGATTAGGATTAAGCCCATGGATGATTCCAGTAAGTGTTCTCCCCATTCTTGTAATAATTCCTCACTCGTGTCTTGTTGGCTTGGCATTAACATGAGGCGGAGGCCTTTGGGGATTCTTTTTACTTCAACATATTTTTGTAAAGTTATCAGTTCCCACCATTTATTTATTTCTTTTTTAGAAAGTCTCTCCCAATATCTTAGTTTTTCTTTAGTGTTGCTCATTGTTGTTATTTGACCTCTCTCCATTCATTGTGAGCCTGCAGTTACAAATATTTCGGACATTTCTGCATTGCGTTTTGCCTCTCGTTTTTCCATGGCGAATATGTTGTCTATTCGTTTAAATTGTAGTTTAGCCGCTTGTTTACACGAGTCCCTCTTTCCCTCTCACTTGTAAGACCTGTTGCCTTCTCTTAGCTGCTGCTTTGCCGTCTTTGTTTTTAGTTCGTGCAACTTTCTTACAATTGTCTTTTGGCACCTCAGTGTCTTAATGATTTGTTGCAGGAAAGCGACTTTGTGTTAATCCAATGTCGTGCGGGGGCCCCTTTTGTCACATTTACTCTGTTTTACTTATTTGCGATTTTCAAAGAAGAATGAAGAAAGGATTAGGTTTACGCGGTAGCTCTTACCCGCTAATGGCTTGCAACGAAGTCCTCCACCCTCCGGTTAGGATCTCTGCAGTTCGACGCCTTAGTATTCCGAGCAGCCGCTTGTATATTTCTTGTAATCCTCTCGTTCTATTCAATAATCCTTTCGCGTGTTGCAGAGTTTCTTAGTTGTGACGGCAGCCTTGCGTCTCAGAAAATCTTGCCACAATGTAGCCCTCTTGTTCGATGCCGGCGCTCTTAGATGGGGCGGTGCGTTTCTTCCGGCAGAGCCACGCCGGTATTTTATGAAAACAGGGTTTTGCCTCACGGCAAAATGATAGAAACGCACTCACTCGTGTACAGGAATCAAGGCGGTTTTATTTTAGATGTTCGCCATGCCCAACGCGTTTCGCCTTAACACAAGGCTTGTTCACGGGATAGTGTAACATAGAAAAAGAAGACATCTTTTATTTCTATTTGCACACAGTTACTTCCTGTTTTCTCCTAAGTGCATTGTGGTTAGTGTAGTTTAACATTTATAAAAACTTGTAAAAAGTCAAGTTTATTTGTGATGTAAATGTGCTCATTTTTCTGTGTGATTTTTTAAAAATAGTTCATTTTAATCCATTTACGGCCAACTATGCTTAGTGTCCATTTATGTGCCCTCATTCTCAATTATTGCTCTCCAGTGAGCATTTTTTAGAATGACAGCAAATTTAACCCATTCTTGGCGATGATTTGTTTCTGTAGCTCACACGTTCTTTATTTTCTTGTTTCTTTTTCTTTCTATCTTTCTTTTCAATTCTCTAGGAACAACATCACCAATCAGTACTCTCTTGGTTGAAGATGTTCAAGGTTTGGAAACTTTATTGACAATGGGTGCAGTAACAACATCACAGGAAACAGAGGCACTAAGTGAACTAAAAGAGTCACAACCGCCAGTAGGGGCAGGTGAAAGTGGACTTAAATCAAAATCAAAATATTACCCAAATTTACCACCAGGTAACAAAATAGATCTCTTTCATGAGGCAATAATAGATGATCTTTATAAAATCAGAAATACGAAAATTAAGGACAATTTATTGAAACATCAAAGAGAAGCACTAAATACATTACAACAGGATAAGTCTATTGAAATAAAACCCGCAGACAAAGGCGGTAACATCATTATCCTTGACAAAAGAGATTATATTGCCGAAGTCAATAGACAATTGATGGATGTGGAATGTTACAATCAACTAACAAGTGATCTCACAATAGAAATTCAGAATAAATTGACTTTATACCTACAAAATTGGTTTGAAAAAGGATTAATAGACGAGGAAGAACGAAAATATCTCAGCCACAATCATCCAACTTTGGCAACATTCTATTGCTTACCTAAAATACATAAAAGCAAAGTTAATCCACCGGGAGACCAATCGTCTCTGCAAACAACTCGTTACTCGAACCGATTTCAAATTACATTGATCACTTCTTATCACCCCTTGTCAAAGATCTCAGTTCTTACCTACAAGACACCACAGATCTCCTACAGAAATTAGAAGGAGTCTCATGGCAGTCAACTTACAAACTAGTGACCATGGATGTGATCTCATTATATACGAACATTGAACACTCCATAGGGACCGAGGCATGTAAATATTTCTTAGGTAAAAGAAACATCCAGTATCATCAACATAACATTATGTTAAGTGAGATGATTTCTTTATGCCTGGACAACAACATCTTTTTATTTAATAAACAAATCTATAAACAAATAAAAGGATGTGCCATGGGCTTCTCCTTTTCGCCTAATTATGCTAATTTAACAATGGGATGGTTCGAACAAAAACTGGCATGGACCTCAGAAAATGATGATTTCATGGAAAAGACCATAATATGGCTACGCTTCATAGACGACCTCCTGATCATTTGGGATGGTACTGAATTGGAATTCAAAAGTTATTTTGACAAACTAAACAACAATGAGTCAAAATTAAAATTTACTTTTGAAATCAGTGCAAGAAAAGTAACCTTCCTGGACACAGACATCTATGTGGAAAATAATTCCCTTCATACAACGTTACATCGCAAGACAACAGCCACCAATGCGATATTGCATGGTGAAAGCTTCCATAATGAATCACTGAAATGGAGCATCCCATATGGGGAATTCTTAAGACTAAGGAGGAATTGCTCAGCTGATATTGAATTCACCAAACACAGTAAACAAGCAAGTAACAGATTTCAGAAACGCAAATACCCCAGAAAAGCAATTGAAAAAAAGTCTACAAAGAGTATTAAACCAACAGCGAGGGATATACTAAATAAAACATCAAAAAGAAAAAATGATCCAGATAAATTGTCAACTATAAGACTGATAACATTCAGTGCAGAAAACAAGAGTCTGATGAAAATTATCAAAAAGCACTGGGGAATTTTACTGTTGGATCCAACTTTAACAAAAATCATTGGTGACCATCCTAATGTGGCATATCGCAGGGCTAAAAACATTGGAGATAAAATCATACATAGCCATTTCCAGGAAGCACCAATAACAATGTGGCTGCAAAGAGAAGGCTTCTGGCCATGCAAACAATGCAAGGTGTGTAAGATTGCAACACATAAACGAGAAATTGACATCAAAAAGGGCACCAAATGGAAAATTAAGCAACATCTCACCTGCAAAAGCAACTATGTAATTTATATGGTAGAGTGTCCATGCAAGTTGCGATACATCGGAAGCACAATCTTCGAAGTAAAAAAGAGAATTCTCGAACATGTTCAAGCCACAAAACATAAGGATCGAACAAATGCCATTGCAAAGCATATGGAAACAAACCATGAAGGCAAATGGGAATCCTTAAAATATTGGGCCCTAGAACAAATCCCACAATCGGAGAGGGGTGGCGACCGCAAAAAGATTCTGCGACAAAAAGAATCAAGACACATAGTGGCATTCAGAACTTTAGATCCGAGAGGTCTCAACCAAAATGAAGAACTTTATGTACACCTCCAATAAACCATTCAAAGAAATGAAAGATAACAAAGGAAAAAAGAAAAATATAAAAACAATCTAACGAAAATAACTTCCTAGAGAATTGAAAAGAAAGATATAAAGAAAAACAAACAAGAAAATAAAGAACGTGTGAGCTACAGAAACAAATCATTGCCAAGAATGGGTTAAATTTGCTGTCATTCTAAAAAATGCTCACTGGAGAGCAATAATTGAGAATGAGGGCACATAAATGGACACTAAGCATAGTTGGCCGTAAATGGATTAAAATGAACTATTTTAAAAAAATCACACAGAAAAATGAGCACATTTACATCACTAATAAACTTTTTACAAGTTTTTATAAATGTTAAACTACACTAACCACAATGCACTTAGGAGAAAACAGGAAGTAACTGTGTGCAAATAGAAATAAAAGATGTCTTCTTTTTCTATGTTACACTATCCCGTGAACAAGCCTTGTGTTAAGGCGAAACGCGTTGGGCATGGCGAACATCTAAAATAAAACCGCCTTGATTCCTGTACAGGAGTGAGTGCATTTCTATCATTTTGCCGTGAGGCAAAACCCTGTTTTCATATATATATATATATATATTCACTGAAAAAACCATAGGTTTTAGGGACAGTTATAGTTAGTTGGACATTGCACTCGTACAAAACCCGTGAAATTCCCCCGTTATAGTTAGTTCAGCTAACTATAACTCGCGCCCCCGCAATGGACTGCTGATGATGTCATCAGTGATGTCATTTGAGATGTCATCAGTGATGTCATCAGTGATGTCACTGACCATGTCATGAGTGATGTAATATGTGACGTCATCAGCAGTGCATTGCGGGGCGCGAGTTATAGTTAGCTGAACTAACTATAACGGGGAATTTCACGGGTTTTGTACGAGTGCAATGTCCAACTAACTATAACTGTCCCTAAAACCTATGGTTTTTTCAGTGAATTTGTAAGGTTTTTTAAATGCTAATTTCTAACTATAACGTGCCTGAAACCTATGGTTTTTTCAGTGAATTTCAAAGGTTTTTTCAATGCTAATTCCTAACTATAACATGTCTGAAACCTATGGTTTTTTTCAGTGAATTTCAAAGGTTTTGTAAATGACAATTTTTAAATGTATTAATTGTTATATTTATTTTTTTGATACTGATTTACTACATTTTTTTAAACTATTTATTTTTAGATATTTTATTTTTTAAATTACATTGTAATTACATTATACATTACATTACAAAATATACTTTCTCAGAATGAATTACTTTAGTTTAAATACTTTGCAAATAGGCAATAGACTTTTAAGTACAGTAGTTACAGTTGTTGCAATGGGCAACACAATTTAAAACACAATGCAACATTGAGCTCAATGTGAATTTCTAGTTAAATGCAATTAGTTACTTTATGGATTACTTTTCTAACCACAGGACTGGATCCTAGATTCAGTCCTGGGACATCTCCTGTAAACAGTTGAGTAAAAGCGTTTTGGTTACAGTAGTGATTTTTAAGGACATTATTGTATTTTAAAAGTTGACACTTAGAAACTTTTTCACATAGAATCACCAATGTTATCCTATGGGAGGAAATTCACTTAGCAGGTAAGTAGTGTTATCGTTACTTTTTCTTACTCAGTGGTGGATCCTGGATCCAGCACTGGTGCATCTCCTGTAAACAGTTGAGAGAATGCGTTTAAGTCCTACATGCGATTTTTAAGGAATATTTGTAGTTTGTGAAAATCGACACTTTGAAACTTTTCTGCTGAAAACCAGACAATGGATTCCTATGGAAGGAAATACAAGTTACTGGTAAGTACGGTTAGAATTACTTTTCAGGGTCAGTGCTGGGCTAAAAGATGCAGCACTGGGTTCTCTCCTGATAACAGGTGAATAAATCGGAATTCGTAGTTCGGCTGATTTTAGAGGAATATTATAAAGTTCCAAAACTCCACACTTAGAAGAATTTCCAAGTGAAACCAGTCAATGTTAGCCTATGGAAGGAAATTCAAGTTACTGGTAAGTACGGTTAGAATTACTTTTCAGGATCAGTACTGGGCTCAAACATGCAGCACTGAGGTCTCTCCTGATAACAGGTGAGTAAATCGGAATTCGTAGTTCTGCTGATTTTAGAGGAATATTTGTATGTTTCAAAAATCGACTCTTCGAAACTTTTTCAGCAAAAAGCAGGCAATGATATCCTATGGAAGGAAATTCAAGTTACTGGTAAGTACGGTTAAAATTACTTTTCAGGATCAGTACTGGGCTCAAAGATGCAGCACTGAGGTCTCTCCTGATAACAGGTGAGTAAATTGGAATTCGTAGTTCAGCTGATTTTAGAGGAATATTATAAAGTTCCAAAACTCCACACTTAGAAGAATTTCCAAGTGAAACCAGTCAATGTTAGCCTATGGAAGGAAATTCAAGTTACTGGTAAGTACGGTTAAAATTACTTTTCAGGATCAGTACTGGGCTCAAAGATGCAGCACTGAGGTCTCTCCTGATAACAGGTGAGTAAATCGGAATTCGTAGTTCGGCTGATTTTAGAGGAATATTTGCACAATGGTGAAGGAAGGGGGTGGGGCCTGAGGTGACATGTCTGCAAACACGCCCTGTGGCGCGTTTTAAGTTGGAGAATTAATTCCTCCTCAATCCCGAGGGCCCCTAGGGGCCAACTAGCCCACCAGATACCTCCAGTATGCGCCAGAGAGCTGCGTTGCAGAGAGGTGTTCAGAGGCCACGCCCCTTTTTGCACCTCTCTGCAATGCAGCTCTGTGGCGCTTTCTGGACATACCTGTTGGGCTAGTTGGCCCCCAGGGACCCTCAGGATCGAAGGGGATTTAATTCCCCATCTTAAAACGCGCCACGGGGCCTGTTTGCACACATGTCACCTGAAGCCCTGCCCCCTCCCTTCACCACTGTGCAAACGCGCCCCGTGGCGCGTTTTAAGTTGGGGTAGTAAGTCCCCTTGAATCATGAGGGTCCCTGGGGTCCAACTAGCCCACCCTGTACCTCCAAAAAGCGCCACAGAGCTGCGTTGCAGAGAGGTGTAAAAAGGGGCGTGGCCTCTGCACACCTCTCTGCAACGCAGCCCCCTGGCGCATACTGGAGGCTCCTGGTGGGCTAGTTGGCCCCCAGGGAACCCCAGTATTCAAGGGGAATTACTTCCCCTTCTTAAAACGCGCCAGACTGCTGCAGGGAGGGGGCGGGGCCTCCGGCACGATGCCGGTCTTTTTTTTCTTTCTTTTTTTGTATGGGAGGGGGGCTGCATGGCCCCCCTTCCCTTGGCCACTTTTGGCCCCGGGGACCCCATCCTCCGGGGCCTGAGCATTTTCTTTATTTATTTAAATAAAAAAAACGGGAAGGGGGCCGCGTGGCCCCCCTTCCCTGGGCCTCTATTGGCCCCGGGGACCCCATCCCCCGGGGCATGCCCTCCTTCTTTAAAAAATTTAAATATTTGGAGGGGGGCTGCGTGGCCCCCCTCCTCAGGCCATTTAAGGCCCCCCGGTCGCCGTAGATAGTTATAGTTAGGACCTATTTTCCATAGGAAATCCGCGACATTCTATTTGAAATAACTCTTGCGTCGGTTGACGAATCTTCGCGAAATTTTCAAACTTTGTGGCCCGCTCCGGTCCGCTCCTACCCTGAAAGTCTCAGGGTGATTCGTCAAGCGGGGGCCGAGGAAAAAGGGGGGTCCCAAAACGTGTTTTCCCCATTCATTTTCCCATAGGAAACTTTAGACACGGCTACAGCCCGAACTGCTGAACGGAATTACACCAAATTTGGCAAAGAGGTAGTTCTTGGTTCAGAAAGAACCCTTTTGTTAAATGGTGTAAATCCGTTCAGTAGTTGCGGAGAAATTAAAAAATAAGAGTCAAAAAATCAATTTCCCATAGGAAACTTTATGCAAGGCTACAGCCCGAACTGCTGAACGGAATTACACCAAATTTGGCAAAGAGGTAGTTCTTGTTTCAAAAAGAACCCTTTTGTTAAATGGTGTAAATCCGTTCAGTAGTTGCTGAGAAAATCAAAAGTAAAAACACATATATATCTGGGCGGAGCCTAACCACACATGTCATCGTGAGATCTGATTGGCTGTCAGCACTTCATCCTGGAATTGCTGGCAGCCATCTTGGGACCAATATAAATGATAGTACCCCATTGAAATGCATTGTAGTGAATCGAAGATTTTGAGGGTTACCAAAAGGAGAACTATAAAGGGTGATAACAGACTTTAGTTACATTAGAATTCATTTGTTGATGGTACCATACTAATTTCAGGAATTGTGGTGTGTTCTAAGGTGATTTTACCCTGTGAAAAACCTTCTGCTGGGATATCATGAATCATGTTTGAGAGAAAACTATTTTCACATGCTTGTCCCATACAGTTTTGGAAGGTGCTCCAGAAGCTAAAATGAGAGCATATTTTCTGTAAATTCACATTATCTTTCTCAGTCATGTGAGAATGAAGTCTGACATTCTCAGTAAAACATGTACATCCAACAAGGGCAGAGACTGTCAGTTGATTCCTTTGTGTTCTACTGCAGCTTCCCAGAGTGTTCTAAAGAACAACTAGAGTGCTAACAGCCTTACTTATGACAAAAGTATGGCACACCTGAAGCCATCTTGATTGGAATAAACTGGTAACACTTAAAACATTTAATTTAAAAAGGAACAAAATGATGGGGTTCATCTTGTCATAGAAATTATGGTTAGTGCTCTGGAAAGAAAAATTAGGACATGTTTCAAGTGTGATCTCAAATATCTTCCTGTTATATTTCAACAGGAGCAGCCTGTCAGTTGATGCCTTTGTGTTCTACTGCAGCTTCCCAGAGTGTTCTAAAGAACAACTAGAGTGCTAACAGCCTTACTTATGACAAAAGTATGGCACACCTGAAGCCATCTTGATTGGAATAAACTGGTAACACTTAAAACATTTAATTTAAAAAGGAACAAAATGATGGGGTTCATCTTGTCATAGAAATTATGGTTAGTGCTCTGGAAAGAAAAATTAGGACATGTTTCAAGTGTGATCTCAAATATCTTCCTGTTATATTTCAACAGGAGCAGCCTGTCAGTTGATGCCTTTGTGTTCTACTGCAGCTTCCCAGAGTGTTCTAAAGAACAACTAGAGCGCTAACAGTCTTACTTATGACAAAAGTAAGGCACACCTGAAGCCATCTTGATTGGAATAAACTGGTAACACTTAAAACATTTAATTTAAAAAGGAACAAAATGATGGGGTTCATTTTGTCATAGAAATTATGGTTAGTGCTGTAGAAAGAAAAATTAGGACATGTTTCAAGTGTGATCTCAAATATCTTCCTGTTATATTTCAACAGGAGCAGCCTGTCAGTTCTATGTCAGGACCGGAGGCTCCGATTATGCTTCTCATTTCTTTGCTTTTATTATACAGCAGCCAATAAAAAACCACTTTTTTATTCATAAAACTACAAATCCCATGAGCACTAGGTGCCCTATAACCATAGAGTACCCTATATAAGGGCTCGCCGAGGAAGTCACCTCCTCTTTCTTTGCTGCTCCGCAGCCAGTTAAGTGCCTCTTCCCTTACTATTTCACTGATAGTGTATGGGTTTTTAGGGGTTGTGCTTGGAGAGCGCGATTGCGCATTTATAATTGCCTTCATTGTGTAATTACCGGTTTAATCATTGTATGTGGCGCGTTATTGCAGAGTTGTTGTTTTGGCCGGGTTGCCGTTTCCTGACATACTTGTCGCCTCAGCGCTCCGGTGAGCAAGCGCGGAGTTTTTCGCAACTTCTGGGAGCGCGATAGCCTCCCTCTGCCGGGCGCTGGGTGCCCGTTGCAGACCTGAGGTGGAGAGGGAGTGCAGGGCGAGGACCGCGCGTCGCTCGATCGCGCGAGTCCTCTTTTCATTCCTACGGAGGGGCTGGACCGCGCATGCGCGGCGGCCATCTTTGATGTATTCCGACGCTGCAATTGACGCGGTGATCGGAGCGGGAGATTTCCCGAGTTCGAAATTGAAGTGCTGTACCTCCGTGTTTGCCCTGCGGACGCCTGACGCTGTTGAGAGGCGGAAGGCTGTATAAAGTGCATAGGCATTGCCTAGAGAGGTTTGGCAAGCCTCCCTCCACCACACAATTTGAAGGTTTTAACCTTTGCTTGCCTGGGGCTCCTCTCCCCTGATCCCCACGACTGTGGACAGATACTCCTCCTAGTGCCATAAACTACTGCCAGGCACTGCGGTCCATTCATTATGGCCGAATTCTTCTACGAGGAAGAATACTGTGAGGAAGAGCCGTCCGGCTCTTTAGAATATGACCTCGTTGAGGCTTTGGACGCCGGAGTGCAGCACTCCGTGAATACAGCACTCGTCAAGGCCATTGCGCCTCTCAAGCGCCACTTGAATAAGTATGCGATTCAGCAGGGGTGGATTCCTGCAACTGGCGCTAAACCTCCTACCGGGGACAAGATGAGGGCTAATCCCCACACAGATGACTTCGCCCGGCTCGCAAAAGCTCTGGCGAACGACCACGCGTATACTGCGATACAAGAGATCACTGAATCCGTTCAAGGAGAGACTGGGGATTCCTCATCGGATAAGCCATCTGAGGACGAGGAAGCTCCCCAGCCGGCAAAAAAGGCCAGAAAGGAGCGACACCTTGAGGTACCCACCCAACCTAAAGTCCTGACTTTTGACCCGGCGGACATTGTCCACCCGAATTCCACCGCATGGCTTCCGTCGCAGGAAGTGGCGGAGTACGTACAATCCAACCTTCGTCGCCCCTTCGACAAGGATGTTAGGGCCCGGCTGCGGTCTGAGTGCCCAAGACCGGAGTTGGCGGCTAAAGTGGCGGACACGCCAGAAGTGGATCCTACCATTATAACATACTTAAAGAAATACGCTAAGGATCCCAAGAAAGGCATTGACCGCGCCTGGCGGTCATGCCAAGATAAATTGTTAGATTTATCCGGCCCGCTTACCAAAATCCTAGAACTAGGATATCGAGCAAAAGAGTCCAGATCCATGATTGATCCGGATGATCTCATCGAATGGGCTCAGAGGGCGGTGTGCCAGTTGGGCAACGCCAATTGCGCCATGTCAAGTGAGCGTAGACGCTCGATCCTCCTTAAGTTAGATCCGAAGCTGGCGGAATTGTCCTCCTCGGAGGCGGGTCCTGTGGCCCAAGGCCTCCTTTTTGGCCA
This sequence comes from Calotriton arnoldi, assembly GCA_963921515.1. Taxonomy (NCBI): domain Eukaryota; kingdom Metazoa; phylum Chordata; class Amphibia; order Caudata; family Salamandridae; genus Calotriton; species Calotriton arnoldi. Next base: position 253,160 of record CAWUFW010016355.1, read on the forward strand.
GCCATTTTTAAAGGAACTGACAAAATTTGTAGCCACCTTCAGTGGTTTAGACAAGGCGCAGGAATCATTAAAGCGTGCCTTCCGCCCGGTTTCGCCAGGGCCGGGACGAAACCGGGGGCGGTCGTTCGGCCGTGGATATCATCAAGGCGCCCCTCGGGGACAACAGCACCAACGAGGAGGTTACCAGGAACATAACGCCGGAAACTCCTCCTTCTACCCCTCTCGGCGCGGCAGGAATCGCTTCCGAAGAGGCCGTGGTGGTGGCTATCAGGGAACCCAGCAAGGCACAGGAAATACAGGTGAGTCTCATTCTGTGTTCAGAAGTGGTGCTGGGGGTCGCATTCAGTTTTTCCTTCCGGCTTGGCAAGCGATCTCACAGGATGCTTGGGTTTTAGAGACAGTGCAAGGGTACAAACTGGAATTGTACGGCACTCCCTCCCAGGTTTCCTTTCCCCGTCCCATTCTTTTTTCCCTTCAAGAGCAAGATTTCATTACAACAGAAATCTACGCCCTTCTTCAAAAAGGGGCTATTGTGGTCACGCAGGCCCACCCTCGAGGTTTCCTCAGTACGGTTTTCCTAGTGGAAAAGAAAGGGGGCGGGTCCAGATTGGTCCTCAATCTGAAAGAGTTCAATGGGTGGATCACCTACCGACATTTCAAAATGGAGGGCATCCACTTGTTACGGGACCTCCTTCAAGAGGAAGATTGGATGGTACGGCTCGATTTAAAAGACGCCTATCTGTCGGTTCCCATTTACGCTCCACATCGCAGGTTTCTTCAATTTCTCTGGCAGGGCGTCTGCTACGAGTACAAGGTCCTTCCCTTCGGACTTTCATCGGCACCTTGGTTCTTCACGAAACTCCTACGCCCAGTCATGGAGTCGTTGCGAGCTCGGGGGGTTCGCTTGATAGTCTACTTAGACGACGTCATTATCATGGGCCGTTGCCCTCGTCTGGTACTCAGGCACCTAGAGTGGGCAATAAACTTACTTCAGAGCCTGGGTTTCTTGATAAACCCTCAGAAATCCATTTTGTCCCCCACGCAATCTATAGAATTCCTGGGGTTTCAGGTCGACTCTCGGAGCTGCCAGCTTCTCCTTCCCGCGCAAAAGATCAGGACAATCAAGAAAGAATTGAGATTGATTGTGAACAGGCAGACTGTATCCTTGAGGACAGTGGCCCGTGTGGTAGGTCTGTTAGCCTCCTCGATCCAGGCCATATTTCCGGGACCTCTGCATTATCGAGCTCTCCAGCGCCTGAAGATCCACCATCTCCGCAAAGGCCTCGGATATGCAGAACTGATTCCTCTTTCCGAGGAAGCGAGGTGGGAGATGGCTTGGTGGTTAGATCACATGGAGTCATGGAATGGCAGAGCCATATTTGGAGCGAGTCCCGAGATAGTGATCAAATCGGACGCCAGCCGCTGGGGCTGGGGAGCCCGCTGCGGTCCGATTTCGACAGGGGGCGGTGGTCCCCGGAGGAACTCTCACTGCACATCAACTGCCTGGAACTCCTGGCAGGCTCATTTGCAATTCGCAGTCTTTCTCCCCGGAAGACGGATTTCTGCATCCTTTTGCGGATGGACAACGTATCGGCAGTTCGATACGTGAACAAGCTAGGAGGGACGAGATCACGGATTCTTGTGGAGATCGCCAAGGATTTTTGGCACTATTGCCTACACAACAGAATTTCAGTGGTGGCAGAATATCTCCCGGGGCGCAACAACGAGGTGGCGGATTGGCACTCTCGATACCTGCGCGATTACAGCGATTGGAGGCTTCATCCTCGTACTTTTCGCTTCCTGAATCAGTTATGGGGTCCGTGTCAATTGGACTTGTTCGCATCTCGCCTGAACAAACAACTCCCAAAATTTTTCAGTTGGCGTCCAGACCCGGAGGCGTTGGCCTCAGATGCGTTTCTGCAGGTCTGGCCTCCCGGCCTTTGTTATGCCTTCCCGCCTTTTGTAATGATACCCAGGGTATTAACGCAGGTCAGACGTCAGAAATCGGAGCTTCTTCTGGTCACTCCGTTTTGGAGAGCACAAGCTTGGTTCCCAGTAGTTCTGGAGATGTCTTGTGCGGTACCAATTTTACTTCCGCAGAAATGGAACCTGTTGCTGGACCCTCACAAGCAACCCCATCCTTTAGTCTTAGCAGGACAACTCCCGCTGGTAGCATGGCGAGTTTCAGGGATAGATGGGAGATCCCTGGCCTTTCGGGAGACGCTACCGCGTTCATTAAACAGGCTTGGTCAGATAATACCCACAAACGATATTCATCAGCATGGAGCAAATGGTGTAGCTGGTGTGCTCAACGGGATACCGATCCCACTACAACAAATGTCTCCATGATCATGAATTATTTGGCTTCCCTGGCCTCCTCAGGTCTCGCGTACAGAACGGTTAACACCTTCAGATCTGCAATTTCAGCAGGACATGGTCAGATTGATGGCAGACCCGTGGGAGAGCATCCCTTGGTCTGCAAGTTGTTAAGAGGGATTCGAATGGTCAACATTCCATGCCCAAAATATTCGATCCTGTGGGACGTCACAGTGGTTCTACGATTTTTAGAGTCCTGGCCTGCTAACAAATATCTATCACGCAAGCAGATTTCAGCAAAATTAGCCATGCTGTTATGTTTGGTCTCTTGCAGGAGAGTGTCCGATATCAGGGCCTTGGATTTGGCGGGTCGCCATTTCTCTCCAGAAGGGGTTACTTTCAATGTTTCCAGGCGTACTAAGTGTCATACCACCTCGGTTTCATATCCTTGTTTTCCGCATAATCCGAAGTTATGCGTGGTGCAGTGTCTTAAAGCGTATGAGGTAAGTACGGCTGAATTTCGTTCTAATATGCAAGGTCAACTGTTTATTGCTCTACAAAACCGTTTCGCCCAGTGACCCCAGCCACTTTAGCTCGTTGGGTCCGGTGGCTCATGAGTGAGGCAGGTATTGATGTTTCTAAGTTTGGGGCTCACTCTGTTCGAGGAGCTATGGCCTCTAAGTCACATGCCTTGGGAGTAACACTTGCCGATATAATGACGGCAGCTGATTGGTCGACTGAGTCCACCTTTAAAACTTTTTATTATAAACCGATTGTGGATGTGGCATCAGTAGTGGTGGCTAAGCTTTGAACAAGCATAATCGGAGCCTCCGGTCCTGACATAGAATTAAAAATTTGCGAACAGTCGTGACAAGAATTTTCAATTCTATTAAGGACACGGAGGCGAGGATTATCCCACCCAAGTCTATACGATATATTTAATCATATGTCATGCACTGCAATGTTATGTTCTACTTAATCATAGGTTATGATTAACAGTTTTACTGTCAATGTTATTGGATCATATTATTGACTTGTTTCCCACCCTGATTAATTGGTATTCCTACATATATAAGACAATTCTTGGATGAACGTTATTACTGGAAATTTCTCTTTGTTTTCAGATAACACTGACAAGTAAGGACTTATGCCTTCACCTTCCTGGGTGCGTTGGAGTGTTCTTCCTCCTTGTTGGATACGGCGTCAGTTACCCGTTGGTTCAAGACGCAGAGTTTTCCTCCTCGAGAGCTGGAATGTCCCGGTTGGACTTTGGAACATTGGTTACCGTATGGATGTTTTCCGTTAAAGACTGTGTTCAAAATAGAATGGTTGTCTCAAAAAGTTGAGCTTAACGTTTCTACTGGATCATGCAAAGAAAGAGGAGGTGACTTCCTCGGCGAGCCCTTATATAGGGTACTCTCTATGGTTATAGGGCACCTAGTGCTCATGGGATTTGTAGTTTTATGAATAAAAAAGTGTTTTTTATTGGCTGCTGTATAATAAAAGCAAAGAAATGAGAAGCATAATCCTCGCCTCCGTGTCCTTAATAGAATTGAAAATTCTTGTCACGACTGTTCGCAAATTTTTAATTGATGTCTTTGTGTTCTACTGCAGCTTCCCAGAGTGTTCTAAAGAAGAACTAGAGCGCTAACAGTCTTACTTATGACAAAAGTATGGCACACCTGAAGCCATCTTGATTGGAATAAACTGGTAACACTTAAAACATTTAATTTAAAAAGGAACAAAATGAGGGGGTTCATTTTGCCATAGAAATTATGGTTAGTGCTGTAGAAAGAAAAATTAGGACATGTTTTAAGTGAGATCTCAAATATCTTCCTGTTATATTTCAACAGGAGCAGCCTGTCAGTTGATGCCTTTGTGTTCTACTGCAGCTTCCCAGAGTGTTCTAAAGAACAACTAGAGTGCTAACAGCCTTACTTATGACAAAAGTATGGCACACCTGAAGCCATCTTGATTGGAATAAACTGGTAACACTTAAAACATTTAATTTAAAAAGGAACAAAATGAGGGGTTCATTTTGCCATAGAAATTATGGTTAGTGCTGCAAAAAGAAAATTTAGTGCATGTTTTAAGTGAGATCTCAAACCCTCTTCTATTTCATTAGAAAATTCTGACATGCAGACTGAAACAATCACTTTCAATACCAGCAGTAGACTTCCAGTTAACTCCTTGGTGAGCAGTAGCTTTACTACAGTGATCTAATGAACAACTAGAGTAATAACATTCTGAATTTATGGCAAATGTGTGACACATCTGAATGCCTTCTTGATGGAATCAAAGTAAAAAACTGAAAGCATTTCCTACTGAGGACACTGCAGTAAATGAGGAAATTAGGAAACTTCATAACAAAGAAGTCTTCCAAGATGGCCACCAGTGAAAAAAGAGCCCAAATGTAGCACAAATATTACCCAGATGTAGCCCACATATAGCCCAATGACAAAAGTGTGCAAAACACTTTTTATTTTTAGTTTTTTTGCAGTTTTATGTAGTGCAGACTGGTCAGGTATTGGAGCGTTGCATCTTAAAACATGACCCCCCTACACTACAAAAACACCACTGCACTGCCCTAAACCCTGAAACACCCCCAGCATGACCCCCTACACTGCCCGAACACCACTGCACTGCCCTAAACCCTGAAACACCACCCCCAGCACGACCCCCTACACTGCCCGAACACCACTGCACTGTCCTAAACCATGAAACACCAGCCCCAGCACGACCCCCTACACTGCCCGAACACCACTGCACTGCCCTAAACCCTGAAACACCACCCCCAGCACGACCCCCTACATTGCCCGAACACCACTGCACTGCCCTAAACCCTGAAACACCAGCCCCAGCACGACCGCCTACACTGCCCGAACACCACTGCACTGCCCTAAACCCTAAAACACCAGCCCCAGCACGACCGCCTACACTGCCCGAAAACCACTGCACTGCCCTAAACCCTGAAACACCAGCCCCAGCACGACCCCCTACACTGCCCGAACACCATTGCACTACCCTAAACCCTCAAACACCAGCCCCAGCACGACCCCCTACACTGCCCGAACACCACTGCACTGCCCTAAACCCTGAAACACCAGCCCCAGCAAGACCCCCTACACTGCCCGAACACTACTGCACTGCCCTAAACCCTGAAACACCACCCCCAGCAAGACCCCCTACACTGCCCGAACACCACTGCACTAAAGCCTGAAACACCACCCCCAGCAAGACCACCTACACTGGCCGAACACCACTGCACTGCCCTAAACCCTGAAACACCACCCCCTGCACGACCCCCTACACTGCCCAAACACCACTGCCCTGCCCTAAACCCTGAAACACCACCCCCTGCACGACCCCCTACACTGCACGAACACCACTGCACTGCCCTAAACCCTGAAACACCACCCCTCAGCACGACACCCTACACTGTCCGAACATCACTGCACTGCCCTAAACCCTGAAACACCACCCCCAGCACGACGCCCTACACTGCCTGAACACCACTGCACTGCCCTAAACCCTGAAACACCAACCCCTGCACGACCTCCTACACTGCCGGAACACCACTGCACTGCCCTAAACCTTGAAACACCACCCCCATCACGACCCCCTAACTGCCCAAACACCACTGCACTGCCCTAAACCCTGAAACATCAACCCCAGCAAGACCCCCTACACTGCCTGAACACCACTGCCCTAAACCCAGAAACACCACCCCCAACACTGCACGAACACCACTGCACTGCCCTAAACCCTGAAACACCACCTCCAGCAAAACCCCCTACACTGCCTGAACACCATTGCTCTGCCCTAAATCCTGAAACACTAGCCCCAGCACGACCCCCTACACTGCCCAAACACCACTGCACTGCCCTAAACCCTGAAACACCACCCCCAGCATGACCCCCTTCACTGCCCGAACACCACTGCACTGCCCTAAACCCTGAAACACCAGCCCCAGCAAGACCCCCTACACTGCCCGAACACCACTGCACTGCCCTAGACTCTGAAACACCAGCCCCAGCAAGACCCCCTACACTGCCCGAACACCACTGCACTGCCCTAAACCCTGAAACACCAGCCCCAGCATGACCCCCTACACTGCCCAAACACCACTGCACTGCCCTAAACCCTGAAACACCAGCCCCAGCACGACCCCCTACACTGCCCGAACACCACTGTACTGCCCTAAACCCTGAAACACCTGCCCCAGCATGACCCCCTACACTGCCCGAACACCACTGTACTGCCCTAAACCCTGAAACACCACCCCTGCATGACCCCCTACACTGCCTGAACACCACTGCACTGCCCTAAACCCTGAAACACCACCCCCTGCAGCACCCCCTACACTGCCCGAACACCACTGCACTGCCCTAAACCCTGAAACACCACCCCCTGCACCGCCCCCTACACTGCCCGAACACCACTGCACTGCCCTAAACCCTGAAACACCACCCCCAGCACGACCCCTTTACTGCTCGAACACCACTGCACTGCCCCAAACCCTGAAACACCACCCCCAGCACGACCCCCTACACTGCCCGAACACCACTGCCCTAAACCCTGAAACACCACCCCCTGCACGACCCCCTACACTGCCCGAACACCACTGCACTGCCCTAAACCCTGAAACACCACCCCCTACACTGCCCGAACACCACTGCACTGCCCTAAACCCTGAAACACCACCCCCAGCACGACCCCCTACACTGTCCAAACACCACTGCACTGCCCTAAACCCTAGAACACTACCCCCAGCACGACCCCCTACACTACCCGAACACCACTGCACTACCCTAAACCCTAAAATACTACCCCCAGCACAACCCCCTACACTACCCGAACACCACTGCACTGCCCTAAACCCTCAAACACTCCCCCAGCACGACCCCCTACACTACCCGAACACCACTGCACTGCCCTAAACCCTAAAACACTCCCCCAGCATGACCCCCTACACTACCCGAACACCACTGCACTCCCCTAAACCCTAAAACACTCCCCCAGCACGACCCCCTACACTACCCAAACACCACTGCACTGCCCTAAACCCTAAAACACTACCCCCCGCATGACCCCCTACACTACCCAAAGACCACTGCACTACCCTAAACCCTAAAACACGACCTCCTACACTACACAAACACCACTGCACTACCCTAAACCCTAAAACACTACCCCCTACACTACACAAACACCACTGCACTACCCTAAACCCTAAAAAACTACCCCCAGCACGAACCACTACACTACCCAAACACCACTGCACTACCCTAAACCCTAAAAAACTACCCCCAGCAGTACCCCTACACTACCCAAACACCACTGCACTACCCTAAACCCTAAAACACTACTCCCAGCACGACGCCCTACACTACCCAAACACCACTGCACTACCCTAAACCCTAAAACACTCCCCGCAGCACGACTCCCTACACTACCCAAACACCACTGCACTACCCTAAACCCTAAATCTACCCCCAGCATGACCCCTACACTACACAAACACCACTGCACTACCCTAAACCCTAAAACACTACCCCCAGCACGACCCTCTTCACTACCTAAACACAACTGCACAATTTGTTACAGGCGTTGCAACGCAGGCCTGTGGTGCTTACTGGAAGTACCTAGTGGGCTAGTTGGGCCCCAGGGACCCTCAGGATTCAAGGTGACCTAATCCCCCAACTTAAAACGCACCACGGGGCGCGTTTGCACGGTGAAGGGAGGGGGCGGGGCCTATGGTGACATGTGCGCAAACACGCCCTGTGGTGCGTTTTAAGTTGGGGAATTAATTCCCTTTGAATCCTGAGGGACCCTGGGGGCCAACTAGCCCACCAGGTACCTTCAGTAAGCACAACAGAGTTGCGTTGCAGAGAGGTGAAAAAAGGTGCGTGGCCTCGGAACGCCTCTCTGCAACTCAGCTCTGTGGTCCTAACTGTAGGTACCTGGGGGGCAAGTTGGGCCCCAGGGACCCTCAGAATTCAAGGGGACTTAATCCCGCAACTTAAAACGCGCCACGGGGTGCGTTTGCACACATGTCACCTCAGGCCCCCCCCTCCCTTCACCAGGGTGCAAACGCGCCCTGTAGCACGTTTTAAGAGGTAGTTTTAATCCCCCTGCCCTATTATGTACTAGGGACTTGCAGAGGAGGTCATGCTAATCACAGGGGTACCCCAACGCATAGTGTTCCCTAGTGTATGTAGGTGTTTTCACTGTATTCTAAGTGTCTTTTAGCATAGCACTGGCTCTGGTTAGTCAGAGTCAGTTACCACCAGTACCCGTCTGAAAAAGTTGTGGGCACAGGATGATTTTGCAACAAGGCCTCTTTCTGCTCCTCTGTTGGTTCTTTCTGCACATCTTTTGCTTCTTTCTGTGCGTTTTTTCTTCTTTCTTCACATGTCCTACCTCTGTAGGCATAGTTAGAAACTAGCATTTAAAAAAACTTTTGAAATTCACTTAAAAAATCATAGGTTTCAGGCATGTTATAGTTAGAAATTAGCATTTAAAAAACCTTTGAAATTCACTGAAAAAACCATAGGTTTCAGACACGTTATAGTTAGAAATTAGCATTTAAAAAACCTTTGAAATTCACTGAAAAAACCATAGGTTTTAGGGACAGTTATAGTTAGTTGGACATTTCACTCGTACAAAACCATAGAAATTCCCCGTTATAGTTAGTTCAGCTAACTATAACTCGCGCCCCGCAATGCACTGCTGATGACGTCACATATTACATCACTCATGACATGGTCAGTGACATCACTGATGACATCACTGATGACATCTCAAATGACATCACTGATGACATCATCCATGTGATAATTTCATGCATCTTCTCACACCCTAATATAACTTTTGATACACCCACTCTAAATTACAGACTGCCATTCTCAAAACCATAGACACTCCAACACCAAAAACTACATACCCACTCACTGATTCTTAGGTCTACACACACATCCACTCACTCACCCGTACAGTCACTCATACTTAGTCACTCAGTACAGGACTATCATATGCACTCATACACCTATATAAACACTCACACACCGCCACTCATCCATAGAGGTACTCACACACCTAGTCAGTCATGCAAAAAACTTAATCACACACCCATTTACTCACCTATACAGTTATACACACACCAGCTCACTTACTCATACAAATACTAGCACATTTCTTACGCTCTTATACAATCACTGATACAAGTACACACTCATCCATACAGCCACTCTCACAATCACACACTCTCACTTATAGCCATTTATATACTCCAACACACATATATACTGCCTTTCACATATGTAGTTACTCACACATGTACCACTGAGATATACATTCAATCACTAACACACCCATACACACACTCACCCACCCATACAGTCCATCACAGATGCACTCTTGAAACCATGCACCCAGTGAATCACCAACTCACACATCTATGCACAGAGTCACACACACCCCACCCACACAAACACTCAGGCACCCATACAGATACTCAGACAATCAATCAATAACCCATGTAGACACTCATGTAGCTATTCAGAAAGCCATGCAGCCGCTTACAAACCAACAGACAGACGGATACAGACATTCACACAGTTTAGTCACTAACCCATGCATTCAGTAAGATACATTTAATCACTCACTTGTAGAGTCAGTCACTCACGTACTAAATCATCCATTCAGACACTTATACACCCACTCATTCTTCAATACGCCTTTCCCTATATATATTAAACATATTTAAACTTTACAGAAACACACAGTCACTGGATGATGTCATCAGTGATGTCATCAATGATGTCATTTGAGATGTCATCAGTGATGTCATCAGTGATGTCACTGACCATGTCATGAGTGATGTAATATGTGATGTCATCAGCAGTGCATTGCGGGGCGCGAGTTATAGTTAGCTGAACTAACTATAACGGGGGAATTTCTATGGTTTTGTACGAGTGAAATGTCCAACTAACTATAACTGTCCCTAAAACCTATGGTTTTTTCAGTGAATTTCAAAGGTTTTTTAAATGCTAATTTCTAACTATAACGTGTCTGAAACCTATGGTTTTTCAATGAATTTATATATATATATATATATATGTAAAACCAAGCCAAAGCAAAAAACGCTGCACTCCCTCAAACGCAGAGGGCGGCGAGGAGATACCAATTCCCTGCATTTGTACTCAACAATCGAAGACAAGAGGACCGGATGTCTACACTTCGATGTATGCTGATAACGCACCCCTACGCGGAACAGAACAGCCTCATCAGGATAATGGTGAGTGTTTGTTCTGTAAAAACTTCTCCACACTGCAGATGCGGCCGCTGTAAGATACGGGGGCCCACAAGCAAAAGTGCAACTTCAATAAAGCCAAAGCTATTACCGTTGGGATTTAAAATACAGTGATACTAAATCACAAGCCGCATATAGTAAAGGCTGGGTCCAAACTGGGGTGGCGTAGTGGGCAAAAGAACGATGGATTTAACCCAGATCTTTTGACTGGGGGAGAATGTTTGCATTGTCAGCATTCCGTCCATCATTTGTTTGCTGTAACACTTTTCGCCCTAAGTGGGATGGGTATGCCCAGACGTGGGTCCCTTGCTCACTGTGCCACTGGATTCAAGCTAGCCTGGCTGAAGAAGGGTGACATACCCTGAAACTGGTCCCAGGATGCTTGTTTCCGGTCCAGGGAGGACCTGGCCTGGCAGTTCGGTCTGGACTGTTCCCATGGGGCACAGGGTCAAGACTGATTTGCATATGGCTGGGTCCAAACTGGGGTGGCGTAGTGGGCAAAAGAACGATGGATTTAACCCAGATCTTTTGACTGGGGGAGAATGTTTGCATTGTCAGCATTCCGTCCATCATTTGTTTGCTGTAACACTTTTCGCCCTAAGTGGGATGGGTATGCCCAGACGTGGGTCCCTTGCTCACTGTGCCACTGGATTCAAGCTAGCCTGGCTGAAGAAGGGTGACATACCCTGAAACCGGTCCCAGGATGCTTGTTTCCGGTCCAGGGAGGATCTGGCCTGGCAGTTCGGTCTGGACTGTTCCCATGGGGCACAGGGTCAAGACTGATTTGCATATGGCTGGGTCCAAACTGGGGTGGCGTAGTGGGCAAAAGAACGATGGATTTAACCCAGATCTTTTGACTGGGGGAGAATGTTTGCATTGTCAGCATTCCGTCCATCATTTGTTTGCTGTAACACTTTTCGCCCTAAGTGGGATGGGTATGCCCAGACGTGGGTCCCTTGCTCACTGTGCCACTGGATTCAAGCTAGCCTGGCTGAAGAAGGGTGACATACCCTGAAACCGGTCCCAGGATGCTTGTTTCCGGTCCAGGGAGGACCTGGCCTGGCAGTTCGGTCTGGACTGTTCCCATGGGGCACAGGGTCAAGACTGATTTGCATATGGCTGGGTCCAAACTGGGGTGGCGTAGTGGGCAAAAGAACGATGGATTTAACCCATATCTTTTGACTGGGGAGAATGTTTGCATTGTCAGCATTCCGTCCATCATTTGTTTGCTGTAACACTTTTCGCCCTAAGTGGGATGGGTATGCCCAGACGTGGGTCCCTTGCTCACTGTGCCACTGGATTCAAGCTAGCCTGGCTGAAGAAGGGTGACATACCCTGAAACCGGTCCCAGGATGCTTGTTTCCGGTCCAGGGAGGACCTGGCCTGGCAGTTCGGTCTGGACTGTTCACATGGGGCACAGGGTCAAGACTGATTTGCATATGGCTGGGTCCAAACTGGGGTGGCGTAGTGGGCAAAAGAACGATGGATTTAACCCAGATCTTTTGACTGGGGGAGAATGTTTGCATTGTCAGCATTCCGTCCATCATTTGTTTGCTGTAACACTTTTCGCCCTAAGTGGGATGGGTATGCCCAGACGTGGGTCCCTTGCTCACTGTGCCACTGGATTCAAGCTAGCCTGGCTGAAGAAGGGTGACATACCCTGAAACCGGTCCCAGGATGCTTGTTTCCGGTCCAGGGAGGACCTGGCCTGGCAGTTTGGTCTGGACTGTTCCCATGGGGCACAGGGTCAAGACTGATTTGCATATGGCTGGGTCCAAACTGGGGTGGCGTAGTGGGCAAAAGAACGATGGATTTAACCCAGATCTTTTGACTGGGGGAGAATGTTTGCATTGTCAGCATTCCGTCCAGCCATTTGTTTGCTGTAACACTTTTCGCCCTAAGTGGGATGGTATGCCCAGACGTGGGTCCCTTGCTCACTGTGCCACTGGATTCAAGCTAGCCTGGCTGAAGAAGGGTGACATACCCTGAAACCGGTCCCAGGATGCTTGTTTCCGGTCCAGGGAGGGCCTGGCCTGGCAGTTCGGTCTGGACTGTTCCCATGGGGCACAGGGTCAAGACTGATTTGCATATGGCTGGGTCCAAACTGGGGTGGCGTAGTGGGCAAAAGAACGATGGATTTAACCCAGATCTTTTGACTGGGGGAGAATGTTTGCATTGTCAGCATTCCGTCCATCATTTGTTTGCTGTAACGCATATAGTAAAGGAGCACATATGACAATACGGCAATGTAATTCCGATATAAAGGACTACATATCCCAACATGCCTTGACACTGCATAAAAGGAGGTGGTAATCTCCAATTAGTGCTATCAGACGCAAAAACCACCAGGAAGAAGACGGATGTCGAAACTCGTCGTGGTGTCTGAACATTTGCATAGCTATCAGAATTGGCAAATAAATACGAATTGCCTGAACAACTTTGAGGGAGTGCAGCGTTTTTTGCTTTGGCTTGGTTTTACATTTACGTGGGGTTATGGTCTGAATCCCAAAGCTGGCACCAGCAGTGGAGTGCACCGCACAGAGACCATTTGGCTTTGTTATATATATATATGGCATAGACATCTCTACCAAAATCAAGAGTCCATTTAAGCCTCCGTCCACGTTCACGCCAACCATGCCCAGAGACGCCATTGACATTTACAACGATGTTATTGTGGAAGAAGTTAAAAAGCTACACAAAAGAAAATCCCGGGCCAAACACAAAAAATCATTCAAACACAAAGAATACACGGACCTCATGACCAAATTAAAAGGAAGGACTGATATCATTATCAACAAATCGGACAAAGGAGGCAATATCGTCCTATGGCCTAGAGACTTGTACATGGAAGAAGCACACCGACATCTGGATGATGCCACTTGCTACAAACCTACCACAATGCAGGAAATAGCAACCTGTGGGAAAGAACTCAAAATAAGCCTCAACTATCATAGAACGCAAGGCACCATCAGCAAAGAGGAGTTTAGTTTTCTCAACAGTGAATTTTCTGTACTTCCGATCTTGTACTTTCTTCCAAAGGTACACAAAGGCACATCTCCAATTCCAGGAAGACCGATCATCTCAGCACGCAAAAGCCTCTGCGAAAACATATCCAAATATGTTGATTTCTTTCTACAAGAGCATGTCATCAACCTCCCGACCTACCTAAGAGACACTAGCGACTTCCTCTCAAAAATCAGCAACATCTCATGGTCCCCGGACTGTGTCCTGATGTCTCTTGACATCACTTCACTATACACCAGCATACGGCACTCTGATGGACTCAATGCATGCCATGAATTCTTGGCCAAGAGACCTATTCACTGTTACAAACATAACAAACTCATTATGCATCTCATAGAATGGTGCCTGGAACATAACTTCTTTATGTTTAACAACAAGACATACCAGCAACTGAGGGGCGTGGCAATGGGGGCTTGCTTCTCCCCCAGCTATGCCTGCCTTCATGTTGGCTGGTGGGAGGAGCGGATCCTCAGGGTCACTCACTCAGAAGCTTGGTCTAACCATATCCTTTGTTGGCTGCGATATATTGATGACATTTTTGTGGTCTGGAAAGGCTCCATTGACAGTGCAAAAACGTTTATTGATGAGATCAATTTTAATGATTTGAATTTAGAGTTTAATGCCACCATAAGCACAGAATCAGTGGAATTCCTTGATGTCAAAGTATATGTCACCAACAGCACACTTCACACCACTCTCCACAGAAAAACCACTGCAGGAAACTCCACCCTACACGCCAGCAGTTTTCACCCAAAACACCTGATAGCAAGCATTTCTTACGGGGAAATGCTGCGCCTGCGCAGAATATGCAGCAACAGCACAGACCTGGCAAAATGCCAATTGGAGTCTCACATGAGATTCAGGGCCAGAGGCTACACAGATAAGATGATCACAGCAGCGACCACCAAAGCCAACTCATTTCCCAGAGAACATCTCCTACTAGGCACACACACTGACACCAGCAACAGTATTGACACTGCCCCAGAGCTGACCACGGACAGCAAGGTAACCACGCGCCTTATCATGACCCACAACACCGAGGCACGGGTATTAAAATCCATTTTTATTAAACACTGGGGCATTATCAAAACTGACTCCACACTAGGACCAATGGTGGCCCCCAGGCCGGAGATCACCTACAGGAGAGCTGTCTCCATGCATGATGCTGTAGTCAGAAACAGCCCCGAAATAACCATCACCAAGAACTGGCTATCGGGTCAAAGGGTTTTTTAAATGCAGTAGCTGTAGGGCATGCAAGTTTGGAGTTAACACCACCCAAATCACGGCAGAGTTCAGGAACAAACCGATAGTGATCCAACAAAAACTCACCTGTAGAACAGAATTCACAGTCTACATTCTCACCTGTAGTTGTGGGCTCAGATACATGGGGAGCACTAAGCTCCAAGTGCACCTTCGCATTCTGCAACATATCAGGGCTATTGTTAACAGTGACCCGGCATACCCAGTTGCCAGACATTTCAAAGCAACACATCACAACAACCTGGATCACTTGAAATATTGTGTAGTTGACTGCATCCCACAACTCAAACGTGGGGGTAATAGAGATAAATTGTTAAGACAACTGGAGTCCAAATATATTATTGAACTCAACACCAAGGCACCGACAGGACTTAATCTTAGTGAGGATCTTTACCACTTCCTTTAAAGGAGTCACTCCAGTTGCTTTCAGAAATTTTCGCCCATTTGACTTCCGAAAGTCGGCTGACTTTCAGTTGATTGTCCAGTATTTTAACCCACTGCACCACATGATCTTACACCTCTAGACATGGTTTGTATCCACTGCTCTAGTTTTGGCTGAACACAGAGCGAGCCCAGGGTTCTCTGGAGCACATAACACGACACTATCACAGCTTTCCCTTCCCCACTTCACATTTTTCTAATTTTTTCACGTCAGTGACTTGTTCACACTGAGAAACACCGTTTTTATTCCGCATTTTGAGGCCTCACAGTGACGCACAGACACCTTTGGCAGACCACGACATGGAACATATGTCCAACATGACACCTTGGCCCATTCTCGAGTACCCGCACTTAGCGTACATCATTACAGGACTCCACAAGCGCGCTCGCTCTTACAGGTGATTGGTTCAGGCATCAACACAGTTAGACTTCAAGCACTGTCATGTTTGAGTCTATTTCACATGCAACAGAGTTATCACATTCTATATTTGAAACTGCTTTTTGCATACAGATGTTAGGATATCTAGGTTGCTTACAGATTGTTAGTATGAGCCACGACACATTGGCTTAGTACTCCTCCCAGCCATAACACACCTTACCTCATAAGCACACCGCGCAGGAATGGAGTTACAGACTGCAATGTCATGAACCATGTTTTATAGCAGAAGAGTCTGTTGTCTATGTTTGCCACCACATTATGTTGGTCATTACCCCTAGTCCTCAGCTGATGACTAGTAGATTTTACTGCTTGCTGTAAAAGGGCCTCGTTTTTGCCATGTCACAATGAACATAGTAAAGTCACTTACAGTCACCATAAATACTCTGCACATTTCCTTAGCGCGCCATGTGATCAAGACCAAAAGGCTTGTGGTCGAAACGCATCATCCTGACTTGTTAAGCAATAAACGGATTTATTTCATCTCCAACTGGTGTCTGTGCCCTTGTTTGGCCCACGGCGGCCGTACTTTGGGATCCTGGTTTCATATATATATATATATATATATATATATATCACTGAAAAAACCATAGGTTTCAGGGGCGTTATAGTTAGTTGGACATTTCACTCGTACAAAACCATAGAAATTCCCCCGTTATAGTTAGTTCAGCTAACTATAACTCGCGCGCCCGCAAAGCACTGCTGATGACATCTCAAATGACATCACTGATGACATCACTGATGACATCATCCAGTGAATGTGTGTTTTTCTGAAAATTAAATATGTTTTATATATGTATATCTCAAGGTCGATGGAAGAATAAATGGGTATATAAGTGTCTAAATGGATGATTTTTTTTTGTAAAATTGATTGTATAACTGACTGATTAAGTGTATCTTAGTGAATACATGGGTTAGTGAGTAATGTTTAAATATGAAAATATCTGTATCAGTCTCTCACTTTGTGTATAAGTGGCTGCATGGGTTGGTGAGTAGCTACATGAGTGTCTATATGGGTTATTAGTTGGTTTTTTGAGTATCAGTATGAGTGTCTGAGTGTCTGTATGGTTCGGTGGGGGGTATTACTTAGTGCATAGATGCTTGAATGAGTGACTCACTGTTTGTATGTGTTGAAGACAGCATGTGTGCAGGACTGTATAGGTGGATGAGTGTGTGTATGGGTGTGTTAGTGAGTGAATGACTGTCTCAATAGTGTCTTTATGGGTAACTACATATGTTTTAAACTAGTATATGTGAGTATTGGTGTATATAAGTGAGTATATGTGAGAGTGAGAGATTGGAAGAGTTCCTGTACAAATAAGTAGGTGTTTCTATAAGTGATTGTTTAAGAGAGTAAGTATGTGTAAGTTTCTGTAGAAGTAAGTGTGGTAGTGTGTGTATAACTGTATATGCAAGTAAATGGATGTTTGATACTTTGTTTGCATGTGTGACTATGTGTGTGAGTAACTCTAAGGATGAGTGGCGGTGTGTAACAGGATGTATAGGTGTATGAGTACATATGATGAGTGAGTACATGTATGAGTGACTGTAAAGGGACTGTTGGTGAATGAGTGGATGTGTGTGTAGATCTTGGAATTACTGAATAGGTGTGTTGTAACTGGTATTGTTATGTCCATTGTTTTGAAAATGTCAGTTTGTATTTTTGAGTGTGTGTATCAAAGGTTATATTAGGGTGAGAGGAGGTCTGCCACTCTATCACAAGGATGATGTCATCAGTGATGTCATAAGTGATGTCATTTGAGATGTCATCAGTGATGTCATGAGTGATGTCACTGACCATGTCATGAGTGATGTAATATGTGACGTCATCAGCAGTGCATTGCGGGCGCGCAAGTTATAGTTAGCTGAACTAACTATAATGGGGGAATTTCTATGGTTTTGTATGAGTGAAATGTCCAACTAACTATAACGCCCCTGAAACCTATGGTTTTTTCAGTGAATTTCTAAGGTTTTTTAAATGCTAATTTCTAACTATAACGTGCCTGAAACCTATGGTTTTTTCAGTGAATATCTAAGGTTTTTTAAATGCTAATTTCTAACTATAACGTGCCTGAAACCTATGGTTTTTTCAGTGAATATATATCATCCATTTTGGTGTGACACAAGAAAGGCAGCAGCCCGGCCTGGCCGTTATCAGCAATCCAGATGGATATCTTAAGCAAAGAACAGAGTACACGGCTGAATCCACATCGGACATTAAAATATTACTTACTACAAATACCATGATGCACTGCATGCCCATTGGGGCGGGATTTACTTTAAATATCGCGAGTGCGATTTGATCTTGACAGCCGTTTCCTGATGCAAGCCAGAGAACAAGGGATTATAGATCCCGAAACGCGTATGGCCAAGGACATTGTGCTGAAAGGGGCTTTGCTGAGAATGCTGCTTGTCTGCCAGAAATAAAGGTTAAAATTGATGTCGTGTGTGGCACCTCATGCTTTGGGCACTTTTTTGTGGAATTTATTATACTATGTATACATGTGAAAATGTCTCGGTCCGCCTGTTTGCCTCGGTGGCACGGAAAAAATGGGTGGAACTGACGTCAGCATGCCGACGAGGTCCTCTTATGGCTCCGATGACGTCATACGGTGTCGCGAGCGGAGCCGTGCTATTATGACGTCCTCGTTGACGTGGGAGAGCTAGGAAAGAATTTCTGTGGAATGCTGGTGCAGGGGATATTCACCTAAGTGTTCAGGCTAGTCCTTTGGGAGCAACTGTTTATGTTGCCACTCCAGAAACCAAAACCAGTGATCAGAGGGCAGAGGCCCTGCAGATGGCACACGAGGTGGGGTGCCCAGTCGTGTGCACCGGCGGGGCAGCGAAGTGACAAGCACCACAACCCACAAGAAAGGTAACGAGGGCACTGAATAATACAGGATCTTCTCTTTGTATCTGGCAGGAACAACGAAGTTAAAATGCCCTAGCACCAAAATGTAGAATTAGTGCTACAATGGTCTTCAAGAGGACCTGCGATGCCGCTTCTGCCTCCCGTACCCTGGAGGCGGCACATGGGTCACGCGGTACGGTCATACTGCGGTGGGACGCACACTCGTTGACCTCTCATGGCATTGCTCCACACTTCAGGGAGGACGCTTTCCATTAGCTATGTGTTCTGATGACGTTTCGCGCCGGCCCCGTCCAACAACAGAACTCCTTTAGATCCAAACAGACTCTTTCACTCTCTCACCGGAAGTGAAACCAGGCCACGCGGACACTTTCACAATACAACAGCCGGGAATGCACTTTTCGGTAAAAAAACACATTCCTTCCTCCTAATTAATCAAATAAACGTCTCACTGAAGAACAGGGGCCAGCTTCGATCGGTAAGCAGCCGTTACAACGACTTTTTACTTCGCGATACCATTACAACGCATGCATTACCACGCATGCGTTGTACATCGCGAAGTCATTACTACGCATTTTTTTAGAACGCATGGTCATTTACCACGCATGCCTTTACAACGAATTTTGTTGTAAAGGTATGTATGGTAAATGACCATGCGTTCTAAAAAACATGTAGATGAACCACGTCGTTGTAAGGAAACAGAGGCTGTTCCGTTTCCTCACAACGACGTGCACCGCCCTCAGAGACGACGTGAAGCAGGAACCACGAGGAGAGAGGAACCATGAGGAGTGAGAGGTAAGGGGGATTGGGCATAGGGTGGGGGTTTCTTTTCTAGGGTTTAGGGTAGTGCAGTGGTGTTTGGGTGGTGTAGGGGGTCGTGCTGGGGGTAGTGTTTTAGGGTTTAGGGTAGTGAAGTGGTGTTTGGGTAGAGTAGGGGGTCGTGCTGGGGGTAGTGTTTTAGGGTTTAGGGTAGTGCAGTAGTGTAGGGGGTCGTGCTGGGGGTAGTGTTTTAGGATTTAGGGTAGTGCAGTGGTGTATGGGTAGTGTAGGGGGTCGTGCTGGGGTAGTGTTTTAGGGTTTAGGGTAGTGCAGTGGTGTTTGAGTAGTGTAGGGGGTCATGCTGGTTGTAGTGTTTTAGGGTTTAGGGTAGTGCAGTGGTGTTTGTGTAGTGTAGGGGGTCATGCTGGGGGTAGTGTTTTATGGTTTAGGGTACTGCAGTGGTGTTTGGGTAGTGTAGGGAGTCGTGCTGGGGGTAGTGTTTTAGGGTTTAGGGTAGTGCAGTGGTGTTTGTGTAGTGTAGGGGGTTGTGCTGGGGTAGTGTTTTAGGGTTTATGTTAGTGCAGTGGTGTTTGGGTAGTGTAGGGGGTAGTGCTGGGGTAGTGTTTTAGGGTTTAGGGTAGTGCAGTGGTGTTTGTGTAGTGTAGGGGGTCGTGCTGGGGGTAGTGTTTTAGGGTTTAGGGTAGTGCAGTGGTGTTGGTGTACTGTAGGGGGTCGTGCTGGGTTCTAGTGTTTTAGGGTTTAGGGTAGTGCAGCTGTGTTTGTGTAGTGTAGGGGGTTGTGTTTTAGGGTTTAGGGTCATGCAGTGGTGTTTGGGTAGTGTAGGGGGTCGTGCTGGTGGTAGTGTTTTGGGATTTAGGGTAGTGCAGTGGTGTTTGGGTGGTGTAGGGGGTCGTGCTGGGGTAGTGTTTTAGGGTTTAGGGTAGTGCAGTGGTGTTTGAGTAGTGTAGGGGATCATGCTGGTGGTAGTGTTTTAGGGTTTAGGGTAGTGCAGTGGTGTTTGTGTAGTGTAGGGGGTCATGCTGGGGGTAGTGTTTTATTGTTTAGGGTAGTGCAGTGGTGTGGTGTTTGGGTAGTGTAGGGGGTCATGCTGGGGGAAGATTTAGGGTTTAGGGTAGTGCAGTGGTGTTTGGGTAGTGTAGGGAGTCGTGCTGGGGTAGTGTTTTAGGGTTTAGGGTAGTGCAGTGGTGTTTGTGTAGTGTAGGGGGTTGTGCTGGGGGTAGTGTTTAGGGTTTATGTTGGTGCAGTGGTGTTTGGGTAGTGTAGGGGGTAGTGCTGGGGTAGTGTTTTAGGGTTTAGGGTAGTGCAGTGTTGTTTGTGTAGTGTAGGGTGTAGTGCTGGGGGTAGTGTTTTAGGGTTTAGGGTGGTGCAGTGGTGTTTGGTTAGTGTAGGGGTTCATGCTGGGGGTAGTGTTTTAGGGTTTAGGGTATGGCAGTGGTGTTTGGGTAGTGTAGGGGGTCGTGCTGGGGGTAGTGTTTTATGGTTTAGGGTAGTGCAATGGTGTTTGGGTAGTGTAGGGGGTCGTGCTGGGGGTAGTGTTTTAGGGTTTATGTTAGTGCAGTGGTGTTTGTGTAGTGTAGGGGGTCGTGCTGGAGGTAGTGTTTTAGGGTTTAGGGTAGTGCCGTTATGTTTAGGTAGTAAAGGGGGTCGTGCTGGGGGTAGTGTTTTAGGATTTAGGGTAGTGCAGTGGTGCTAGTGTAGTGTAGGGGGTCATGCTGGGAATGTTGTTCATTTCTATGGCAAAATGAACCCCCTCATTTTGTTCCTTTTTAAATTAAATGTTTTAAGTGTTACCAGTTTATTCCAATCAAGATGGCTTCAGGTGTGCCATAATTTTGTCATAAGTAAGACTGTTAGCTCTCTAGTTGTTCTCTAGAACACTCTGGGAAGCTGCAGTAGAACACAAAGGCATCAACTGACAGGCTGCTCCTGTTGAAATATAACAGGAAGATATTTGAGATCACACTTGAAACATGTCCTAATTTTTCTTTCTACAGCACTAACCATAATTTCTATGACAAAATGAACCCCATCATTTTGTTCCTTTTTAAATTAAATGTTTTAAGTGTTACCAGTTTATTCCAATCAAGATGGCTTCAGGTGTGCCATACTTTTGTCATAAGTAAGGCTGTTAGCGCTCTAGTTGTTCTTTAGAACACTGGGAAGCTGCAGTAGAACACAAAGGCATCAACTGACAGGCTGCTCCTGTTGAAATATAACAGGAAGATATTTGAGATCACACTTGAAACATGTCCTAATTTTTCTTTCTACAGCACTAACCATAATTTCTATGACAAAATGAACCCCCTCATTTTGTTCCTTTTTAAATTAAATGTTTTAAGTGTTACCAGTTTATTCCAATCAAGATGGCTTCAGGTGTGCCATAATTTTGTCATAAGTAAGACTGTTAGCTCTCTAGTTGTTCTTTAGAACACTCTGGGAAGCTGCAGTAGAACACAAAGGAATCAACTGACAGTCTCTGCCCTTGTTGGATGTACATGTTTTACTGAGAATGTCAGACTTCATTCTCACATGACTGAGAAAGATAATGTGAATTTATAGAAAATATGCTCTCATTTTAGCTTCTGGAGCACCTTCCAAAACTCTATGGGACAAGCATGTGAAAATAGTTTTCTCTCAAACATGATTCATGATATCCCAGCAGAAGGTTTTTCACAGGGTAAAATCACCTTAGAACACACCACAATTCCTGAAATTAGTATGGTACCATCAGCAAATGAATTCTAATGTAACTAAAGTCTGTTATTACCCTTTATAGTTCTCCTTTTGGTAACCCTCAAAATCATTGATTCACTACAATGCATTTCAATGGGGTACTATCATGTATATTGGTCCCAAGATGGCTGCCAGCAATTCCAGGATGAAGTGCTGACAGCCAATCAGATCTCACAATGACATGTGTGGTTAGGCTCCGCCCAGATATATATGTGATTTTACTTTTGATTTTCTCAGGAACTACTGAACGGATTTACACCATTTAACCAAAAGGCACGACTCTGAATCAAGGGCTACCTTTTTTCCAAATTTGGTGTAATTCCGTTCAGCAGTTCGGGCTGTAGCTGCGACTAAAGGTTCCTATGGAAAATTGCATGGGGAAAACACGTTTTGGGACCCCCCTTTTTTCTCGGCCCCCACTTGACGAATCACCCCGAGACTTTCAGGATAGGAGCGGACCGGAGCGGGCCATAAGTTTTGAAAATTTCGCGAAGATTCGTCGACCGGCGCCAAAGTTATTGGAAATAGAATGTTGTGAATTTCCTATGGAAAATAGGTCCTAACTCTAACTATCTACTGGCGACCGCCAGTAGATATATATATATATATATATATATATATATATATATATATATATATATATATATAAATAATATTTATGTAAAGGTAACGATATTTTTGTTTCCGATATTTTTCTTTTTGATGTCGGTAGAAATCGATATTTTTAACAACGATATTTGTGCTTTTTATAGTGTATAAATAGTCAAAATTTTTGTAATCGAGATTTAATTTCCTATATTTTTGTGTTTGTGTATTATATGCATCTGATATTATGCTGTGAATTTGAATGTCTGGTGTCTCCAAATGAACTATAGGACTCTGCATTTGGGATTATGAGGTAAGTGTCTTTTAGATCTAGAGCGACCATCCAGTGTTGAAGCTCAAAATGTCCCGAGCAGGTGGATTCCGTCCATCTTGAAACGGTGATATGCTAACCATTTGTTGAAATCCTTGAGCCATATGATGGGACGTTGGCCCCCATTGTTCTTCACCACCAGGAAAAGGTTGCTCACATGCCCCCTGGGATGAATGATAGTCAGAGAGATTGTGCCTTTTGACAGAAAATTTGAAACTTCTACGTCTATGAGCCAGGCGTGTTGTTCTGAGAATGTAAGAGGGCGGGGTCATTGTTTTTGGTACAAGGACCCATAGAATTCTGTCAGGAAATTCTGTACCGCTGGTACGACCCATGCATCTGAGATCTGTGCATGCCACTTGCCAACCTGACCGCCTACCTTTAGTTGAGAAGAAGGGACAACACTCACCGTTAAAGGTTCCCTATGTGCTGTTTCCATGGAAACTGCCACTGGACACTCGATCCCTTTGGAGAGGAAAAATCCCCCAAATTGAGATTGGTCATGCCACTGACCATCTCTGTAGCCCTGGCTTTTAATAGCAGCTTGTGAGGAAAACCAGCTGGCAGAGCACCCTCTTCCATGACCGGCCCCAGGGAAAAGCTTTGGAGGCATTATTTACTTAATGGAGGCTTGGGCCTTATCAAGGGATGCTTAAGTGGAGATAAATTTCCACCAACAATTTCATAAAAGGATCTCTGAAGAGGCCTCCCTGCACCACTGGCCCTCCCACTGAGGGGGAAGGTCCCCCAGCTTGGGGTCCACCTTAATCAGGAAGGACCTGTGCAGCACCTTACAGATAGTGCAGCTAGAAAATCAAATGTCTCCGTGCCCACCCAGATAAATTGTTTGGGAGTTAAGGGACCCCACTTTCTTGGCTTCCTCTGCCAAATCTATGATTTTGGTCAGGGAGCCTGTTATGTCAAGGAGTTTTGTCCTAGCATGAACGCCAGGAATGATCTATATCCTTATTGGGGACATGAATGTATTTGGCCAGGATGGTGGCCATGTTGGTGTTAATTTCACGTGTAAGGGCCCCTTTCCAATCCAAGGGGGGGGGCAATCAACCCCAAGGCGATTTTGTATCTCCTTGTCAGAAGCTTTCTTTCACGACCTGCTACATATGTGGCTACCTTGTCCACCGGGGCCCACTCAGAAGAGCGGAAGTGGAGAATGTTCTCAGAATTTCTCATGTCGGATATGTTGTATGTGGGTTAACTGGATTGAGGTTTACTGCTGCCAGTGCCAGGGGTCCGGAGAGGGGTGCCAGGGTCTTTTGTGACCCTGATCGTCATCAGCATCCAATTGGGAGTCATCCCTGTCTAGAAGGTCTGGAGTAGGCGGTCTGTATGTGTTAGGGAGGGAAATCCCCAATATTCTGTCCCTGGGACATGGTGGCATCCAACAGCCTCAGTGTCTAATGGGTGGTTAATGCATGGGTCGGTGTCCCTTATTTAGATTTTTTTAAATGTGTTTTTATTGGCATTTAAATCAAGAATGTACAGTGACACAGCTGCAACATACGAGAGGCAAGGGGGGGATGCAGGGAAGAGAGTGTCTAAGAAGAAGAAAAATAATGGGAAGGGAGAGGGATGCACAATTTCACAACTGTGTAACAAGATACAGCAGTTCTACTCGGTGACCCAACTACAATGCTTCAAATAGGGCTAATAATTACCTAACAACCAGTAAGAGTATAATGAAGTGTAATGACCTGGAACAGAAATACGGAGAGCCGCAGAATGCCTATTGGATGTGCAACAAACACTGGGGTCCACCAATAATAATAACAATAATAATAACACTCCTTGATTAGTTGGGGGGCAGTTAGGACCCATGGGGTTCAAGGGTAGTCACAGAATGTGTTTCTCTAGGCGGGGATGTGGAGGGGGCTCTTTGACACATGTAAGACAAAAATGGTTCCCATATGTCCTTGGGGCGGGAGCGGAAGGGCATCAGTTCCCAGAAGTGAGAGAACTGCTCTTAACAATATGTAACACATGTGAGAAGTTGGCCTTGCATATGCTGTCCACTAATTATAGTGGGCACCTTGCACCAGTCCAAATCGACTCTTATGGTAGGTAGGTCAAAGACAACCTTATTGAAAGCTATCCTAGTGGTAGCTGTGGAGAGCAGCCTTCAGGCTAAGTCTTGAAGGAATGTAAAGCAGCTTGTTTTACCAGTCTATAATCTCTTGAGTGACCAAATGAAAGAGCACCACACCAGGTATATATTCAAAATATATGTATTTATTACTAAACACACCCCTCTAGTCTCTTTATGAGGCTAGAGTTCGAAGTACATAGGTTATAAGATCTTAAATCACAGTAATAGCACAAATACACGTTTGGGCCCTAGGGGCGTACCAAACCATATACCAATAAAGTGGTATGCGAACCACGACTGAACTAGACACTAGGCCTAGAGCCTCTAGAAGTGCTTGGACCACAAGGAACCACCCAAGGTAGTGACACAGGGGACCCACGGGAGACGCGTGCAGTGTAAATACACAACCGCGATACGCCGTTAACTTCTATGGAGAAAGTCGGGATCGGAAAAATAGAGGAAAGGGACACTTTAAAGAGGACTAGGACAAAACCCTTTGAGATCTAGGACTTTGAAGAGTCTCTACCCACGGGAGCACCGGAGTACTCGTGTTACCTTACCCAGGGAAGCCGGGTGCATAGGTGCCTTTCGGGGTCGGGTTTCGTCGTCGGTTCTTATGGCGATCTGCTGCAAAGTGCTGCTGGCGACCAGGAGAAAAGTGTCCGGGTGGATCCAAGAGTGGATCGGAGTTCTGAAGAACCTGAAAGCAGAGGGGACAGAGTCTGGGTCACTAGCCAGTGACCAGGGAGGTGATGGACGGATGCCCACCGATGTCGAGTGCTTCAGGTGCGTTGACGGTCGTCTCGTTTCAGCAGCCACGAGGTCCAGGAGGCATTGTCGGCGACCAGGAGCAGGATTCGGGCTGGTACACGATGTTTGTCGAGTGCTGCGGTGTCGGCGACCAGATTGGACCCAACAAGCCTTGGCAACGGCAAGTCTTGATGTAGCTGAAGATCGTCGATGGTGCAGACCAGCAAGGTCTGGGGAACTCACCCAGCAAGGGTAAGTGAGGGCAGGCCTGGAGCAACCAGACTGCCAAGTAAAGAAAAGATTGGCCTTCGGTAAGGGCTACTAGCCAACGGGCTAGCGACCGCGAAGGAGCCTCGTGACCGCCGCACGTGGAGCTGGCTTACAGGATACTCGTGGAGTGGGGGCCAGTGATCTTCGGTGCAGGTGGTGCTGGAGGCTAGGGCTACTCGGAGCCCAAAGCACGACTTCTTGGGAGACCCAGAAGATGGTGCACTTGCAAGTGTGCTCGGTGTCCAGGGGTCACGGTCTCACGTTACCCACGATAGCCACGGGCCTCAGCTTTGCTGGGGACTCAGGGTAGCCTCGGGAAGTCTGAGAATCCACCTCTGGTGATGCGATGACTTCGGCGTCCGACGGGAGCTTCAGTGATGCGAACCGGACAGATGCTTCTTTGGTGCCTGCCAAGCAGGGGAGTCACTCCTTGACCCCAAGGGAGATTCTTCAGTCCTCTAATCTTGTCGTAGAGCGTCGAAGGTCCAGGATTCCGTGTCAGAGTTTCGTCCAGGTATAATCTAAAGTCCTAAGGACTGGGTTCCTACCTTTATTCCAAAAATAGGGGATGGACTACTCTGTGGCCCCACCTATGGGTGGGTCAGGGCAGAGGGGTGGCTACACCCTTTCCCTTTGTCCAGTTCGCGCCAAAGCAGGGGCTGCAAGCCCCTGATCCGGTTTGAACTGGGGTATGCACAGGGACACCAAATGTGCCCCCAGTGCAGGACTTCAAAGCACCCGAAAGTGCTCCCGCCCAGCCCCAATACACTTTGTCCTGTCTGGGGAGGTGGTCACACCTCCCTGGGACAGGAAACTTATTGTCCAGGCCTCCCCTGCCGGAGTTTCGTCCAGCAGCAGGAGGCCAGACTCGTGTCTGTGGCAGTAGCATCCATTTTGTGATGCCAGGCTCTGGAAAGAAGTTACCGGACTTGTCAGAGTTAACATGCCTTTCCCTCTAGAAGGGTGGAATGCTACACCCGCCGCCAGAATTGGCGGGGGGTAGTATTCCAAGATGTTTGACACCAAACACGACATGTTTTGGTGCAGCCATTCCATAGTTAGCATTTTACCGCGAGGATATAATGCGTTTAAGAGTATATGGTCAGGCTGCACTACAAACAGCATCAGAGATGGTCTCCGAACGCTGCAGAGGGGCCCTGCTCATGCAGGGCACCCTCTCACATAGAAACCATGCACTCTGCCTTTAGGATTGATAAGGCCTGCCTTAGGAGTGACTTATAGGTTTATATGTGTGTATGCATTTAGTGATATAGGTAACCTATATCACAGTAAGGGGTGCATGCACCACCTTACCCAGGCTGCAGTAGCAGACCTGTGGTGTCAGTTTGGATGGCCTACCAGGGGTGGCATAATATATGCTGCAGCCCCTGGCAGGCCTCTGAGGTACCTATGCCCTTGGTACATAGTATACCATCTACTAGGGACTTACAAGGGCACTCCAGATCCCAATCAGAGATGTGCCTAAGGCACATGGATACCCTTTTAAAGAGGAAACAGCTAGGCTGGGGTTCTGAATAGCAGGGCCCCAGCCAGACTAATGTCGAAAACCAGTGAAGTATCAGCAAAAAGTGGGGGTACCCCTGTGAAGCAGATCCTACTCTCCTACAACACCCCGGAGCCAAGCTTTGACCGTGAGAGCATGTCGTCTGCCCCAATTCATGACCACTCTCCGTTTGGCCATAAGAAGAAGAATTGAAGTGCACCGGCGATTCCATACTGGAACGTCTTTGACGTAGCCCAGTAGGGCCAACAGCAGACAGAGGAGGGATAGGTGTCCTGTTAAGGCATGGATGATGGAGAAAACGTCCTCACAGAATTCCACAACCTTGAGGCAGTACCAGGCCAGATGTATGGAAGAGGCCTGTGGGGAAGAGCATCTGAGGCAGCACGGGTCAGCTATCAATCCCATACAAGAGAGTTGTGTGGAGGAGCGGTATAGGCGATGTAAAAACTTGAAGTGGAAAAGACTTGGATTTTAGTTATATGGAAGTACTTCCATCTGAGTAAAACAATAGGACCACTAGGTATCTGTGATAGGGGGCTCCGTGTTCCTCCCATGCCAAGCGAGCAGCTGGTGTTGTGATTGGTGCAGAGTTTTGCATGTTGGTGTATAAGCGAGTAACTAGTTTACACGGTGATGGACTAGTAAGTATATGCTCTAGAGCCTGGAGTGTAGAGGGCCGCTGGGAAAGTGGCATGCAGTGTGCGGCAGGTCGCACGAAGTTCGTAATATAGGAATGTTTCTAGTGCTGTATGGGATGTGGGCATGGGGCCTTCAAATGGTTGTATGAAGGTGTCTTCCGGATAAAAGTTGGAGAAGGTTATGAGGTCTCGTCCACGGGCTCGCATCCTAGCTCCCATATCTTGCAGGGGACGCAACTGGGCGTTTCACCCATGGGGCATGGATGGGGCGTAGAGGCAGGGGAGTCCTGCACGTTTTTGCAGTCCATCCAATGCCCAGGGCACGCATTCAACAGTGTCTATCTCCACCTTTGGCACCATATAGGGTAGGTAAAGGGCGGTGGATAGTGGCCATGGCATTGCCTGGTCGGTTTCGATGGCAGTGTGGGGCTGAAAAGGCGTTAGGTAGAGCCAGTATTGTAGGTACTGTGCCTGAGCACAGAGAGCAGAAAGCGACATGTCCGGCATGCCCAGCTCACCCTGGATAAGTGGTAATGTGAGGAGCTCCCAGGAGACGCGGGGCTGCTTTCCAGCCCAGATCAGCGCTATGAGTTTGGAACATAGACACCACATGAAAGTGTCTGTGAAGAGAATAGGCACATTAAGGAAAAGATAGAGAAATTTCAGTAAAATAATTATTTTCGCTATCACTATCCGACCCGAAAGAGAGGGTGGCCACCGAGGCCATAATGGTACCCTGTCTTCCAGTGACGAGACAGCGCATCCATAATTGGCCTTCCAGAGTTCGACCGGATCGCGACTAAGCCAGATGCCCAAGTATCGTACTGGATTGGCTGCCCAACCTCAGCGTGTAGTCCTTAGTGAAGGGCTGGATGCCATCAGTAAGAGGAAATAATATCGACTTTGACCAATTAACCTGAATGCCCGAAAGACCACTGAATCTGACTTTGCGGGTCACCTGAGCAAGATTCTCTTGGGGTTTGCATATATAGAGGCTGACGTCATCTGCATACATGGAGACTATTAGCCCCCAGGTGGTGAAGCCAAGGCCACGATGCGGTTCTCAAAGCCAGGCTTCCAGGAGCTGCATGGCTATAGCTAACAAAATTGGCGACAATGGACAGTCCTGGCGAGTACCACGGGTGATCAGGAAGGGGTCGATAACATGCCAGTAAGGCAAATGCGAGCAGTGGGGAAAGTGTATCGTAATCGTATCTGGTGGAGGAAGCGAAAACTGAGACCATAACATGGAAGAAAAGTGAAGGAGTAGGACAACTCCAGCGAGTTAAATGCCTTAGTGGCATCAAGTAGGGCGGCCACTGGCGAGTCCATGGAGCCACATTGTGAACGAAGTACTAAACTGTTGCTTTTCAAACTTCCTCGTGGAATACAGCATCCAACAAAGCCCCCGGCAGTTTGCACCAGGAGAAGACCTCTACTAAATGCAGGGGCGTGGTCGGAGAGAGTGCAGGGCAGATGTGCCACCACTGTAACCCAGGTCTGAACATCAAGAGAAATTAACCCATAATCTATTCTGGAACATGCGTTTTGGTGGGCAGTCACGCCTGTGTGTGAGTGTCGCCATATGTGTTGGAAGTGAGGTGAGGGCGTCGTGAAGTGCCCGATCAGTCCAATCAGTCATCCAGTATCACATTGAAGTCACCACCCCATAGTATTGCCCCTGGGCCGAGGCTCGCAATCAACCGCCAGATCTCTGAGAAGAAACCACTGTCGTCGGCATTGGGGACATAGACTGCAGGCAAAATAAAGGGCTGTCTATGTAGAATGCCTGCGATGAGGACGTGGCGCGCTCAGTCGTCACTAATGGCACGGCACAGTTGCATGGTATGCCTCTGCGTAGTAGAATGTCCACGCCACTGGCACAGCCATGGTACAGAGGGGTGTAGTAATCACTGCACCATCTGGTGCAGCCCTGGGGTGTCGGTGTGTGTAAGGTGGAGCTCCTGAAGGAAGAAAACATCCACCTGGTCTCTAGCTAGAAATACATGAACCAGGCATGCTTTCCTGCGATCATTAAGCCCGTGGATGTTCCATGTAAGACATTTGGTTGCTGTCATGGCACTGTGAGGAAAAGGTGTATGGGGTAGAGCTCAGTCAGCTGATGAGTATGAGTCATGCAAGTGGGTGGGGAAGGAGACACAGCCCTGGTATATGTCCGGAGAAGGAAACAGAGCAGCAACAGACAACAACCAAAAATAACAACCCAAATCCACCCCTTCCCACTCCAACCCCCAAATATGGTTAAGAATGACAAACCCACCCCCCCCCTCCCAGTGTCCCATTATGAATTTATCAAAAAGTCCGGGAAACATCCCTGGAGGCAGGGAAGCGCCAGGCGACCGACCCAGCCAAGGAATGGCAAGGTGGCTGAATAGGTGTAAGACACCGTGAGGTAAGACTGCAGGCCCATCATTGCCATCTGTCGTATCTGTGAGCGCAGCAGCCCCCAATGGGTACAGCCAGCGAGCCCAGGTCCAAGAGTGTAGTTGACAGGTGGACATAGGCAGTGGCTGCCTCGGATCATTGGTAAGATCAAGTAATCTCTGGGTGCCGGGAAGTCAAGCTATCCATCATTGTTGCAGAGATGATCCTCTCTGGAGTTGCGTGGCGAGTTCCTCAGTGAAGGCTTCTTCACAGTGATGTGTTTAGCAAACTTCAAAGCTGATTTGGCACCAGTGAAAAAATGAGGTTTCCCATCAAAAGGAATGCGTAGTTGGCTGGATATAGGAGGGCACAGGTTCCCCTGTTATAGGAGTCTCTTGGCAGGCAAAAACTCCTGCTGGGCAGCTTGAACAGTGAGAGTAAAGTCTGGGTAGAAAGAAATAGCGTGTCCTTGGTATTGGAGCTTTTGACTTTCACGGCCAACCTCAGGGCGTCGTCTCGATCGTGGTAATTCAGTATTCTTGCAACAATGGGACAGGCCGGCGCCCTGGGAGGTGAATGCAGTCCTAATGAGCGATGCACCCTCTCCACAATAAATATATGGGAAAGGGCCTCTCCGATTAAGTCACGAAGCATGGTTTCTACAAAGTCCTCTATTATATTGATAGCAGTGGACTCGGGAATCCCCGTCATCTTGAGGTTTTTGCGTCAAGACCTTGATTCTAAATCCTCGTTTTAGGCCTTGATAAGGTCAAGTATCTTGTCCATCCAAAGAAGATGTTTTCTGGAGTCTGCCTCATCCACATCCGTGACCCTGGTTTCCAGATGGTCCAGCTTACCTTCATGCTTGTCCAAACATTGCTTCATGTGATCCAGGCAGCTTGTGAGGATATCTAGCTTCACTTTGATGGCTTTAAGACTAGTCTTGACATCCACAAGGAGCTCTTTGAGGTCGATATTGTTTTTGACGGAACCCCCTGTGTATTCGGGGCGTCCACCGACGGCAGCTCCTGTTCAGCCTTTCAGGTGTGTTGCTTGCCTTCAAATGTAAGTTTATACTGGCATGCGTCTTGTTTGCCCATAGTTGAGGTGCAGTTCGAAAGGGCTTAGGAGCAGTGAAACCCAGTAGATGGGGTAGGGGGAAGTAATGAAGGGGTCCACAGAGAAGACTGGACCAGCAGAGAGAGTGCAGCTCCACGCAGGCAACAAAGGGCAGTCTTAGGTCACTTCATAGCCCTGCCACTCCCCAGAAGATGGTCTCACACGGGGGCACAAGCAGGCTCGCGGGATCCCAGTTGTGCAACTATGGATAGAGGATGACAAATGCAAAATGAGCAGATGGTGGATGGAATGCTGAACAAATCAAACATTCACCCACAGTCACAGATCTGGGTTAAACCCATCATTTTTTTGTTCACCCTGCCACCCCAGTTTGGAAACAGCCATATGCAAATCAGTCTTGACCCTACTCCCCATGGAACAGTCCAACCCGAACTGCCAAGCAAGGTCCTCCCTGGTCCGAAACAAGCATTCTAGGACCGGGTTTGGGGTATCACCCCTCATCAGCCAAGCTAACGTATATCCAATGGCACGGTGAGCATGGGCCCCACGTCTGGGTATACCCATACCACTTAGGGCGACAAATGCAAAGAAAACAGATGATGGACGGAATGCTGAACAAATCAAATATTCACCCCCAGTCACAGATCTGGGTTAAATTTATCATATATTTGCTCACGCTGCCATCCCAGTTTGGACCCAGCCATATGCAAATAAGTCTTGACCCTGCTTCCCATGGGAACAGTCCAGCCCAAACTGCCAAGCCAGGTCCTCCAGGGACCGGAAACAAGCATCCTAGAACCAGTTTCAGGTTATCACCCCTCATCAGCCAGGCTAGCTTGAATCCAGTGGCACAGTGAGCACGGGACCCACGTCTGGGCATACCCTTCCCACTTAGGGTGAAAAATGCTAAAAGAACAGATGATAGACGAAATGCTGAACAAATCATACATTTACCCCATTCACAGATGTGGGTTAAATCCATTGTTTTGTTGCTCACCCTGCTACCCAAGTTTAGACGCAGCCATAAGCCAGTCAGTCTTGACCCTGCTCCTCATGGGAACAGTCCAGCCTGAACTGCCAACCAGGTCCTCGCTGAACTGGAAACAAGCACTGAGGACCGGTTTCGGGGTAGAACGCCTCATCAGCCAGGCTAGCTTGAATCCAGTGGCACAGTGAGCACGGAAGCCATGTCTGGGCATACCTCTTCCCACTTAGGGCGCCAAATGCAACAAGAACAGATGATGGACGGAATGCTGAACAAATCAAACATTCACCCCGTCACAGATCTGGATTAAATCCATTCAGTTTTTTGCTCATACTGCCACCCCAGCTTGGACCCTGCCATATGCAAATCAGTCTTGACCCTGCTCCCCATGGGAACATTTCAGCCTGAACCGCCAAGCCAGATCCTCCCTGGACCAGAAACAAGCATCCTAGGACTGGTTTCTGGGTATGACCCCTCATCAGCCAGGCTAGCTTGAATCCAGTGGCATAGTGAGCACGGGACCCATGTCTGGGCATACCCTTCCCACTTAGGGCAACAAGTGCAAAAAGAACAGATGATGGACGGAAAGCTGAACAAATCAAACATTCACAACAGCCACAAATCTGGGTTAAATCCATCATTTTTTTGCTCACTCTGCCACCCCACATTGGACCCTGCAATATGCAAATCAGTCTTGACCCTGCTCTCCATGGGAACAGTCCAGCCTGAACTGCCAAGCCAGGTCCTCCCCGGACTGGAAAGAAGCATCATAGGACCGGTTTCGGGGTATTACCTCTCAACAGTCAGGCTAGCTTGAATACAGTGGGACACTGAGCACTGGACCCACGTCTGGGCATAACTTTCCCATTTAGGGCGGCAAATGTAAAAAGAACAGACGATGTACGGAATGCTGAACAAATCAAACATTCACCCCCAGTCACAGATCTGGATTAATTCCATCTTTTTTTGCTCACCCTCGCAACCCAGTTTGGAC
This sequence comes from Calotriton arnoldi, assembly GCA_963921515.1. Classification (NCBI taxonomy): domain Eukaryota; kingdom Metazoa; phylum Chordata; class Amphibia; order Caudata; family Salamandridae; genus Calotriton; species Calotriton arnoldi. Next base: position 286,980 of record CAWUFW010016355.1, read on the forward strand.
CCAGCCATATGCAAACTAGTCTTTACCCTGCTCCCCATGGGAACAGTCCAGCCCGAACTGCCAAGCCTGGTCCTCCCTAGACCCGAAACAAGCATCCTAGGACCAATTTCGGGGTATCACCCTTGACAATTCTGTGAAAATATTATTAATCAACAGTGTAGTGGGTGTTCCCTATCCAAGACTATACAGGTGACTGCTTTGGTTGATTCCCCTATTTAGCAGAGTGTAGACCACTGTTTGATAGCAGAACAACAGGTGGAACACCAGTGGTCACATAGATTAAAGACCTTTGTTTGAAAAAGTGCATTGAGACCAGGGGAAAGAAAAACCAATAAAGAATATGTCATGATTTTATTGATCCACGCGTTGCAAATCCAGATGACAGCCTAAGCCATTTTTATTACTAAACTTCTATTTAATTCGGACGAAACCTTAGCAGAAGAGTTGGAAAGAAATTAAATTGCCCTAGTTTATTTGAATCTGGGTTTGTGAATATATACTGGGTGAGCTCCAAGAGCTTTATTTAATAATATGGCACGATTTTCTCTAATTACTTTTTGAAAAAACTCAAATGGAAAAGATACATGATGTCACTCCAAAAAAATATAGCTTATGTAACTAACGTGAGATAATTAATCACGGACAACAATTATACTGTATATTAAGAATGTAAAGGTTAAAGTCCTCCTGTAACAGAGCTATTTAGAGTTCACTGTTATTGCCTCTGAATCATCTGACCCTAGGTAAGTGACGTTCATTTTCCCAGCACAAAAGAACTAGTTCTATCTCATCTAGCCCAGACCCTTGTTTATTAGTCCTACGTTTAAAAAACTTTTCATTGCCATGTGCTGAAGAAGTTCTCTGAGTATTGATGATAGCGGTCGAAAGATTTAGCAACACCTATTATAAACTGTAGACTAAAGAAATCTGAAAGCAGCACTCAATCTTTTACTCTAAGAATATCTACATCAATTATGCAAAATGGCACGGACAACACACATTTTTTCAATGTAATATTCTTGACAAAGAACAATGTAACTTAGTGTTGCCTTCAGGTTTTGATGATGCATTTGTCAAATCAGGATTTAATATATACTTTAACAATCTCACAGTTGGTTTACATCTTATTCTAAGAACAGATTATTTTGCTAGTTACTCTAAGCATTAGTAAATAATTTAACTAAGTTTTCTCCCTTGCTACAATCAAATCCTGGGTGAACTCATTATCCTCGAACATGCACTACCTGATTTTCCGGGAGGTTTGTTGTTTCACAAATTCTCACATTTATATAGGATTCAAAGTTTAAGAGTCAAGTTAGGATCCATGCTAGGTTCTTACTGACTTAAACTCCTGGATCTTATTACCAATATTGGAAAAGTACCTGGAAAGATTTGGTAGTCTGCTGACTGTACTAGAAGGCATTTCGTATCTTTAGTGTTTTATTTTTTTACTTTACAAAAATTAATACCTTTGGGAACATGTTGTCTTTGTGTTTTTCTAGAGTGAGTAATTGTTTAGGAACTTAGGAATGCAGGTCGACATTATCTATGCTTCGGTGTAAACTGGATCATCCCTGTGATTAAAAGGTAATTCTGGTAGAGTGTGCATAGTTTCTAGAGTTCTTATGAAAAAAAATTGTTTTACACAGGACATTGTAGCAAGATGACAGAACACTACCAGTTTTGGAGATCAGATTGTGTGCAGGGGTAGATGGTAGGTATTCCAGAGTACAAGTTGTCCTTCCGATCCCTGAAGAGAAACTGGCTCACCCTCTCAACCAGACTGTAGGCAAACATTTAAAGCTCTGTACAAAACCATGTAAAGAAACAGCAAACCTTGGATTGAGCGCTCAAGTTTTGGGCGCAAAGTACAATGAGCTATTTCCCAAATGGGATTGAGGACTCTTTGTTTGGGTGTAAAGGAATCTGCTTTTGTATATATGGAATGGACTTTTATATGGGAGCAAAGCCACTGCTCCAATGTTTAGTATATGATTGTTTAGGAATTTGAAGATCCCTGTGTGGGAGCCAGAAATGTATTTGGGGTGTGTCAGAACCCTGTTCAGAGGGCCATGGGGCAAGCAGGAGGTACTGGGCCAAACCGTGGTGGCTGAGGCCTTTTACTCCTGATGTCCTGGGAACCACCCTGGTATGGATCCTGTTCAACTGGGCCAAGCACCCATTCTGCACCTGACTCTCAGTTAGGTAGTGTTGGATGAGCAGTCAAGGCTTCTTCGAAGGCAAGCAGTGATACAGATCAGTGAACACTACTCATAACTCACCATACAAGCAGCAGCGCAAACAATAAATCAATGTCCAGTCAAATACTTGTTTTTATATAAAAAGAAGTATTTTAATTCTAATTCTCCACATGCAAAGGTAAACTATATTCAAAAGCAATGACACAATCCCCCTTGAGGTCGGGCTCTAGTAGTCAGGACACTCCCTGTTCCGCTAAATTTAGTGCAATGGGTTCGATGTTATTCCCCATTCACTGATGGACACATCCAAAGAATGTAAACTATTAGGCTGTACTCAAGAGTTCTCCCCTCTGTCCTCTCGGAAGTTCAGTCACAAGAGTCTACAGGGTTGCAGTAGTGATGGCAGTATGTCCCCCAGAGCCCCAAAGGCCCAGTTCATGGCTTACCCGCTCCAGCAGTATGGGACTGTTAAGCAATGCAGCAAAGTCGTGCTCCAGGTCGGCAAATTTAGGCTGCACATGGTCACAAGCGGTAGCACCCGCAAGCACAGACTCTCTCCTCCGAGCCACGCTACTGACTGGTTCTAGCGATCGGGGTTGTTCTCACTCCAGTGATCGCACGGTCACACTTTCCTTTGCGAGGGTTGATCTCCTTGCCCCGACAGGGCTCCGGCGATGTCCGCTGATCCTCGACCCTCCTTTGGTTCAGTTTGCAGAATGCGGGCTGGACCCGCCTTAGTCAGAGCAGCTGGTTCTTGGCCCTGGGTGATAGCCTGAACCCTTGGCCTCATTGTCTCTGGCAGAACCTCTTGACATAAGGGGTCGCTTCCATGGCACTCACAAACTGGTCATGCTGGCCTGGTGTTGAGGTTCACGGCGGTCTCCCTCTCTGGGACAAGTGGATTCCTCACACCTCATAGAGGAAATCTTCACGAAAGGGCTCCCCTCTGGACCTTGCCCATTCAAACCCTCTCCTCTTCCTCACAGGGCGCACTGGTCTTGGCGAGCAGGCAGGTGCTGGCGCTCTAGGCTCCAGGGTATTTGGTCTTGCTTTCCCTGGGTGATGTTCCCTCACACAGCAGAGAGACTAGCAAGCCCGAGGCCCCAATCCTGGTCAGAGGCAGATGCCTTGCAGAGCTTCCCTTCCTCACTCAGCCCGTCTGGCTGCTCGGTAGATGACAAAGTTTGGGGTCTCAAACTCCCCTACTTATAGTTCTTTTCCAGACACAAAATGTAATTAAATGTTGGAGTCTTCGAAGTTTTATGTTGGGGTTCTGCTTCTTTGAAATGGATATCTTTCCCCTTACTTCTTTCTATTGAAGGATGTCTGAAACAGCATGCAGGACTCTGAAGGTAATTAACCCACAACAAGATTCATTGGAGTGACCAGAGCTGGCTATATGTCACAGTGGCATGTGCATCAAAAGGTTAATCCTGGCCTCTAGCCCTACTCTTTATGATTCCTTTATCAACCCCATCTCTCTCTCTTCCTGAGATGTGTCTAGGCCCTTCCTTGTGATCTATCATTGATTCAAAGAGCCCTTTGAAATGCATAGAGGAGGACTGGATTGCATTGGAGGATGGCTCTCCCATCCTCCAATGCATTTCCCTCCCAGCTTACAGGAATGCAGCAATACACAAATTTGCTGGGGGGATTCCTTTATTCCTCATATTTTTAAGCAGGCAGACCTGGGTTTCCCAAAATGGAACTCATGGATCCATGTAATGTACTAGTGCAGGAGCAAAGGCACTAGGTGTACATCCACAGCACACTTATTGCACAAAACTGTTATCCTCATGCAATATGCCAACTCAAACACACACTGCCAGCATACACACGTTTACCATGTGTGCGCTGTACCACCCTTCACCCCTTGTGTAGTGTACTTCTTGCAAGCACACATGAACTCAGCACGTTTCCATTACGCAGGCCCTTACACATTCACCTGATGTAGGCCAGGGGTGAGTTAAGCACATAGCAGTGGAACTTTTAAAAGGATGAGTGAGCCTGTAGGCCTCACTCCACTGACAGAGGGTAAAAAGGTCCTGTTCACTACATGGTATGCTGCCACCACCATACTTGTGCTGCCTAATTCTTGGCGAAAGCGGTAGCCTTCCACCACTCTGAGGGCAGCTCTTTGGGTGCCCCTCCCGGTCCGACAACACAGCAATCCGTGAGGCAGGCCTATGTCATGTGGCACATGCATGATCCATGTTTGCCTATGGCAAAAAAAAATCAACATTAGGGATCCAGACAACAGTACAGTTGGGCACACAGGGCAGGGGTACATGTCTCTTACCATGCGGAGGACTTTCCCATCCCAACAGGGTGCACTGCTAAATTTTCTGAATTGGGCTGGTGGTCCCTTTGTGTCGTACAGGAAGATACTCTGATAGAGGTGTGGCTGCCTCCTACATGGGAAACGCTCCTTTCCCAAAATAAACCAATGTTAAGAATAAAACTGTTGAAAATGGCTGCATGAGTGTCCAAATTGTTTGCAAGGCTTCACACAGAGTGCTAGAGCGAGAGGAAAACAGACCTTTTTGGCATGTGAAGAGGAAACCATTTGCCCTCTCGCTGGGCTGGTTTTAAGGCATGCATTGCAGTTAACACCAACACCATGTAAAACCACCACTGACAAATAGCACACTTATTTATTTATTTTATTTATTTATTAAACTTGTAAGGCGCAGCAGCTACCCAAAAAGGGTTACCCGGCGCCGAAGCGAGACAGAAGAACAAAAGGCAGCTAAATAATTACTGGTTGAAGAGCCAAGTCTTCAAAGATTTCCGAAACTGGATGTATGCCGTTTCGTTACGGATGGCTTTAGGAAGTGAGTTCCATAACAAGGGGCTGAGGTAGAAAAAAGACCTTCCTCCCATCCGGGATAACTTTATTCTAGGCACAGTAAAGTTCCCTTGAGTCGATGAGCGGAGGCACCTAGAGGGCACGTAAGGGTTGACCATGGCTTGAAGATATTTGGGGGCAACACCAGTTTTAATTTTGAACATGTAGCTCAGGGCTTTGAACTTAATACGGTTCTCCACCCTGAGCCAGTGCAGGTCTCTCAAGTGGCCAGAGACCGAGGTCGTTCTAGGTACCCTGCAAAGTAGTCGTGCGGCAGAGTTCTGGACCAGCTGAAGCCTGCGCGTCACCGCCTTGTTAGAACCGAGGTAGAGGACATTACAGTAGTCCAGTCTCGAGGTGATAAGGGCCTGGACAACTGTTTTCTGTGTGTACTCTGGCAGCATCCAGATGATCTTTCTTAGCCACTTCAAGATGGTAAAACAGGTGGCTGCTACCTTGACTGTCTGATGGTGCATAGAGAGTTGGTCGTCAATGATGACGCCTAGGTTGCAGACTTTACTAGAGGGGCGGGGAAGAGCACCCATCACACTAGGCCAATGTTGTGGGCCCCAAAGATCTTTGTTTTTGCCCAAGACCAGAACCTCCGTTTTCTCTCCATTTAATTTGAGGTAATTGGTCTGCATCCAGGATGCAATTTTTCCCAGGCCCAGCTGAAGCTGGGATGGCCCGGCTGCTTTGTTCGTGGAGAGAGAAAAGATAATTTGGGAGTCGTCAGCATAGGTGAACAGGGACAGCCCTGCTGCATTCGCGACGTTGGCCAAAGGTCTAACATATAAATTAAAAAGTAGGGGGCTGAAGATGGAGCCCTGGGGCACCCCATGAGGTAAAGAATGAGAGGCAGAGCTGGCAATGGAGGAAAAGATTTGAAACGTGCGGTTGGAGAGAAAAGAGATGAGCCAATTCAGGGCCGAGCCGCCAATGCCAAGAGAGCTGAGCGTATTTACTAGTGTGATGTGGCATACCGTGTCAAATGCCGCGCTAAGGTCAAGCAGGATGAGGGCGACCGTGTCGCCAGCATCCAAATGGTGTCGTAGCCTTTCCGTTACTCCTAGTAAGGTGGTCTCGGTAGAGAAACCGGCTCTAAAACCGGATTGGGAATGGTGGAGAAGCTTTTGGTCTTCAACAAATTTAGTGAGTTGGGAATGTATGTGTTTCTCCAAAATTTTGGAAAAGGCCGGCAGCAAAGAGATAGGTCGATAGTTGGATGATAAATCAGGGTCAGCGTTGGCCTTTTTAAGAAGTGGGACCACCATGGCATGCTTCCAATCATGTGGAACTATAGCCTCTTTTAAGGAGGCATTTAGAAGATCCATGATGGCAAGCAGGGATGGTGGCTCCAGCTGCTTGAGCACTGAAATAGGCAAGGGGTCCTTAGGTGATCCTGATTTGATACTTCCAAGGATCTTTTTAAAAGAGGTTGAAGTAAGAGGGGACCATATCTCCAGGTTGTAAGAGGGGGAATATTGCGTCGTATCCAGGTCAGGACAAGCAGAGTCCATTGTGCGCAGTGTGAAAACAAATTGGGAGGAATACGCAGGTTGCGAGGAAAGGGGGTTGTCACGCCCGTTACACCTTATATCAAAGTGAATTTTCTCAACTTTTTGGACGAAGAAAGAGGCGAGTCCCTCGCATTTTCGTTTATTTAGTGGAGGGGGGCTATCTAGAGTGGCAGAGCCAGCCAGCTCCTTCACTGTGTTAAATAGTGTTTTGGAGCAGTTTAATGCAGCAGAAATAGTGGTTGAAACAAATTCAGCGCGAGCTAGTTTACAGAGATTATGGTAGTTTTTTTTTGCCATTTTATAAGTAAATTTTGATTCAGGGGCATAGTCTCTACGCCATCTGCGTTCCAATACTTTACATTTAGATTTTTCCACTTTCAGGGTGTCAGTAAACCATGGCGCAGGCGGGCGATGGTTGTTGGCCTTTTTTTTGGAGAGAGGGAGACATGTGTCTATGGCATCGAGAAGCCATTTTTGAACAGTGTCAGAAAGCATAGTTACCCTTTGTTGGGAGATGGGTGTGGTAGTGCATAGAATATTGTTCAGGGCAATTATATCCAATTTTTTCCAATCTCTTGTTAATGTCTTAAGGATAGGAGGGGTGGTGACAGCATTGTCAGAAGAAGTCAGGCTAAACCTGACAATAAAGTGGTCAGACCAGCAGAGGGGGAGTGCTGGGGGGCAATAGATACTAGGTAAATTGGACAAAATGGGGTCCAAAAGATGGCCAGCCTTATGTTAGCTTAGTAGGCCCGAATTTAGATTATTAGATGCAGAATGCCGCAACATTTGTTATTTTTTTTACATTTTAACTTTGTAAAGCTTTATACTTTTTGTTTACATATTTTGTTTGTTTATGTACGTTACTTTTATTTGTTCTTCATTAGTAAAACAACCTCAAAATGTAATCTCACATGAATACATAAAAAGAATGTAAAACATACCATAGTCGAAATAAGAGGCAACGAATTCTCAAACACTGTCCAAGGTAATTACAGACACCTGGAAATCTATATTGTCACCTGCTGAGGACAGAGGCCTGAGTCATGGGTTAGACGGTGTTGGAGGATGTACTGCCGAAAGTCATCCTTCCTTGTACTCTCATTGGCTTACCCTGGCTGGCAACCTGGCCCCGAAGCAGGCAAATAACTCCTGCGAGACTAAGGGGGTTTCCCCAGTCTGTAGTTGGGGTGCACCGTAACATAAGATCCAACTGGGTTGTGGAGGATAACCAGCATTGTAGTCAGTGTAACAGTGGCACGTGGTTAGGCAGAGGTTGAGACTGCTTTGCTGTTTTTGGGCTAGCTGAGAAACACTACACTGAGGGGCCGATTCCGATTCAGGCCGGAAATTTCTCCGACCGAGCCGGACCCGGAGAGATTTCCGACCGAATCGGACTCTGGCAGTCCGACCGAACGAGTACGATGCGCATGCATGCAATCGGACTCGAGTCGGTCGGACTCCCATTGAAGTCAAGGGGAGCCGGACGTACAACGCGTACGCGGGCTCACATTGACTCAATGGGTGCGAGGCGAACAAGGGTGCCCCCTACAGCGGGTACGCCTCGAAGCGACTCGCGGCATACATGCACAGGTAGGGGGGACCCATGGGTCCCCCCTGTGTGCGACTCACGCGGCTAGGCATACAGGGGGGTCCGACACGGACCCCCAAAGTCCGGCTCCGACTGCTCTTACGAGCCGGACGGCGCGAGTCGGTCAAACTGCTCGCGGCGCGCATCGTACTTGCCCGGCCGGGGAACGTCTCCATTGCGCGGTGCGAGTCGTGTCCGTGCGAGTCGGTCGGAGCGCTTCGGACCCGCGAACAAGTCGGTCGGCGATTTCGTGTGCGCTCGCATCGTACTCGCTCGGCCGGACGCACGTACGAATCGGTCGGGAAATAGGCCTCCGAATCGGATCCGGTTAAGCCGAATCCGATTCGGTGCCCTACCGGCCGAGATCGGAATCGGCCCCTGAGTCGGAAGATCCCCAGCAAGCACTTGCCCCAGGAAAAATGCATCGAGCCTGTGTGAGGAAGAGGTCTAGTAACAGAGGAACAATAACTGTCCAGTGATGAAAACAACGTTTCGTTTTTATTTTATTTCGTACATCCCGTCGGTTTGCTGCATTGAACAGGAGGCATTTTTCTAGGGTGCCTTATGAAAGGTCATTTACAAATATATGCCTTTCAAACTGGAAGATTATTTTATGCTCACCATTTTCTGTTAGGATGCAACACTATTTCCAGGAATGTGTTCATTTAATGTTCAGGAAGAGTTTTTTAATGATTCAACCTCTGAAAGACACCTTTATTTATCTGAACAACCATCATGTTGTCCTTCACAAGTTGGATGTAGTTCTCAATCAGTCCCTTTCCTATCACCTCAGTGTAACCTAAAGAGGAACTCATCACTTTCTGCTTAATCATTTACTACCACACATCATGGTCTTCAGTCCTGTTGGATGTGAGAACTTTTTAAATGACAGGGAAACACACATAGGCACATGGCAAACAGTGGAGACTGTCCTGCAATTAAAGCAATACACAATAAGTGTGCAGAGAAAGGACCCCAGAGGAAATGTTCTCGGAGCACAGCAACTGGGAGACAACACAAAGCGGTGTGATATGGTGGTGTTAGAATTAGGGAGCAACAGCAACGATAATCCTTCTTGACATCGCTGATATTCAATAATAACAAAACCCAGATAAATATTTATTTTAGATATCACCTATAGATTAATTAGGGTACTGACATGATATGCAAGGGAACATCTCTCATGTCGTTTTGTCTTGGCTGAAAAAAATGTGTTAATTTTTTAAGTGGATATAGTGCCAGAGAACAACACTGGGAACCTAAATTATTTATACCCTTAAGTGTCGTGATTTAATGATTCTCCAGTATGTACCTCAATAAGGAATATGCTAATAAATCACAGGAAGACGAAAGAAGACTTTAAAAATCACTGGTAGTTAAGTCAATCTGTATTAATTGACATGAACCATGGGGCCTATTCACAAAGGTAAATTCAGTTGTAAATGTAATGTTAGGACAAAATGCCCCTCAAATATGCTTGCCTGCAATTCACAAAGAGATTCCTTGCAGGCGTAAGCTCAGTGGCGGCTCGCACAGGTAACGCTGTGGGGCGGTGGGGCGGAGCGGGGCTGGGTGGGGGTGTGTGGAGTGTGACATACGATGGGAAAGTGTAGAGTAAGGAAATAAATTATTAAAAGCACTTACTTTGCGCTCGCAGCATCGCCGACTCCGCGAAGTCATCTGCCCTCAATAATACCGAACTCCAGAATTAATGAGATCACAGGCTTTTTTCCCTGCACCCAATGTAAGGCATGTAAGAGTAGTACGAAGGTGCTCTCATATACAGTACCTGGATGCAAAAGACCAAAAAATATCACCAAATTCATGACGTGCAACACACCTTATTGTGTCTACTGCCTAAAATGTCTGTGTCAGTATATATAGGTAGTACTATCCATCCAACTAAACGTCGAATTCTTGAGCACGCACGAGCAATCGAGAAAAATGATCAAGCCTACCCAGTTGCTAGACATTTCGCCACTCACCACAATAGTAATAGAAACCTCCTATGTTACTTTTGTATAGATCACATTCCAGCAAATGAAAGAGGTGGGGATAGAGTTAAAAAATTACGACGTCTGGAGTCCTGTTATATCGTGGACCTGCAAACTAACACCCCACTGGGCCTCAACACGGAGGAAGAGCTAGCTATCCATTTAGGTTAAAATCGCCAGTGTATAGAAGGAGATTATGGAAAGGGTTTTACCATTCTTCGAGTAAGAGATTTTCTGCAATAAGTGATATTTTGATAAATGAATTTGGATGTGGGGAAGCCGTGTGAACGTTTGTGGTGGTAAAAAGGACCTGGGTGATTAATGCTCATTCAGAGCAAGATCTCAAGAGGGAATGTTCTTCACTACTTTGAATTTTAATGAATGCTCATTCAGAGCGAGATATGTATTTTCGTATAGATTATTACGATCAAATATCAATGTGTGATACACAATGGAAATTAATAGTATGTAGTGTTCTATTCAGGCAAAAAACACTGAGATGGTATCTGTACCAATATGATGCTTGAATCCACCATGATTTGCTGAATGTTGTACATTCTAAGATGGCGGGCGTTGTGCCTTAATTCTTTTCTTTTCGTTGAGTCCTCTTTCTATGATTATGCCCATACAGGATGTTGTAAAAACTGTTTATAAAAAATGCGGAAATGCTGCGATACATTGAATGTTGACAAAGGCGCTTTCCGAAACGCGTTCATTGTTTTAGTAACCCGTAAATAAAGACAGGTTATTTTCCTCCCTCGTGAGTGCTGTCTCTTCTTTGGAATTTTAAGCTAACATGAATTTTTCGTGCATAAATTAAGATATGTCAAAAAAGCAAGATGAGGTACACATTGAAAGATAATATCAAATGCCCATTGAGGGCGCAATTTAGATACATTGGGGATAAGCTTTATGTTATTTGAAGCTATGTGATTGAACACGTTTATGAATACACCAATATTGGTGTTTTTCTAGTAGCAACTTCCCATAAATGTGTTTCCTTAGAAATTTTAAAGATACTTTTTTCACAAGTATTTTACATATAAATGGCTATGCACGATAGGTAAATAACCTTTGGATTGTACATATTTGTAAAATATGACTGTTTTGCACAAGTTTTCGTTATTATTTTATAAGTTTATAGCATGTTAAAAGATGGCTGCCATGATTCCAGGGAAAATGGAGTAAGGCCACGAAAACCGTCTTTGATATTCATGCCGATCACATGACACTTCAAGGCTTTGCATTTAAACACAGTAATTGCTTTTGATCACCGACATCGAGAAAGGCTTGTACGCCGAAATGTGTCTGTCGGTGTGGGGGGTCCGCACATTAAAGAATTGTAGAAAAACAGCAACCCGTGAGTGCGTCCGTTTTTGGTCGAAATTGTGCCGAAGTGGAGAAATATATTGCGGTTCACCACCGCATGGACGGCACCCGGGACAAGTGGTGCGGCGGCGGTGACTAAAGTGGTTGAAAAAAGTATGGCCGCCAGCCCCATTGCTATGATGGAACAGAGTGCTTCAGCTACATTAGCGTAGCCTCGCATATCTCATAACACGCAGGGACGCTGTCATCTCGCCGCTGCTGTACTCTCGACTGTCCGGCGTCGGAGGAGTTGGAGGAGTGAGACGACACGGATCTTTTGCGGGGAAAGGAGGGTGAGTGACGGCGTATACTGTGTATGATATATGTGTCAGACATGGAGATACTAGCAACAGTCCCGAGGGTTTGAATAAACCAATTAATGAGCGGACCTCTTGACAAACGTGCATTTAAGGCATCATGTCAACAGTCACTGAGCGTGAAGAGGCAGCAGCGGATATCTTGAGACAGCGTGCAAGTGGTGGCAAGACATCAACTCAAAAAGACAATACTAACAGCGCCCCGCTAAGTAACTCGAAAATTCTTTACCAGACACTGGAAAAAACCCATGAGAAAGAAATACGCAAGTGGTGGGAGGCAACCTCCCTACAAAAATATCTAGACTTTGAACGGATCCCACGACGACTACGTATTTTTACAGTTCCCTCATACGAGAATCCTGACCCAGAATTACTGAAGGACTGGTCTGAGCATACCACTGAATCAGCCAAGGGTATGGTGAGGATTCTAATAAAATATGCCTGGAGTGATAGAGAAAAACTGCTGATCGAGATCAAAAATCTCGAAGAGATGATCAACAAGGATAAAAAACAAAACGAAGAGTTAAAACAAAACATGATGAAACGCCTTAAAGAATATGAGGCAGTAATTCGGAAGCGGAAACAAACAAAGTTCCAAAGGGACGAACAGGATTATGCAACGGGCCGAGTACTCACGTTTGCCCGCAAGTATGAAATCCTTAGGAAAAAGATTGGCCAACAGGGAGGCGCAACGCAACCCCACAGGGAAACGTCAGAATCGGAGGTGGAGACCTCTGAAGGCGAACAGTCAACTAACATGGATGACAGACTAAATGCGAGTGAACCTGGGTATTTTCGGGAGTACAAGCTCATGCGAGAAGCGAGACAAAGACCAGCACCGAGAACCCACCCTCCCGAGCAACACCAACCAAGAAACGCAAAACAAGGAGGGGACAGAAAAGAAGGGAGAGAGGCACTTACCCCGAGAGTCACTCGCAGTCGGGGGAGGAGAGGAAAATGGTAACCTCCCAAGAGACAATGACAGTAATAAATCTATCCAAGAGAGTACTAACACCGGAAGAGATCAAGGTGTTACAGCTAGGCCTAACATTTTGTCCCACCACGGAACCGGACTATACACAAATCCGTATAGATCTTTTCAAATACATCCGCAAGCTAAAGTTACAGAAAATTCATCTGCTTCATACTTGTAGAACTTCGGGAAGTATGGAGGATGCAAGGTCAGACATGGACCTTCTCACCGGACACGATTTGGAGACACTAAAAATCTTACAGTCTCTGGAACACACCAATGAGAGTGGTGATCCTGGCACCCCAGGGGACACACTCAGCTATCTGGTGGGAGAAGCAAATTTAAAACAAAATCAAAGACCATACCTAAAATCCCGCATGATGCGATTGACGTTTTCAATGAGGCTATCATCTCAGATCTGAAGACACTGATGAATAATGGAAAGTATCAAAAGAAGCAGTATAATCTCACCCGGGAACAATGGGATCTATTACAGAAATTGAAGAAAGATGATACTTTGATTTTCAAGCCCTCTGACAAAGGAGTAAATATTGTTGTCTTTGAGAGAGAACATTACTATAGGGAAGCCAAAAGACAACTAGATGATGCAGAATGTTACATCCCTATACAGAGATCTGGATACGTGGACTGTATACAAACTTTCCATCAATTTCTCCTCAAGTGGGAAAAAGAGGGGATGCTGACACACGACGAGTATCTTTTCCTCCATTGCGAGAATCCAGTTCTTCCTACATTCTATCACCCCCCAAAAGTCCATAAAGACCTGACCGACCCTCCAGGAAGACCTATTGTGGCATCTATAGGGAGCCTCCTGGAGAATACTTCAATTTACATTGACTTATTTTTAGCACCTCTGGTCAGGGACTTGGCATCTTGCGTGCAAGACACACAGGACTTTTTGAGACTTATAGAGGGAATAATAATGGAAGAAGATATGATGCTGATAACCTTAGATATCATGAGTCTTTACACTTGTATCAATCACACTCAGGGTCTCCACGCAATTAAGTGGTTTCTAGATAAAAGACCATTAAAATTCCAGCAACACAATCACATGCTCCTGAAAATAATATTTTTATTTTTTCTGGGCAATTGTACAGACAACAACGGGGGACTTCGATGGGCACGTGCTTGGCCCCCAGCTATGCGAATTTGTTCGTAGGCTGGTGGGAGAAACACGTGGCCTGGGCAGGCAGGAACAAAAAATGGGTCGACAATGTAGCCCTATGGGCAAGATATATCGATGACTTGTTTATCGTCTGGCGAGGCACACACTCTTCGGCTGAAGAGTACATCGAATCACTAAATGTCAATGAGCTGAATTTGTTTTTTTCAGCCAATATCAGTAACGACAAAGTATGTTACTTAGATTTGGAGGTATATGTGGAGAGGGACAGGCTACTAACCAGGCTATATAGAAAACCAACATCAGGGAATTCCATTCTATATGCAGGGAGTCATCATCCGAAGAGTTTAATCTCCAATATTCCTTATGCCAAAGAGGCAGAATACCAACAAGCAAAAACAGAGGCCTTTGAACGCTTCAAAGCTAGAGGCTACACTAGCAATAGCCTCCAGACAGCTGACGCCAAAGTCAGAATAGTGCAAAGGACACAACTATTAGTGGCTAAAACCAAAGAGAGCATATCGGATCAGGGGATTAGAGAGCCGGTAAGGATGATCACACAGTATAATAACAAATCAGCACAAATAATGCAAATGTTCCAGAGAAATTGGATTTTGCAAACAGACCAAGTCTTGTGCAGAGTAATTTCACCCAAACCTACTATCACCTATAGGAGAGGGAAGTCAATAGGTGACCATCTAGTACACAGCCACTTTCAACCAACCCCCTGAAAAAAGATCCAATTACTGGATTTTTTCCCTGCATGAGGTGCAAAGCCTGCAAATATAGCAAGAAAATCTCCACTTATAAGATCAAAGAGAACGACCCTACCTCAGTATGGAAAATCAACGTATTGCTAAATTGTAATTCAGACGATACCGTTTATTGTCTAGTATGTCCGTGCAATAAGCGGTATATTGGCAGTACGATTCACCCTACTAAAAAGCGTATTCTGGAACATATGCGGGCAATCAGCAATAAAGATAACACCTATCCGGTTGCCCGCCACTTTGAGAATGTCCACCAGAGCAATAGGGACTTATTGAGTTTCTTTTGCTTGGACCAAGTACGCAAAGACGAAAGAGGGGGAGACAGGATCAAAAAACTCTGCATCCTGGAGTCGAAATATATAATCAAACTCCAAACGATGACCCCCCAGGGTCTTAACAATGATGAAGAGATGTGGGTACATCTGGACTAAAAATGCACACCTCTGCTCGTTATTGCTCTTTCAGCCGTTCTCGTGGTTTTGGGACTTCCCACACTAGCACCCTACACATAAGAACAATAGCAACCACATATCCTCTTTCTCTTCTTTCTAATGAATATTCTCAGTTATTATACTTAGGCACCGATCTGGAGCTTTGGATTGATGTTTGAAAATGTATTTATTAAATTTTGTCCAAAAAAACCCCCATGTTAGCGGACACCATTTACACAGATGCATTTCCGTCATAAAGTAGTTGCCACAATACATATATACATAAAAACATAATACAGTGCAAAGGCAGTGTTGTCACCCAAGGGACGGGGTGTCGCCGCACCAAATTACTCAGTGAATAACTTTCAATGTCCGTGCGATCTCTGTCCACATCTATCAACAATATATATAGTCATTTATTACTGTAGGACTTGGCCCTTTTTGCAGGGTCATCCCTAAACTTTTTACCTTCCTCCTATATTTTTTCTGACCTGTTGTTGGCTGTTTTATGACTCTGGGCACTTTACCACTGCTGATCAGTGCTAAAGTGCATATGCTCTCCCCATTATAAATTGTGTGATGGATTAGTGACTCCATGATTGGATGATTGGTTTACTTGTCAGTCCCTAGTACAGTGCACTCAGTGTGCCCAGGGCTTGTAAATCCAATGCCGCTGGTGGGCTTGCAGTCCCTAAACCTTCCCTTTACTGCATGTTGGTCACCCCTAAAGTATGCCCTAGGGCAGGGTGCATTGTAAGTACAAGGTAGGACATGCCCTGGTGTGTGTGGCATGTCCTAATAGTGAATTACAGCCATTTTCGTTTTTCACTATTGCAAGGCTACTTGCTCCCCATAGGCCAGAATGGGCAGACTGACTATTACACCTTATAGTCAGAACTGACCCAGGGAACATGGTAGAAAAACGAATTTAGTATGCCTGAACTCAGAATGATAAAATACATCTTTTAGTGAAGTTGGTTTTAACATTCTGTGTTTGAAAATACCACTTTTAGAAAGTGGGTATTTTCTTGCCTAAACTTCCAAGCCTGCCTCTGCTAGGTTGTGTATTCCTTGTCTGGAGATTGAGTGACAGGGGCTGGGGGTGGCTACAGGAGACAGGGTGAGTCAGCGCAGGGCTGAATAGAAAGATCTGCATCCAGAGTGGAGGGAGGAGTTGCACCTGGGTCTGAATAGGGCTGTGCCTGCCTTCCACAATGCTGGCTCCACCTCCTGCCGGGCGGCTGAGCACTCTGCCCCACATTCTGAAAGGAAAGAAGGAGTCAGAAAAACAAAGTGCTCCAGGACTGACCAGAACTGGTTTTGGACTAGGCAGAGGCCTCTCTGCCTTCAGAGAACAAAGAGAAACTGTGTATAAAAAGGGGACCCAGACCCCTAGGAAATTAGATCACTTTGGGAAAACAAGAAGAAACCTTTGCTGAGGAGCGGAACCAAGAAGAAACTGAGGAGAAGATTATCCCTAAGCTAGAGGGATCTGCCTGCAGTGGTTGCCTGACTGCCAAAGGAAGGAGAAAGTACTTTGTGTGCACTTTTATTTCAACTTGTGAAGGATCTCCAAGGGCTTGAGAAAAGAGCTTGCCTCCTGCTGAAGTCTCAGAGACAACAGACTTCAACCACCAGCTCCCCAAGAATCCTTTGGAAGTGCCTGTTGCTGTTTTGGGCCTTCTGAAGGGACTGCGTGTCGCAAGGAGCTGGAAGCGCGACTCAAGAGGGAGAAGCGTGTCGCCATCGCAGCCGCCGCATCACGGAGATGACGCCGCTGTAGCTGTCGCATTGCACCGCATCTCGAGAAACGTCCTGCAACCCCGAAGAAGCGTGTCGCCGTCGCAGCCGCTGCCGTCGCATCGTAGATGTCGCCGCTGTAGCTGTCGCATTGCACCGCATCAGGAGAAGAGTCTCGCAACGAGGAAGAAGCGTGTCGCCGTCGCAGCCGCTGCCGTCGCATCGTAGATCTCGCCGCTGTAGCTGTCGCATTGCACCGCATCGAGAGAAGCGCCTCGCATCCGCGGAGAAGCGTGCCGCCGTCGGAGCTGCTGCCGTCGCATCACGAAACAAGGGTGTCGCCGCTGCAGTCGTCGCATCGAGCGGAAGCGTCTCGCAACGTCGGAGAAGAGGGTCGCCGCCAAAGCCGCTGTCGTCGCATCACGGAACAATGGTGTCTCCGCTGCAGCTGACGCATCGAGTCGAGACTTCTCGCAACATCGGAGAAGCGTGCCGCATCAGGAAGTACTTGACGTCTTTATTTCTTTGCACCAGAACTTTGTCGCATCTCCATCTCTGCAACACTTCCGTTGAAGAAACGTGACGCATCGTAAGGTACATTGACTCAAAGTGTCGCATTTTAAGATCTGAAAAGAACTAAGCTAAACCTACCATTTTAAGTACAATATTGTGGATTTTTGTCGTTTATGGTCTTGTGTTAAAACTATATAAAGAATACTTATTTTTTATATAAACCTTGTGTGGTGTCCATCTGTAGTGTTGTCACTAGATTACTGTGTGTGTTCACAAATGCTTTACACACTGCCTCTGAGATAAGCCTGTCTGCTCGTGCCAAGCTACCAAGGGGGTGAGCAGGGGTTATTTTTGGAGTGTACCCCCCTACCCTGACTAGAGGCGAGGGTCCCTATTTGTCACAAGTACCTACCTGTGCCAACTAGAGACCCCCAATTCGAACATTGGTGGTCAGCGGTGAGGATTCTGGACCTGCATTTGTGACTCATGTACAGTGATTGGTGAACACTACTAGTCAGTGCAGACCAAAGCGCGACCACATACTTTTGGTAGATTTTTTTTCTGGGACTTTCCATTTTTAGCCAAGTTCAGCCATCATGAAACCAGCATCCATAGCATCTGTTGATTTTGATTGGGAAGAGGAGAAACTAGAATGCTACAATGCGAAGCTGCTGAAGCACTTCTGCAAAAGATTTAATGTTGCAATTACCGGGCTCACCAAGAAGGAGGAGTTCTATAAGGCGCTGAGGGCCTGGGTAGAAGCAAGGAAAACCCCTGAGAATGAGGAAGGGGATAATGATGCAGATGTGCAGCTGGAAGGGCCATTGGGTCCAGGGGAAAGGAAGGCACCTTCCCCAGCAGGTAGCAGTGTTTCTGCCAAAGGTCTGTCCACAGAAGAGCTGGAGGACAGGGAGAGAAATAGGATGCATGAGTTGGAGCTGGCCAAAATGAATGGGCAATTGGAAATTAGGAAACTGGCCCTGGAAGAAAAGAGGATACAGCTTGAGCATGATAGAAGTTTGAGGGAGTTGGATTTGAAAGCTAGGAGCTTAGAAATTACTCCCTCTGGTGGCAGCACACCGTCAATGCCTGTTGAATCTAGAGTGTATATTCCTAAGGATGTGGTCAGAGAGTTTTTTAAAAATGATGACATTGGGCAGTGGTTCAAGGCCTATGAGGTAGCCATGTCTTCCCACCGGGTCCCTGAGAAGGATTGGGGAGCGGGGTTGTGGGGACGGTTCCTTAGTGAGGGGCGGGACACACTGCTAGATTTGCCTTCTGATGTCCATAATTCATATCACCACATGAAGGATGCTTTAATGTCTAGGTATGGTTTAACTCCTGAATTGAATAGGCAGAGGTTCAGGGGTTGCAAGAAGATAGAGAACAGTACCTGGGTTGAATATGTCACTTTTTTCTGCAGAGCATTGGATGGTTGGGTGAAGGGTAGCAAAGTTGATGATTTTCAGGGGCTCCTTGATTTGATTGCATGGGAGCCCTTGTCAAGTAACTGTTTTCCAGAGCTACGCCAGCACCTGATAGATAGCAGGCTGACTATCCCTAGGAAGCTTGCTGAGGAGGCGGACCGCTGGGTCAGTACCAGGGTCCACAAGGGTCACGTGGGAGACTCAGCCAAGGGTGGGCAGGGTCCCCAGCAGAAGAGTGGGGGGGACAAGGGTAAACAGAGGGAGTTCCAAAGAAGGCCCGGGGCTGGTAGATCAGTGTCAGGATGTCATACCTGACCTGACAGGAGGGAGAATGGACAAAGGGTACCAAGCACCTGGGGCTACTGCCCCCCGCTCTCTGATGCCACAGAGGTTTGAGAGCCCTGAGAGGCATAAGGCCTGGGTCTCATCCCTGACCACTATCAGTGGCCACTGTGGCTTGCTTTCTGTCTGTTGGGACACACCTGTGAGCAAGTTAAGGTTAGGTGCTGCACAGATGGTGTCCACAGGTGAGGAGAAGGGTTCCCCATGGATTAGCTTGGTGGACCCTGAGAGTATGGACAGAGGGATTCCAATAGGTTCAGATTGGCGTAGAACTGGAGTATGTCCCTGCTGTTGTGGGCCAGGGTCCAGGTTTTATCGCCCAAAGCAGGGAAGCCCATCAGGGTAGTGATTGGTCTCC
The DNA here is from genome assembly GCA_963921515.1 of Calotriton arnoldi. NCBI lineage: Eukaryota > Metazoa > Chordata > Amphibia > Caudata > Salamandridae > Calotriton > Calotriton arnoldi. The sequence continues at coordinate 306,520 of CAWUFW010016355.1, forward strand.
CTGCGTTTTTGGCTGGAAGGGGTTGTGTTGGACTTGGCCCTTTTTGCAGGGTCATCCCTAAACTTTTTACCTTCCTCCTATATTTTTTCTGACCTGTTGTTGGCTGACTCTGGGCACTTTACCACTGCTGATCAGTGCTAAAGTGCATATGCTCTCCCCATTATAAATTGTGTGATGGATTAGTGACTCCATGATTGGATGATTGGTTTACTTGTCAGTCCCTAGTACAGTGCACTCAGTGTGCCCAGGGCTTGTAAATCCAATGCCGCTGGTGGGCTTGCAGCATTGGTTGTGTCACCCACAGAAGCGGCTTGTAAAATGTGTCTCAGGCCTGCCATTGCAGAGCCTGTGTGCAGCCTAGGGCTGCCATGTCGACTTGGTGAGTACACCCACTTACCAGTCCCTAAACCTTCCCTTTACTGCATGTTGGTCACCCCTAAAGTAGGCCCTAGGGCAGGGTGCATTGTAAGTACAAGGTAGGACATGCCCTGGTGTGTGTGGCATGTCCTAATAGTGAATTACAGCCATTTTCGTTTTTCACTATTGCAAGGCTACCTGCTCCCCATAGGCCAGAATGGGCAGACTGACTATTACACCTTATAGTCAGAACTGACCCAGGGAACATGGTAGAAAAACGAATTTAGTATGCCTGAACTCAGAATGATAAAATACATCTTTTAGTGAAGTTGGTTTTAACATTCTGTGTTTGAAAATACCACTTTTAGAAAGTGGGTATTTTCTTGCCTAAACCTCCAAGCCTGCCTCTGCTAGGTTGTGTATTCCTTGTCTGGAGATTGAGTGACAGGGGCTGGGGGTGGCTACAGGAGACAGGGTGAGTCAGCGCAGGGCTGAATAGAAAGATCTGCATCCAGAGTGGAGGGAGGAGTTGCACCTGGGTCTGAATAGGGCTGTGCCTGCCTTCCACAATGCTGGCTCCACCTCCTGCCGGGCGGCTGAGCACTCTGCCCCACATTCTGAAAGGAAAGAAGGAGTCAGAAAAACAAAGTGCTCCAGGACTGACCAGAACTGGTTTTGGACTAGGCAGAGGCCTCTCTGCCTTCAGAGAACAAAGAGAAACTGTGTATAAAAAGGGGACCCAGACCCCTAGGAAATTAGATCACTTAGGAAAAACAAGAAGAAACCTTTGCTGAGGAGCGTAACCAAGAAGAAACTGAGGAGAAGACTATCCCTAAGCTAGAGGGTTCTGCCTGCAGTGGTTGCCTGACTGCCAAAGGAAGGAGAAAGGACTTTGTGTGCACTTTTATTTCAACTTGTGAAGGATCTCCAAGGGCTTGAGAAAAGAGATTGCCTCCTGCTGAAGTCTCAGGGACAACAGACTTCAACCACCAGCTCCCCAAGAATCCTTTGGAAGTGCCTGTTGCTGTTTTGGGCCTTCTGAAGGGACTGCGTGTCGCAAGGAGCTGGAAGCGCGACTCAAGAGGGAGAAGCGTGTCGCCGTCGCAGCCGCCGCATCACGGACATGACGCCGCTGTAGCTGTCGCATTGCACCGCATCTCGAGAAACGTCCTGCAACCCCGAAGAAGCGTGTCGCCGTCGCAGCCGCTGCCGTCGCATCGTAGATGTCGCCGCTGTAGCTGTCGCATTGCACCGCATCAGGAGAAGAGTCTCGCAACGAGGAAGAAGCGTGTCGCCGTCGCAGCCGCTGCCGTCGCATCGTAGATGTCGCCGCTGTAGCTGTCGCATTGCACCGCATCGAGAGAAGCGCCTCGCATCCACGGAGAAGCGTGCCACCGTCGGAGCTGCTGCCGTCGCATCACGAAACAAGGGTGTCGCCGCTGCAGTCGTCTCATCGAGCGGAAGCGTCTTGCAACGTCGGAGAAGAGTGTCGCCGCCAAAGCCGCTGTCGTCGCATCACGGAACAAGGGTGTCGCCGCTGCAGCTGACGCATCGAGTCGAGACTTCTCGCAACATCGGAGAAGCGTGCCGCATCAGGAAGAACTTGACGTCTTTATTTCTTTGCACCAGAACTTTGTCGCATCTCCATCTCTGCAACACTTCCGTTGTAGAAACGTGACGCATCGTAAGGTACATTGACTCAAAGTGTCGCATTTTAAGATCTGAAAAGAACTAAGCTAAACCTACCATTTTAAGTACAATATTGTGGATTTTTGTCGTTTATGGTCTTGTGTTAAAACTATATAAAGAATACTTATTTTTGATATAAACCTTGTGTGGTGTCCATCTGTAGTGTTGTCACTAGATTACTGTATGTGTTCACAAATGCTTTACACACTGCCTCTGAGATAAGCCTGTCTGCTCGTGCCAAGCTACCAAGGGGGTGAGCAGGGGTTATTTTAGGAGTGTACCCCCCTACCCTGACTAGAGGCGAGGGTCCCTATTTGTCACAAGTACCTACCTGTGCCAACTAGAGACCCCCAATTCTAACAATTACCATATCTCAAATCAAGAGATTCCTTCTGCACACTAACATGAAAGTAAACTTAACTAAAACACCTAAAAAATCAACAACTGCCAGGAGTCTATGTGGTTCAAATGAGTAGAAGGAGTTAAATGTCAACAATGTATTGTGGGGGGAGCCGGGGAGGGGGTCAGTCCTGTTCGCGGTTCAGAACAAGTGAGGCAAAGCATTCGGGGCAGCCTCCCTGTGTGTACCTACTCTTCTGTCTCCGTCCCGTCTCCCCAGGGATCCTGGTCTGATCCATGACGTGTTTCCCACGACCTGGCGATATCACCCCCTGGCTCCGCGTATGGTTTACACCGCTTAGTAATCTTATCCTCAGAAATTAGTGCCCGTTCCTCCGCTCGGACCCAGCAGGTAACATCTGCTTCCCATGTGGTAACCAGAGGTGAAATCTTAGCTTTCCAATGGAGCGCAATCCTCCTCTTGGCCAGGAGGAAGGCCAGATCTACAAACCTGTGCCCTAACTTGCGGGATTTGGGTCTCGGAAAGAGGCCCAAAAGACAGACCTCCGGGCTGCACGGCAAAGTGCGAGACAGCACTTTATTGACCAGATCAACAATCTTGTTCCAATAATTAGAGAGCATTGGACAGGACCAGATCATATGGTCAAAGTCCGCGTCCCCCAATAGACACCTAGCGCATGCCTGATCATCTCTATTGTAAACCACGTTCAACCGATGCGGTGTGAGGTAAGTTCTATGGAGGATGTTGAACTGAAGGGCCTTAAAGGCCGTATTCCTTGAGACCTTTTTCGGGCTCGCTAGGACTCTCTGCCATTCCTTATCCGTCAATGGTCGCGACAAAAGTCCTTCCCACCTGTCCCATAAACCCGGCAACGTCCTAGGCGCCAATTCTCTTATGGCCAGGTAAAGCCAGCGCAACAGGTGTCCCGCAGAACCCAGAGTCACCACCGCTTCCAGGGCTGGGTGTGTATCCGGCTCGCCAGTGGCAACACCCCAGAGTTCCGACACTGCCCCTCAGAGCTTATGGTAGTTTAGGAATTGACCCGGGGGAAGTTCATGATATGTAAGAAAATCAGCCAACGGGAGCCACTCCTTGTCTCTGTAGCAGTCGCCCACCGTACACACTCCCGCCTCTTCCGAACCCTGCAAGTGTCGCTGCGTATGGGGAGGACCCAGCCCCGCCTGAGGAATGCCCACGAGCGGGAGGCCCGGGGCGTAAAGCTGTCTCCCCCGGGAGCGGGCCACACACCTGTCCCAGCACTTCACCGCCACCGAAATCAGCGTTCCCATATTTAATATCTTCTGGCGACGGTCAAGAATCCTGGGAAGTAATCTTATATACAATGCCCCGGCGGGAAGGGAGAGCGTAGTTAAATCTCTGCCATCTAACCATCTTGCCAACCATTGAAGTTGGGCCGCCAGGTAGTACGCCTCGAAATTCGGGGCCCCTAAACCTCCTTCCGTAAGTGGGACGCGTAGGGTCTGCAGTGACACTCTATTACGGCCGCCATCCCATATGAGATCTCTAAGAAGCCCGTCTAACGTCCTAAACCACGATTTCGGTATTAATACTGGGAGATTAACAAAATAAGACAATAGGCGGGGGAGAACAATCATTTTCGATAGCGCCAGCCGAGCCATAAGTGGCAATTTGAGGGCGCGCCAGAAGGCCACCTGCGATCGCAAAGCCCTCAGGGTGCCTCCAAGGTTTCTGTCGAACAGGTATGCCTGCGTGTGGTAGATCTGGATCCCCAGATAATTAACAGATACGGGAGCCCATGCCAGGGTAGCCGGCAGGCTCAATGGCCTAGGCATGGTGTGGTGCAACGGGAACACAAATGTTTTTTTCCCATTTACCCGGAGGCCTGAGAGCATGGCAAACTCATCCAGGATGTCCAGCACTTGACGGACTCCTGAAGTCCCGTCCCGCAAATAGATCAGCACATCATCCGCGTAAAGTGAAATGATATGGGGAATCCCATTGAGCGTCACCCCCAACCCCTTGCATTCCCTCCGCATTCTCGCCACCAAAGGCTCCATGGCAAGAGCAAAAATCAGCGGTGACAAGGGGCACCCCTGCCGGGTCCCCCTATAAATGGGATAGGACGCCGAGATCGCGGTCCCCGTTCGCACACGTGCCGTGGGGTTTCCATAGAGCAGTTGGATCCACTGCAACCACCCATCTCCCAACTGCAAGGCGCCCATTACCGCAAATAAAAAGTCCCAGTGTACGGAGTCGAAGGCTTTTTCCAAATCAGTCGCCACCACCACTGCATCAGGATAGTCTCGCAGGTCAGGATGAAACATAACATGATACAATCTTCTAAGATTACTAGACGTGGAACGTGAGGGGATAAAACCGCTCTGGTCCGCATGCACCAGTCGGCGCATGTGGGGTAGAAGTCTCAGGGCCAGTGCTTTACTTAAAAATTTTAAATCCATATTTAACAAGGACAGTGGCCTGAAGTCCGTTAAACTAGGATGGGCCAATTTAGATTTGGGCAGTGGGATCACTAACGCTTCCCGGATTGAGGGCAATAGGCACATGTCGCGGAGGGCAGCGGCATACATATTTTCCAATTGCAGGGCCAGAATGTCCATATTGGCACTATAAAATTCGGCCGTGAGGCCATCCGGCCCAGGCGTTTTACCTCTAGCCATTGCTCTAATAGCTGCCCTAATCTCTCCCGCCCTGAGAGGTGAGGCCAACTGGTCCCGGGCATCTTGGTCCAATTGTACCAATCGTTGCTCGTCTAAATAGGCCTGCAACTCTTCCCCCTGGGACGGCCCTGGAGGACCGTACAGGGACTCATAGTAGGCCCTAAATGCGTCATTGATTAACCTCGGGGAGGAGAGAACTTGACCCCAAAAATCTGCGACACTCACTATGGGTGAACCTCTACTCTCGGGTCTGAATAACCAAGCCAGTAGTCTCCCAGCCCTGCCCCCCTCTGTGTGCTGTGTGGCCTGATACTGTTTAAAATCGAGGGCTCTCAGTCTGTCCCAGGTAGCACTGTATAAGCTCATCACTTCCGCTAATTTCTCCAGGTTCTGGGCCGTCCCCGTAGTTTCCCTATCTAGGGTCAGGATCTGGGCCTCTAAGTCCGTCAATTCCTGGGTGACCAGTCGCCTAGTGCCAACAGTCTTGCCCAGGCAATGCCCCCGTGTCACTACTTTAAATGCCTCCCATTCTACCAGCGGAGAGCTGGCGGTTCCCTGATTTACAGAGAAATAGTCAGTTAAGGCCTCGGAAAGACCCTGACGGAACCCATCGTCGTCTAGCAGCGACGGGTCCAGCCGCCAACGCGGGATCGGGGCTCTCTCCAGGACCGGGATGAACCCCACGAGTAAAGGACTATGATCAGAAAGGGATCTGCCGAGATATTCAGCGCCGGTCATCATGGGTGTCAAAGAGGCAGAGCAAAAGAACATGTCCAGGCGTGTATGCAGGTCATAAAGATGTGAATAATAGGAATAGTCTCTGCGCCCATTGTTATGTAATCGCCACACCTCATGAAGGTCCCAACCCGCGGCCCAGGCTCTGAAACCCTTTGCGGTGGCAGCCGCCGTAGTACCCCGCAGAGGAGGGGTGGATCTATCCCGCTGAATATCAAAAACACAGTTAAAGTCACCTCCCAGTAATAAGGTCTCGTGGGAAAACCCCGCCAACACCCCAGACAGCCGATCCAGAAAGGGAAGCTGCTCTCGGTTAGGGCCGTACACACTGCCCAATGTGATCTCCCTGCCCTTCAAAGTGCCTGCGACTACTACATACCTCCCCTCAGGTCTAGTACTTTCCTGGTAAGCTGGAAGGGCACCCCTGGCCTAATCCATATCAGCGCTCCCCGGGAGAAGGCTGAGTATGTCGTAGCAAAGAGTTGGCCCCGCCATCTATGCCTCAGGTGAGCAACCTCCCCTTCAGTGAAATGGGTCTCCTGCAGCAAAATCACTTGCGCCCCCCGTCTCTTGATATAATTAAAAACCTTATAACGCTTAGCTGGTGACCCCATGCCCCTAATGTTCCAGGTCATAACCCTAATCCCGTCAGGGCTACCCGCGGATGCAGCCATCATTCCTGCTTGCATACCCCCCATCCCCTCCACCCCCCACCCCCCACCCACACAGAAACCACCCTCCTGGCATAGAACAACAAATCCCCTCAAAACAACTCCCCTTCCCAAGAGCGGACTGACAACGGTCAGCTGCCCAAAGACACAAGCAAATCGCATAGTGAAAACTCACACCAAGTCAGGAAGATCCAAGGCTAACTGCACTAGGATCTGCGAGGGGCGCAGCGTGTCAGGGAACCCAACAAATCTTCAGAAAAACTATCTTCACACAGCAGCAGCCGTAATAGGCCGTTCCAACCCGTACCCGGGAGCGCCCACCCAGAAAGCCCCCCCTCTCCCCCTATGTCACCCTCAACATCTAGCAAGAACCCGAGGGCTCTCAAGAAGTAATCCCGCCCAGATAGATCGTAAAGGATATAAAACAACCAAACAAACTGGCAGGGGAGAGGAATCAAGGAGAAAACCTTCCCTCATTCTCCAAAACTTCCAGGGCTACATGTAATTTGAAAGCTGCGGAGTCACTATGGGCAAGGTGCCGCTGGTGGTCCGGGAGGCATCCGAATCAGTTTCTTCCTCACCATACTTTGCTTCTGAGTCCGTCCCTGCAGAGGAGGCCCCAGATCGCACCATGAGGGAGACAGCTTCCAGCGCTGCAGCTCTCTCCATCGCCGTCTGGGACGGACTCGGCTTCTTGAGTTCCGTTTTCTTTCGGCGTTTCCGCAATCGCCTCCCCGGGCGTTCTGCCCCAGACGGTCGCCGCTCCGGTCGAGGCCGTGAAGGGCCCCCGGCGTGGTAGGACTCAACCCAGTCCCAGGCTGCTTTCGGGTCCTCAAGGAAGTGTGTCGTCCCATCGAGCATGATCTTGAGCCGGGCCAGAAACATCAGCGAATATTGTACCCCCTCTTCCCGCAAAGCTTTTTTAACTTCTAGGAAGGAGGAGCGGCGCCGCTGGACCTCCAACGTGTAATCTGGGAACAGCGTGACTCTACTGTTCTCGACGAGAAAAGGACCAGCCTC